>SJYX01011500.1:105518-186400 GCA_006410675.1 Oreotragus oreotragus
GACATTCACCCTTGCCATCTCTTGTTTGACCACTTCCAATTTGCCTTGATTCATGGACCTGACATTCCAGATTCCTATGCAATATTGCTCTTTACAGCATCGGATCTTGCTTCTATCACCAGTCACATGCACAGCTGGGTATTGTTTTTGCTTTGGCTCCATCCCTTCATTCTTTCTGGAGTTATTTCTCCACTGATCTCCAGTAGCATATTGGGCACCTAATGACCTGGGGAGTTCCTCTTTTGGTATCCTATCATTTTGCCTTTTCATACTGTTCATGGGGTTGTCAAGGCAAGAATACTGAAGTGCCTTGCCATTTCCTTCTCCAGTGGACCACATTCTGCCGAATTCTGGTTTATCACACCTCCTATACCTCTAGTTCAGACTGCTGGAATTAGAGCTCTATGCTTAAGCCCAGTGGTGATCTGCACCTCACTGGCAACATCATGAATACTAGGACTTGCTTCCGACTCAGATGTGTTCTCCCATGACGAGCTTATCTTCCAGGCTATGAATCATAGAGGCTTCCTTTCCTAGCCTGCTATCTTTAGGGGGCTCTCGAACCAAGATGGTTCCAACCGTGTTGGAATCCAACCTTGCTCCAAAATTTCATATGTGGATGGGATTTCCACTAATAATTATATATATATATATAAAAAGAACCTGTTGTTCTTTCTCTGTCTATTAACATTTAGAAGGTGATGGATCCCCATTTTTATTTCTGGCACCAACCTGAAGTTTACTTAGGAATTCCCTCCTAAGAGCATGCTGACCTGTTGTGTTAGCCCTAATGGAAGAGCCAGTTGGGAGCAAATAGGCAAACAGTCTCTAGTCCTAGTACAAAGTGGTCAAAAAGTCAGGTTTCATGTTTCCCAACAATCAGAAAAGAAAATTTTCATCTAATCTTTCAACAAAATAAGAGCAAACAAAACTATCCTGAGTCCCAAAGGTGATGAGTAACACAAAACCTATCATACTATTTTTTAAACGCTCTAATATAAAAGCGCTAAGAGAATGAGAACTACTAAGAGCTGCTGTCTCAAAACATCTCCAAGCTATGAGAAACCAATAGTCTAAAACTGAAGATTGAATAGGTTCCACATTAAATTCTGTGCTAATATTGCAACGTGTCTTTACTGCATCCAATCAAGAGTATCTGAGCAAAGTGTTAATTCTTATGAATTACTCAAAACTCAGTGTAAACGAGGGTTTCCCTGATAACTCAGTTGGTAAAGAATCTGCCTGCAATGCAGGAGACCCCAGTTCCATTCCTGGATCAGGAAGATATGCTGGAGAAGGGATAGGGCTACCCACTCCAGTATTCCTGGGCTTCCCTTGTGGCTCAGCTGGTAAAGAATCCACCTGCAATGTGGGAGACTTGTGTTTAATCCCTGGGTTGGGAAGATCCCCTGGAGAAGGGAAAAGTTACCCATTCCAGTATTCTGGCCTGGAGAATTCCATGGACTGTATAGTCTATAGGGTCACAAAGAGTCAGACATGACTAAGTGATTTTCACTTTCAGTGTAAACTGGATAGAAGAAAACACAAAGTCCAGATTCTGCCTAAGGGTAAAAAAGCTAATGGTAACAGAAATAATTCTGAACTGCCAAAAATGACTGCCACTACCAAAGGTAGTGAACTCTTCCTGAACAAAAATGGTGAAAGCAGTGATGGACGTTTATTACATTTATTTGGGGGAAGGAAATGAAAGATTTCATCTATAGGAAGTCCTTCATCTTTGAGGATGAAATGGGCTCTGCATAAAATTCTAACCTGGCAGTTTAGTTAGTTCCTCAAAAAAAATCTTTTGTGCTTCGTGCTGTGCAATTCTGGCACACAAACATGCGTTATAACTATCTGGTTAACTCTTTCCAGCTGCAATGGAATTCTGTATTTTAAACTAAGCCTTATAAAATGAAAATTTTTAAATACAATAACAAATTCAGCAATTCATATTATCTACAAAAATGTTTGGAAGTTCCTTTGAATGAGCTCTGCACTTGAACCTCTGACAAGTCCAATCTGTTTCAAATACATTCAAGGGGTGAACGCTGGTGGGAAAAAAGAGACAGCATACACATCCCCGAACACAGGATGAGGTCGGCTAGTACCACAAAGAACACGTTCTAAAGGGTGATAACAATAATTTGAGAAGGCTTCTCTGCCTGAAACATTTGGGCTACTGGAGGAAGGACGGGGAGGACCCAACCATACAAAGAGCAAGAGAACTTTGGAGACAGTGGTAACAGAACACAGTGAAGGTGGAAAGGGTCTGGCATCTTTGAAGACTGGAAAGGAAGCAGAGAGAGCTGCAACAAGGCTGGGAGGAGCTGAGGCAGCGGGTGGCTGCAATAGATACTGTCACTTGGGTAAAGAGACTGCACTGCATGCTTGCTCGAAGACTGTAAAGTTGGAAAGGAAAACATAGAGCATTTTAATGAGATTCCCTGGTTGCTGGGTGGAGAATGAACTGTGAGGGAACAAAAGTTAAAGCAGACTAGCTCAGGGAATAAAATATCTGTGAAAGTATACATGCATGCACACAGATTAAAAGCTACACACTGATTTCTCATATGGAAATAGGAGAGATTTCCATATCACGGCATATAAACCTGCTGTCTTCTTTCATTTACCATCCTGGCTGATAATATATAACCCAAGTTCTCATGTTTGGCTAAAACTTTTTCCCTCTACTTTTTCTTTCATCTTCACTCACACATCCTCCCATATTCTCTCAGTTTTGCCATGAACCTAGAACTGCTCTAAAAAAAATTATCTAAAAAAATAAGCACTACAATAATACTGCAAATTTAAAAAAGAGTCATCACACTTAGTGAAATATATTTTGGATATACAGAAACTTATTGTTTCACGATAATCAATGTAATTTTATATTAACAGATCTAGGTTTTAGTACATGATATTAATATCCAAGAAGAGTTGCAATTCAGGTGACCAAGAACATGTATTCAATGAAATGTCTAATGGAAAAGCATACGTTTGAGCCATACTTGCTCTACAATCTGAATCCAGAACATGAGGTTGTGGATCCTGATATGTACACTTCCATGTAGTCTGAAGCTATCCCTCCTGTCGAACATTGCTGATCAGCATAATGTTGTAATGCAGACCGTAACACCAGTCTAGACAGCAAGTAATACCAAAAGCAATAAGTCATATTCTCATTTAAGATTTCAACATATTTCCATGAATGTTGTGACTCACAAAAAAAAAGGGGGGGCCAAATTCTACACTAAATGGAAAATGTATTTCAGTCTCCAGAGCTATTCTCAAATAGTAAAACAATTTACCAGACATACTTAAATAGTTCTTCCTGAAGTCCTTTATTTTTCTCATTTAAATTGGTTCCAAAAGGAACTGGCAAAGGCAAAGCATATGCAGTAAGTGATTGATACCATTATGGAAAAAACACGTAAGCTGCTAAAATTGAAGGCTCAGATTATGGGTACAGTTAAGTGGCTTAAATTAGACTGTGTGTGTGTTAGTTGCTGAGTTGTGTCCGACTCTTTGCAACCCCATGGACTGTAGCCCGCCAGGCTCCTCTGTACACGGAATTCTCCTGGCAAGAATACTGGAGTGGGTTGCCACTTCCTTCCCTAGGGCATCTTTCTGACCCAGGGATTGAACCCAGGTCTCCTGCATTGCACGCAAATTCTTTACCACCAGGAAAGTACTAAATTGGATAGATTTAATGTTTAAAATCTCTTGAAAATAAGACTGGTAAAGCTATTCAAGCAAGGTAATATGATGTGATCCCCTCTGTTTCTTTCTCCCCTTATTAAGGGTCTCAGCAACATCACTAGAGTTGTTAATACAACCAAACAAGAACATCTAGTGGCTTGACACAGGGAAGACTGTGAGCCACATGACTTGTTTATGCTAGTTTATGAAAAGTTTATGCTTCATACCACAACATCTGTACCTGCTGAATTCTGTCATTTACTCTCTTGGCTGACACTATATGATCCAGCTGAGTTCCCGTGTTTGGCTAAACCTTCCCCCCCTACTTTTTCTTTCGTCTTCACTTATACACCTATGCTCTGTACCTCAGCTTCATTAGTCTCATCAATGAAATATGAACAGATGCGGAGCTCTGACTAATTTGTTCATCCAAGCAATGATTTGCTGATGTGGTAGCTCAGTTGGTAAAGAATATGCCTGAAATACAGGAGACCCAGGTTCAATCCCTGGGTAGGGAACATCCCTTGAAGAAGGAAATGGCAACCCACCCCAGTATTCTTGCCTGGAAAATCCCATGGACAGAGGAGCCTGGGGTCACAAACAGTCAGAGACAATTGAGCATCTGAGCATATATAAACTTAACTTTGATAAATATATATTTCATATCAAGTTTCACACAATCATAGAATTCTATTAGAGGAAAAAAATCTTAATTGATTTCAAATACTATCATGTATGTACTTAAAGTTTTCTATGTCTGTTTTCTAGGTATAACACATGAAGAAATCTGCAAGATATAAGTTTCATTATATGGGCAACAATTATTAAAAAATATAGCAAGGTAGATAACAGTCATATGACACATTGGGGTCCATATAATTCTTCTTCAAAATTAAACTAAATATTAGACCCCACCTAGATAAAAAGCACCAAGGAAAGGACATATGTAATCAATCTACAGCATTAGTCATCCAGTCAATATTGTAACAAGCATCGGCTATTATGGAATTTTCTTGGGGGAGTTTTACAATGATTAATCACTAATCACTATAGAATCATTAGATTCATTAGAAGTAATTATTCTTACAGCCCTGTCAGTCTTATCTCATGCTAGATGAAAACTACCTCAGGTTCTTTTTTTAAGAAAACATATGTTCCAAACTGGATAGGTTCCTTTCCCTTCTTTTTGGAAAATGCCATTAACTCTAAAAGAAATTATACAAATCTTGATATTTAACTATGGTTTTTCCAGTGGTCATGTATGGATGTGAGAGTTGGACTGTGAAGAAGGCTGAGCGCCGAAGAATTGATGCTTTTGAACTGTGGTGTTGGAGAAGACTCTTGAGAGTTCCTTGGACTGCAAGGAGATCCAACCAGTCCATTCTAAAGGAGATCAGTCCTGGGTGTTCACTGGAAGGACTGATGCTGAAGCTGAAACTCCAATACTTTGGCTACCTGATGTGAAGAGCTGACTCATTTGAAAAGACCCTGATGCCGGGAAAGATTAAGGGCAGGAGGAAAAGGGGACGACAGAGGATGAGATGGTTGCGTGGCATCACTGACTCAATGGACATGAGTCTGCATAAACTCCGGGAGTTGCTGATGGACAGGGAGGCCTGCCGTGCTGCGGTTCATGGGGTCACAAAGAGTTGGACATGACTGAATGACTGAACTGAACTGGTTAACTTTCATTAAATATGTTCTGAAAATACATATTCACCATTTACATTCATATATACATACATATCCATGAGATAACTCACTTCAACTTCCAAAGTTCAAGTGAGCAATTGCAGCATTCAGCTCTGTGACTTGTCTCAGCTAGCTTAATTACCTGTGCAGAGACTTCCCTGGTGCAGAGCACTGCCATATCGATAAGACACATCTCTGCTAAGTGATTACTGGTCTACGTTATCTGAGACAGATACTCGGAGCTGCTATTAGACATTTATACTAACTGTAACAAACCAGAAAGGTCATGGTGGGTCATGGAAGGTGAGCCAACACTTCAGTCAAACCTAAAAGTGTTTAGGTAATAATCTGGTTCCATCCTACTCACTAGAATGGGGACACTGGAAATAGTTTGTGATAGGCAGAAAATGGCTCCCAAAGGCTATCCATTTCCCAGTCTCCAGAACCTGTGAATGTTATCTCTCCTAGCAAAGACTACGGAAATGTGATTAGGCTAAGGATTCTGAGATGGAAAGATCACCCGAATTGCCTGAGTGAGACCCACACGAAATCACATGCATTCTTACAAGAAGGAAGCAGAGGAAGATGTGTCAGGCACAGAGAAGAGAACAAGGTGAAGCTGGAGCAGAGAGAGGCTTGCAGACCGCACTTCAGACTGCACTCGAAGATCAGAGTGATGCAGCCACAAGCAAAGGAATGCTGTCATCCATGGGCTGAAGGAGGAGAGAAACAGGTGCTTCTCTGGAGCCTCTGGAGGGAGCATCACCCTGCCAACTCCTTGAATTCAACCCAGTGACATTTGATTTCAGCTTCTTCAGCGTTATTGGTCAGGGTATAGACTTGGATTACTATGATATTGAATGGTTTGCCTTGCAAATGAACAGAGATCATTTTGTTGTTTTTGAGACTGCATCCAGGTACTGCATTTTGGACTCTTGTTGACCATGATGGCTACTCCATTTCTTCTAAGGGATTCCTGCCCACAGTAGTAGATATAATGGTCATCTGAGTTAAATTCATCCATTCCAGTCCATTTTAGCTTACTGATTTCTAAAATGTCAATGTTCAATGCCATCTCCTGTTTGATCACTTCTCATTTGCCTTGATTCATGGACCTAGCATTCTATGTTCCTATGCAATATTGCTCTTTACAGCACTGGACTTTACTTCCATCACCAGTCACATCCACAACTGGGTGCTGTTTTTGCTTTGGCTCTGTCTCTTCACTCTTTCTGGAGTTCTTTCTCCACTGATCTCCAGCAGCATACTGGGCACATACCGACCTGGGGAGTTATTCTTTCAGTGTCCTATCGTTTTGCCTTTTCGTACTGCTCATGGGGTTCTCAAGGCAAGAATATTAAGGGAATGGTTTGCCATTCCCTTAACTGCAGTCATGAAATTAAAAGACGCTTGGTCCTTAGAAGAAAAGTTATGACCACACTAGAAGGCATATTAAAAAGCAGAGATATTACTTTGCCAACAAAGGTCCGTCTAGTCAAATCTATGGTTTTTCCAGTAGTCATGTTGTGAGAGTTGGACTATAAAGAAAGCTGAGTGCTGAAGAATTGATGCTTTTGAACTGTGGTATTGGAGAAGACTCTTGAGAGTCCCTTGGACAGCAAGGAGATCCAACCAGTCAATCTTAAAGGAAATCAGTCCTGACTATTCATTGGAAGGACTGACGTTGAAGCTGAAACTCCACCTGATGGAAAAAACTGACTCCCTGGAAAAGGCCCTGATGCTGGGAAAGTCTGAAGTCAGGAGGAGAAGGGGGCGACAGATGATGAGATGGTTGAATGGCATCACCGACTCAATGGACGTGAGTTTGAGTAGGCTCCGGGAGTTGATGATGAACAGGGAAGACTGGCGTGCTGCAGGCCATAGGGTCGCAAAAAGTCAGACATGACTGAGCAACTGAACTGACACTTGATTTCAAACTTCTGACCTCTGAAATCATCTTCTTCAGATTCCCTCCAGAGTCATGAAAGAATAAAATCCTACTATTTTAAATTGCTGAGTCTGTGGTAATCTGTTAGTTACAGTCCATCAGAGCTGCGTTGACTCCCTGGAAAAGGCCCTGATGCTGGGAAAGTCTGAAGTCAGGAGGAGAAGGGGGCGACAGATGATGAGATGGTTGAATGGCATCACCGACTCAATGGACGTGAGTTTGAGTAGGCTCCGGGAGTTGATGATGAACAGGGAAGACTGGCGTGCTGCAGGCCATAGGGTCGCAAAAAGTCAGACATGACTGAGCAACTGAACTGACACTTGATTTCAAACTTCTGACCTCTGAAATCATCTTCTTCAGATTCCCTCCAGAGTCATGAAAGAATAAAATCCTACTATTTTAAATTGCTGAGTCTGTGGTAATCTGTTAGTTACAGTCCATCAGAGCTGCGCTTCACTGAGATGACCTCTTTGTGGACAACAGTAACTTCCATACAACCAGAAAGAGCAACGAAAACAAGTCAAACTAGATCAACTGAGTTCACACTGCAGGCCAGGGCTGCGGCTAGAGTTTACCATAACCTTTCACCGTTAACCCATTCTCCTACTAATACAGAACTGAAACTTGCTGAATTTGGGGGGTCCGACAACAACAGATGAGGTACTATCTGAAATTTAGCTTAGGGATAAAAAAGATCGAGCATATGGCATTTACCCCTGCTCAGATGCATCTTCCTTTTTCTTTTGCCAGTTTTTCCCATTTTGTGCATTAAAATGATTTTTTAAATGCAGAGGGAACATCTGCTCACAACAGTGGAGCAGAAAGATAGACAATATGCTTTCCAGTGCGCCTGGTGGGAGAATGTTTTTTTTGGTAGCAGATGCCTAGACAGTGTCCATAGATCCAGGCCTGAAAATGTTCTTGGAGACTTATCAAACTGAATAAAAGTGAAAAACCACACTCAAGAGCTTCTACAGAACATCCAATTCTTAAATGCCTCAAATTTCTCTTAAAAGCCATCTTTCAGGAAGAAAAACACCACCTAAATAAAGTATAATTAACATAACAGTCACCTATGATTACCACTTGTCTCGGGATGGTTTATTTTCCATTTTGGTGTCTCATTCACCGGCATTAATCAATAGGACTCTAGACACCATTCTGAGTAAACATCTTGGACATTGCAACCTTATTCCAGTTTACTCCTTGGTATCTTTATAAAAATCCAATATATCCCACCTTAAACAGTTAACTGATTCACTGCTCCCCCAAAATAGTGCTTTTAATATGCTGCCTGCAAAAATAACCTATCAGTGAATAAATCATCTATACTCCTTGATGTTGACTGTTTTCTTTTCAATCTCAAAAATGACAGAATGATCTCTGTTCATTTCCAAGGCAAACCATTCAATATCACAGTAATCCAAGTCTATGCCCCAACCAGTAACGCTGAAGAAGCTGAAGTTGAACGGTTCTAAGAAGACTTACAAGACCTTTTAGAACTAACATCCAAAAAAGATATCATTTTCATTATAGGGGACTGGAATGCAAAAGTAGGAAGTCAAGAAACACCTGGAGTAACAGGCAAATTTGGCTTAGAATATGGAATGAAGCAGGGAAAAGACTAATAGAGTTTTGCCAAGAAAATGCACTGGTCATAGCAAACACCCTCTTCCAACAACACAAGAGAAGACTCTACACATTGACATCACCAGATGGTCAACACCGAAATCAGATTGATTATTTTCTATGCAGCCAAAGATGGAGAAGCTCTATACAGTCAACAAAAACAGGACCAGGAGCTGACTGTGGCTCAGATTTTGAACTCCTTATTGCCAAATTCATACTGAAATTGAAGTAGGGGAAACCACTAGACCATTCAGGTATGACCTAAATCAAATCCCTTATGATTATACAGTGGAAGTGAGAAATAGATTTAAGGGCCTAGATCTGATACACAGAGTGCCTGATGAATTATGGATGGAGGTTTGTGACATTGTACAGGAGACAGGGATCAAGACCATCCCCATGGTAAAGAAATGCAAAAAAGCAAAATGGCTGTCTGGGGAGGCCTTACAAATAGCTGTGAAAAGAGGAGAAGCTAAAAGCAAAGGAGAAAAGGAAAGATATAAGCATCTGAATGCAGAGTTCCAAAGAATAGCAAGAAGAGATAAGAAAGCCTTCCTCAGTGATCAATGTAAAGAAATAGAGGCAAACAACAGAATAGAAAGACTAGACATCTCTTCAAGAAAATTAGAGATACCAAGGGAACATTTCATGCAAAGATGGGCTCGATAAAGGACGGAAATGGTAGTGACCTAACAGAAACAGAAGATATTAAGAAGAAGTGGCAAGAATACACCGAAGAACTGTACAGAAAAGAACTTCATGACAAGATAACCACGATGGTGTGATCACTCACCTAAGAGTCAGACATCCTGGAATGTGAAGTCAACTGTGCCTTAGAGCATCACTATGAACAAAGCTAGTGGAGGTGATGGAATTCCAGTTGAGCTATTTCAAATCCTGAAAGATGATGCTGTGAAAGTGCAGCACTCAATATGCCAGCAAATTTGGAAAACTGCAATGGCCACAGGACTGAAAAAGATCAGTTTTTATTCCAATCCCAAAGAAAGGCAATGCCAAAGATTGCTCAAACTACTGCACAGTTGCACTCATCTCACACACTAGTAAAGTAATGCTCAAAATTCTCCAAGCCAGGCTTCAGCAATATGTGAACCGTGAACTTCCAGATGTTCAAGCTGATTTTAGAAAAGGCAGAGGAACCAAAGATCAAATTGCCAACATCCACTGGATAATGGAAAAAGCAAAAGAGTTCCAGAAAAACATCTATTTCTGCTTTATTGACTATGCCAAAGCATATGACTATGTGGATCACAATAAAGTGTGGGAAATTCTGAAAGAGATGGGAATACCAGACCACTTGACCTGCCTTTTGAGAAACCTATATGCAAGTCAGGAAGCAATAGTTAGAACTAGACATGGAACAACAGACTTGCTCCAAATAGGAAAGAAAGTGAAGAAAGAAAGTCACTCAGTCATGTCCGACTCTTTATGACCCCATGGACTGTAGCCTACCAGGCTCCTCTGTCCATGGGATTTTCCAGGAAATAGTACTGGAGTAGATTGCCATTTCCTTCTCCAGGGGATCTTCCTGATCCGGGGATCGAACCCAGATCTCCCGCATTGTAGACAGATGCTTAACCACCTGAGCCACCAAAGGAGTACATTAAGGCTGTATATTGTCACCCTGCTATCTATTCTACATACGGTAATGTAAATTTCCATGTTACTCTTTCCATGCATCTCACCCTCTCCTCCTCTCTCCCCATGTTCATAAGTCTATGTCTGTTTCTCCATTGCTGCTCTGTAAATAAATTCTTCAGAACCATTTTTACAGATTGAATTCTAATACATCTTAACACTGACATATATTTTTCTTTTTATCAATAACTGTTGAAGTTCTTGTCTTCTTCTTTCAAATTAATTTTTAAAACAATGTTAATTTCTACATAAACATCTGATAGGGTTTTTCACTGAAATTATGTTGAATTTAAACATTAATTTAGGAGAATATGAATTTTTTGATACTTAGATTTCTCAACTTAATAAATCATTTGATATTCCATTTATTTAAATATTCTCATTAAAATCATGTATCTTTCTAACAATTTTTCATGCAATTGTGATGTTTCATCATATCAGAGGCCCTTCCTTGAGATTTAGAAATATTCAGCGCTGTGGTACTTTCTCTGGTGTAGGATTTACGTATTTTTGTGGGGCTTCCAAGGTGTTGTGAGTGGAAAAACTCGGTCTGCCAGTGAAGGAGACAAAAGAAACATGGGTTTGATCACTAGGTCAGAAAGATCCCTTGAAAGAGGAAATGGCAACACACTCCAGTATTCTTGCCTGGAATGTTTGATGGACAGAGGAGCCTGGTGGGCTACAGTCCATGAAGTCACAAAGAGTCAAACGTTTCTGAGCACAAACACCCACATTTGAGTAAAATCAGAGGGTATGTCTTTTAACATGGTGATCTTCTTTTAGTCAAGTCTCTCAATCAGAAAACATTTCTTTATTGTTATGTTCTAAGTACTATTTTAAGTACTGCATATAAATCAGTAACAAAACATCTTGGTGAAAGTTTTGATACCATATTTAATATTATATTCTGGTGGGAGTAAATGATATAGAATGTTAGAGCACGGTAAGTGCTATGAAAAAAAGAATAAAGCAAGATGTGTGTATTTGTGTGTTCTGTCACACCTGACCCTTTGCCACCCCATGAACAGTAGACTGCCAGGCTCCTCTGTCCATGGAATTTTTGAGGCGAGAATTCAGGAGTGGGTTGCCATTTCCTCCTCCTGGGGATCTTCCCAGCCCAGGATCAAATCCACTGTCTCCTGCCCTGACAGGGAGATCTCTTACTACTAGTGCCACCTAGGAAGCCCCATAAGAAAGATTAAGAGTATGAGAGGAATAGAATAATTTTAAATAGGGTGGTCATAGTATGCCTTACTGAAAAGACAGTGCTTTTCCAAAGACTTGAATGGGTAAGAGGAGCTATGCAAAGACCAGGGAGACATGTTCCAGGCCATGGAGAGAGCCTCTTGAGAAATCTGTATGCAGGTCAGGAAGCAACAGTCAGAACTGGACATGGAACAACAGACTGGTTCCAAATAGGAAAAGGAGTCCATCAAGGCTGTATATTGTCACCCTGCTTATTTAACTTCTATGCAGAGTACATCATGAGAAATGCTGGACTGGAAGAAACACAAGCTGGAATCAAGATTGCCGGGAGAAATATCAATAACCTCAGATATGCAGATGACACCACCCTTATGGCAGAAAGTGAAGAGGAGCTAAAAAGCCTCTTGATGAAAGTGAAGGAGGAGAGCGAAAAAGTTGGCTTAAAGCTCAACATTCAGAAAACGAAGATCATGGCATCCGGTCCCATCACTTCATGGGAAATAGATGGGGAAACAGTGGAAACAGTGTCAGACTTTATTTTTGGGGGCTCCAAAATCACTGCAGATGGTGATTGCAGCCATGAAATTAGAAGACGCTTACTCCTTGGAAGAAAAGTTATGACCAACCTGGATAGTATATTCAAAAGCAGAGACATTACTTTGCCGACTAAGGTCCGCCTAGTCAAGGCTATGGTTTTTCCTGTGGTCATGTATGGATGTGAAAGTTGGACTGTGAAGAAAGCTGAGNGCAGATGGTGATTGCAGCCATGAAATTAAAAGACGCTTACTCCTTGGAAGAAAAACTATGACCAACCTAGATAGCATATTGAAAAACAGAGACATTACTTTGCCAACAAAGGTCCATCTAGTCAAGGCTATTGTTTTTCCTGTGGTCATGTATGGATGTGAGAGTTGGACTGTGAAGAAAGCTGAGTGCCAAAGAATTGATGCTTTCGAACTGTGGTGTTGGAGAAGACTGTTGTGAGTCCCTTGGACTGCATGGGGATCCAACCAGTCCATCTCCATCACCCAGGAGATCAGTCTGGGTGTTCACTGGAAGGACTGATGTTGTAGCTGAAACTCCAATACTTAGACCACCTGATGCAAAGAGCTGACTTATTTGAAAAGACCCTGATGCTGGGAAAGGTTGAAGGTGGGAGGAGAAGGGGCTGACAGAGGATGAGATGGCTGGATGGCATCAGCAACTCAATGGACATGACTTTGAGTAAACTCCGGGAGTTGGTGATGGACAGGGAGGCCTGGCATGCTGCAGTTCATGGGGTTGGAAAGAGTAGGACACGACTGAGCAACTGAACTGAACTGAGAGAGCTTAGCTGATAGGCCACTGTATTCTTTACAAACAAGTTTTTTTGTGGTCATGGACATTATAACTAGCTCTTATGCAAGATAGTTTCAAATGCTTCTCCCTGCAGGAGAGACAGAAGTATGATAGAAAGAACAAAAGACTGGGACTGATGAGCTTTGGGTTTTTTAGTAGCTTCTCTCTAAGGTTCCTCATCTGTGAAATGACAGGCTTGATAGTCAGTAGGCCCAGACCTATTTCTATACCAGACTTACCATAGGAACTTGTTAAAATGTGGATTCTTGGGACCAATGCCTAGAAACTCAGAGTTTATATGTTTGTAGTAAGGGTTACAACAAGCACCCAGGAGATTCTGGTATCATAGATTTCCAGACACTGAATTTGATGTAAGCAGAATTGATGAGGGTTCTTATATTTTCACACTAGGCTTTTGTTTTCTGGAATTCGAGTTCTTGGTGTCAGGCCTAACTAGAACATATTGGTGAGGTTGTGGGTTCAGCCAATGTGCTGGAGTCAGGGTTGATTTCTAACCTGAGAAGGGGAGGTGAGCACTATGACACCATGATTTCAGGTCAAGAAACTGGCCTCCAAGAGTCTGGGGCAGATAGGATAAAGTGAAGAGGAATAGAAGCCAACCTTTTACAGGAGTTGGTCGATTTGGAACGCAAGTAATTAGTGGATCAAGATGGGTAGAGACCAGGGGAGAAGTGGAGAAAGAGAAGGTGAGACTGGCGAATAAAATCTCAATTCTTAGAATGGCTGATGGTCCATGCATTAGTAAAGGAAGGCTGTGGCTCTCTACTTTGTGCACTAATTTTGGAGTATACTCATTGCTATAATGCTGTAAGAGGATGTGCACAGGCAAGTGCATGGACTGTGAGCAGAACAGAAATGTTTTTTACGTCATAAGGTATTAGAGATGCACCTGGCTCAGTATTCTGTGCTTTGGACTGTCACTGCAGGGGCTGAGGAAAATGACCAGAAAGGGATGATCGCCAGACAGTGTGAGCAGAGAAAGGAAGATGAAGGTGGATCAGAAGGAGCCTGGGATGTTCAGCTCAAATGATCCAGAGAGATTTGATAACAGAGAATAATGAGGAATAATGAAGGGTTCATAGCATTAGTAAATTTAAAGGACATGTTGATTTTCTATGTATAAAACAATGATATGAATAGGTAGATTTTGCTACTCCAGTGAAAGCCCAGAGAATAAAAGGATTATACAGTTGTTTGCCTTAATACTGGCAGTAGAACACTGTGGATCTCTGTATAGTAGAAGTGTGCCAAATGGTGTCTGAGAAAGGTTCTGTGAAGGGCTGAGGTAGGAGGGATGTGTTGTGTCATACCTGGGGTGGCCAGGAGGGGGAGCAAGTCATTTGGTTGATACTTCATAATCTATGATAAGATTCTTTGAATGGTGTTTTGATCAGAAATAGCAATGAATTTAGTTTATAATATCTCCTTTGTTTTCTGCTATGTATATATTATGAGAAATGTATATTTAGAGTAGATAAACTATAAAAATAACTCTGTAATGACAACTCCAGAAGTTTAATGTATCACAGACTGAAAAAGGCTTCTTTGATTCAGTGGAAAAGATTTCTTTGACCATTGTTCACTGGGCTCACTTGTTGATATTTGCCATGCACACCACAGTTTTCCTGTTCAGGGAGGTTTTTTAGTTTCCATTAATTTTGTGGTCTTATCCTTTTGCAGGTAACCTTTAAAAATAGTTCTGGGCATGCATCTTTCTTTAAATCCCCCAAATAACACCCCCTTTAATTTTTTGTTTTGAAATAAATATAACTGTCATTCATCTGATATCATGAATTATGTCTGTGAGTTTCAGAAATGTTCAGAGGTGCTTCTAAATAGGTTACTTTTCTGTTTCCAAGGTATCTCTTTTCGAAATGATGCCCTCAGTTTTGCTAAAGTCACCAATGTAATTAATTGTTTATATTCAATCCTGTAATTTCCTTGTCAAAATATAAATACTTTTGCATTGTTGGGGAAAGCTTGTGTAGTCACTGAGTCCTTCAAAATGCCATTTTTTGCAATCTTTTATGCCGATCTGGATTTTTCTTAACAATTAAGAGAGTTAAGCAGCTAGACAAAGCACATGGTCTTGAATTCTGCTGTTAATAAGATGGTCAGTCTTATCTACCTGTTTTTTATACCAATCTTACCATATCTGGTAATAGGTAGTTGGGGCATGATAGCAGCTTGAAGTGGCCTCCTCAAGCACCTGAAAATATTGAAAATAAATTCCCCCCTAAAAGAGGTAAGCTAGGAAATCAACAAGTTCTAAAGGAGAACAGAGTTATGCAAATTCCCTTTGAAGAGAGTAAATTATAAAAGAAGAATGTCATCACATATTATTAGTATAATTTTTAAAGCATATATGTTGAAGAAAAGACTGGAAGCAAATTGGCACAATTTACCTATTGTTGATAATAGTTCTCAGGAATATGGGTGATTACTATGCTGCTGCTTTGAATTTTATTTTTTAAATTTCAAAAAGAGAGAGAGCAATACTGAGACAGAGACAGGCGGATTTAATGGCTCCTAGGGAAAAAGACCAGACAGTAGCCTGATTGACCATGTTAACACAGCTGAAGAAAGGATATGTCAGTTAGGCAGCGGGAGTTAGGGGCTGTTGGTCATGAAAGTAGAGAAAAAGGAGAAAGTCACAGAGGAAGCTAGTAGCTCTGATCAGCCCACTCTACCCAGGTGAGAGACTGCCTTGTATGGCTCTGGAGTAGGCATCACAGCAATGAAGCAGTGTGGTTATGAGTGACGTCCCATAATAAGACTGAGTAGTGTTCATGTTTCATGCCTAACGCTCCCTAGTTTTATGATCTTGGGCAAGTGGCTATATGTTTTCAAGCCTCAGGTTCAGTCTTTATTTTAATAATATTACTTACCACATAGAGCCTTTGTGAGAATAAAGGAAGATAATTTATATACTTAGCACAGTGCCTGGCACATTGTAACCCCTCAATAAATGTTAGCTGTTGTTGTAACATCTTTTAGTTATAAAGATATATCTTAACATGATGCCATTATTAAACATTCAAATCTTATAACTAGAGTTGATACTGACTCTATGTTTATTAAGCAAATCTTAGACGATAATTTGGCTTCCAATGTTATTTACCAGGGAGATTAGTGAGGATCTGTCACATTGTAAATTATATTTATCATTATAAATTTATACAGTGGCATTTAGCTTTGATAGAGCAGTCTTAAGAGGGTTTGATACTATGTGTTTAATTAATTCGAGACATGGTCAAAATTAAGTTTGGAGTCGCCAAAGCCTGGGAATTAAAAAATCTTACACACAGCCCTTTGTGAGCTTGGTTGATGTGAATCTACACCTGAGAGAAGTATTACTCAACTCTGGACCTAGTGCAGTTTCTCTGAAGCCAGTCTTCAGCATCCTCCAGCCAATTAACTCCCTCTGTTTCTATAAAAAAAATTCCACAGAATAAAAATAAAAATCACATGCCCTCTTTTTATTGTGTGAAATTTTAGTAAATAGTGAATATGCCATTTCAAACTTCTCTCTTCTCTCTTTCTCCAAGGAGAATCAAGTCTCCCATATTTGGCATTAGAGAGAGGTGCTTAAGAACTTTGGAACCAGACAGACCTCACTCTGAATTTCAGCTGTGCACCACTTACTAGCTGTGTGGACGTGGGCAAGTTGATTTTGCTCTCTGATCCTCAGTTTTCTCATCTTATAAAATGGGAATAATAATTGTAATGTCTATATCATAAGGTGGTTGTGAGGATTAAAATGAATTAATAAATGTAAAGGGCTTAGAATAGTGCCTAGTTCAAATGAATGTGTCAGGCAGATGTTGAGCTTCCCTGGTGGCTCAGGTGATAAAGAATCTGCCTGCAATGTGGGAGACCCGGGTTCAATCCCTGGGCTGGGAAAAACCCCTGGAGAAGGGAATGGCTACCCATTCCAGTATTCTTGCCTGGAGAATTCCACGGACAGAGGAGCCTGGCGGGCTACAGATCATGAGGTCTCAAAAGAGTCAGACATGACTGAGTGAATGCATGCATGCATGCAGATATTTGTTGTTGTTAGAATATTGTCAGCTAGTCATCATTATAGAACCAGTCTGTTGTTCAGTCACTAAATTGTATCCAACTCTTTGCGACCCCATGGACTGCAGCACACTGTCCTTACTCTCTCCTGGAATTTGCTCACATCCATTTCCATTGAGTCAGTGATGCCATCTAACCATCTCAGGAGGTGGCAGAGGATGAGATGGATAGAACCAGTCTGTTGACATGTTAATCAGTGATACTCGACCTGGATTGTCAGTGTCAGCACTCACAGGGCTGTCATGGCATTCTTGAAACAAAATGAAATTAACTTCCATTTTAATTTGAAGAGAAAAGGACACTTGGTACTTATGGTGGTAGGGTATGTTCATAATATTAGCCAAAATGAGCTAATGATAGAGACACAGTTCCAGCTAGGTTGGGACCAATTATGGTGGAACTTTTCACCAGGTTGCTCTCAGCGCCATACCTGTCTCAGCATTGGTCTGTGCTGACAGAACACACCAGCACCTTTCTTGATGATCAACACTGACAAATGTCTGCTCAGATGAATTCACATTCTCATCTGGCCTAACGCATTTTGTGGAAACAAGTTGCAAGCCAGTGTATGAGCTGACCCACAAAACCTCTTAGCTTAAAAAAAAAAAAGTACTGTACTGTATATCGTTGTTGTTTAATCATGGTGTTGTGTCTGACTCTTTGCGACCCTATGGACTGTAGCCCGCCAGGCTCCTCTGTCCATGGGATTTCCCAGGCAAGAATGCTGGAGTGGGTTGACATTTCCTCCTCCAGGGGATCTTCCCCACCCAGGGATCGAACCTGCATCTCCTGCATTGGCGGGCGGCTTCTTTACCACTGAGCCACCTCAGAAGTACCAATATCAGTGTACTTGTAGTCTAAGGAGTATTGAGAAATGGCAGATAAACTTTTGTTTTTTCCTTCTGTGGCCACATTTGTTGACCTCCAATTGGTGTTTCTGAGAGGCCCATAGAAAGAAAACTGAAAATTGAGTAGTGGAGGAGGAAAAGATCATGGGGAAGAGGAGCATCCTATAATTTGTCAGCCTGAGTACTGGTCACTTGTTCCACAGTAAAAACTCAGATCCAAAAAGTCCTGAAAAGCCTAAACATATAGCACAGCAATGGGGCAGCCTCATAATGGGTCTATCACAGGGGCAATTTGAGCATCATTCACACTACTATTCCAATGAACCTTTGATGTCGTGGTATGCCAGGACCACACCACACTTCTATTTCCTTACCCTTTCCCTGCTAAAAGAATTGAGAGCCTAGGGAAGACCAGAAAACAATTCACTTCTCTACTTTGGTTTCAGTCATTTTGGACCAGAGTCACTGACAGTGGTTTCCACAGGCAGATTTTGGAAAATGAGAAAATTGAATTGTAATTCGTCCTTTTGTTGTACATGGCTCAATCGGGAGCAGGAATGTTTTAGGGACTTGCCCTCAACTTTCCTTCTTAAAACACAGAGAATTTTCAGTGCTGTCAGCTCCAGGGTTCTGGACCCCATGAGATGGAATTTTTAACAGTATTTATTTATAATTGAAGGATAATTGCTTTACAATATTGTGTTGGTTTCTGCCATACATCAGCATGAATCAACCATTGGTATACATATGTCCCTTCCCTCTTGACCCTCCCTCCCACCTCCCACCTTTTCCCACCCCTCTAGTTGTTACAGAGCCCTGGTTCGAGTTCTCTGAGTCATATAGCAAACTCCCATTGGCTACCTATTATACATATGGCAGTGTATATGCTTCCCTATTATACATATGGCAGTGTATATGCTTCCATGCTCCTCTCTCCATTTATCTCACCCTCTCCTTCCTCTCCCTTTCTGTTGACCATAAGTCTGTTCTCCATGTCTGCATATCCATTGCTGCCCTGCACATACATTCATCATTACCATCTTTCGAGATTCCATATATATGTTAATATATGATATTTGTTTTTCTCTTTCTGACTTACTTCACTCTGTATAATAGGCTCTAGGTTTATCCACCTCATTAGGATTGACTCAAATGTGTTCCTTTTTATGGCTGAGTAACAATCCATTGTGTATATGTACCATAGCCTCTTTATCCATTCATCTGTCGATGGACATCTAGGTTGCTTCCATGTCTTAGCTATTGTAAACAGAGCTGCAATGAACGTTGGGGTACATGTGTCTTTCAATTTTGGTCTCCTTGGGATATATGCCTAGTACTGGGATTGCAGGGTCATATGGTAGTTTTATTCCTTTTTTTTTTAAGGAATCTCCACACTGTCTTCCATAGTGGCTGCATCTATTTACATTCCCACCGACAATGCAAGAGGGTTCCCTTTTCTCCACATCCTCTCCAGCATTTATTGTCTGTGGATTTTTTGATGATAGCCATTCTGCCTGGTGCGAGGTGATATCTCATTGTAGTTTTGATTTGCATTTCACTAATAATGAGCGATGTTGAGCATCTTTTCCTGTTTATTAGCCATCTATATGTCTTCTTTGGAGAGCAAGCTGGAATTTATAGCTCGGTTGAGGACAGTTAGGTCAGTGGAGGAGGACACAGCGCAATTGTGCTGTTTCTTCCTTTGCAGTGGCATCGGGGCTGCCTGCAGTCCTGCAAGGGGAGCCCCAAGCTCAATTAAGGGAAGTGCTAAGCAACGGGATCAGAAGGTCTCATTAGAGAAAGTGACTGTAGCTTATATTTTAGAGATTGTCTTTAAAATACCCAGTCACAAGATCAGCTTTTTCCAGGCATGTTGCCAAGTTACAGCAATGGACCAGTTTTCAAATGTCCATTTAAAATCAGCTCTTTTGAATGTAGCACTGTGGCAAAGATCCTTCTGGCAGGAAGCCACTTTAGACATCAGATTACTCCATGCCTTATTTTTAAATAGTGCCCAGGCCTTTTAGTAATTTAGGCACTATTTTCTTTGAATCCAGAAAATGTCAGTGTACCAGAAGCAGACCGAAGTGGTGCTGCCTGGCCAACAACTGGATTTCCTTTTGCGCAGATGTTCCCTTCTTGGAGCTTGAGCCTTGATATTTGTTTCTATTGCCCCCTGTCCATATACTCCATGGAACTATCTCGATTCAGTCCTTCTCCCTATTCCCTCCTAGATTTAAAAATTAGGTTGAGTTTGTGGAGATTTAGGAATAGAAGAGTTAAAGCGAAGGGAATTCATTGTGGCCTGTTGAGGATGACACTCCTAGAATATAAAAGAAAATCATCCTGCTGTGAGGAGGCGCCTGTGCTCAGCTCCCCCACCCCCTTATCTGGAAAAGGGAGGCGGGATTGGCAAAGGCTGCCAGAGAAGTTTTCCAAAGATATTTCTAAAATCATGAGCTTGGGTCTTCTTTAAATAAAGACCTGCAGTTTTCTGGAAGCTCATGGTCAAATGGCCAGTCAAGGTGGCCCATGTCTGGGATGCTGTAAGTAACTGAGGTACCTCTGAGTGGCTTGTTTCCTATTTTCTCACTCAGGACCTGGGATTCTCTCACTGATGTTAATATTATTCCATATGATGGTTGCCAGAGGTACTCAGGCAACACGAAATGGGAAGCTGAATCAAGCATTTATGTTTGTGGGAATGGCTGCTTGTCTTTCTGAGAGGGTACCTTTCTTCTTCCAGGTTGTAATTCTAGGATTACTTCAGTCGCCAGCTCTCCATTTTTATAACTCCCCGTTAAGGCCATTTTGTTAAAATAATCGGCTGTTCAAGATTGTTCGGGATGTCAGATTCCATAGGTCACCTCATCCTTAGTCGTTAACATTGCTCAACAGTATAACACCAACAGCCCTTGTGGCTGGTGATGTCACACTTCTGTGGAAGGAGGGTGGTATACTCTTCTTGCATGCATGGCATTCAACATGTCCTTCATATATATTAAAGAAATGTGCCCTTTAAAAACAAATATAATTGTGTGTTTAATAAAAGATGTTTTTGTAACTAATTTCTTTGAATATTTACTAGAAGTTTCACCTCTTCAGATAGTTGCCAAAGCCCTCAATAACTGCTACAGACCAGAATTCAGCTAGCAGTCAAGCTTCAAAATTTAGCTCATTTGGTGCGAATAGGTACCGATTAATAATTTGTGTACGCCTAGAGAGATGATGATGGAGGAGGGGATGGTTGGATGGTATCACCGATGCGATAGACATGAGTTTGAGTAGGCTCTGGGAGTTGGTGATGGACAGGGAAGCCTGGCATGTTGTAGTCCATGGGGTCGCAAAGAGTCGGACACTACTGAGTGACTGAACTGAACTGAGAGAGATTAGATGACCTGCTTCATAGATCCTACTGATACTGTAGTGGTTTTTTTTTTTCCCTACTGCATTTCACCATTCTAGAGGTCACTAGAACTGGTTCTTCATCCAAAGATTAAGGTGGAGAGGAGGTATGGAAGAGGAAGGAAATCACAGGCAGTATTCAGACAGGTTCACAGGTATTTTTGGACACATAACAATAATTTTCTTGTTAAACAAAAGAAAGGTAATGTCAAAAAAGAGATAATCAAACATCTATTTTTAGAAGAAAGAAAAGTGATTCATGAGAATGTCCATGGAGTCACATTTACTTACTCTCAACTTTTTTCTGAAGGAAGAATTATTTCCTTTAGGTCTTTACTGCTAAATAAGTTGCAAAACACTTCCCTTTTTGCATGTAAAGATTTTTTGACTTCTTGAGAAGCATCCAGCATTTATCAAACTCTCCCGCAGTCAAGTCATAATTGCAAATCCTAGTGGTTTCTCCAGTGCCTTGATGTCCTTGAGAATCTGAGGGAAACATAGACTACCTTGCCCAGCGTCACCAGGGACATCTTCAGATATTACTGTATTTTTTTCCACCCGCTGGCTTTTTTTTGGTCAGGTTCTAACCTTAACCCTATAGATCCACCACTTCTCCTGCCCCATTCTTTCACATAGGCACATACCAGATGTGCACACAGTGTGAGTCAGTTCTAATGTGGAGACAAAAAGCATTTTATAAAGTTTATAGAATATAATAGCAGCTTGCTAAAGTGAAATATTCCCTCCTTTTAACAAGCTCAGGGGAAAGCCACGCGGTTGACCTTTGCTGGCGTTCCTTGCCCTCCTCCCTGCTTTTGAATTCAGCTGCAGTCATTGTGGTGATTCTGACCTTCCGGCCAAGTCTTCGGCCACTCCCAGAGCCTGTTGAGTCTGCCCAAGCAGTGTTCTCCCCCTGAGTTTATCAAGGCAGCCCTCACCTTCCCTGTGTTGCCTGACCTGGAGTATCCTGCAGGAGGCTGATTCCCAAGAAACTGTCAAGATCCTGGCCCTTGAATCCTGTCTCTGCCAGTAGCACTTTGAAGGAACTGTGGGCTCAAGGGAGGGCCTGGCCTTTTTGCAAAGGCTAGCTTTTCAGTTAAATACCATAGTTTTATGATTAGAGCTGAGAGCTCTGAGATTTCATACCCGTATCGATAATCCCAAGGAAATGCATAGTATTGACCTTTTTCTCTTATTTTCTTATGATTTCCATTTCATTGTGGCTATAAGGCACTGCAGGCTATGTGTTTCTGGCGAATTTTTGTTCTCTGTAAGTAAGTAGTTGGAATCATTCAGGTTTTTTGCCTTGTTCTCACATCCTACCCAAGTTATGAAGTTATTTTCCTGAGATATCCTGGAAACCCAGTACAGCCAAACAGCTGAAATATTTTTTTAGTATTGAGCCAAGAGGGAAAAAAAGGTAAAGCAAGCTACTCACACCTCAAGGAATTATTGCTTAGTGTTTTAGTGTGTAAGCTCTGGAGTCGAAGTGCTTGAATTCAAAGCTTGGCTTTTCTACTTACTGACTATATATNACAGCCAAACAGCTGAAATATTTTTTTAGTATTGAGCCAAGAGGGAAAAAAAGGTAAAGCAAGCTACTCACACCTCAAGGAATTATTGCTTAGTGTTTTAGTGTGTAAGCTCTGGAGTCGAAGTGCTTGAATTCAAAGCTTGGCTTTTCTACTTACTGACTATATATCCTTTGTGGTAAATTACTTAACCTCTCTGTGCCTCAGTTTCCTCATTTTTAAAATGGAGATAATAGTATACTCACCTCATAGGGGGGTTCTGATAATGCATGAAACACTGCAGTGTTTCCTATCTATGAGGTATTTTATGTTTTTCAAAGTATATAGTAAGAAGATGCTCGCTCTTCCTACACATAAAACTAATCTTTAAGTGCTATGCAATAGTTTCCTTGGAAGGAGATGGTAATAGTGGCAGAAAGCATTGCACAGATAGTCAGGAGTCCTGTGTTTCGTTGCTGTCAGCAACTGTAACAGTTCCCTTCACTGCACTTTGTATACATGAGTGTGGGCACACACACAGATACACACACATACATGCACATTCACTTTCCCTGATAGAGAATTAAGTGAGAACACAAACGTTAAAACTCTGGAAGGGCATGAAACACTTCAGTTATGGTGATTGTGTTGCCATGTATACTATGTATATTTAAGCTATAGTATTCTCGGAACAAAAATTACTTTCATATCTATAAGGTATTTTATGCTTTTCAAAGAAAATAGGCCATCCAGTATTTTAACACAGCTGGCTACTGCAAGCCTCTAGGGCATAAGGACCCTGTTTACTTGATATATTCACAGTGCAGCAGATAGTGTACATTCAGTAAATGTTAAGTGGAAAAAAATGTAATTTTATACAAGTGCAGTTGATCTAATGAGAGAGGTGAGATGCCTAGAAAATGGTCTTTAAATAGTTTTCTAGCAAGTGGTTATTGTTGTTGACTTCACATAATGTCAGTGGCCTGTGATAATTTAGGTTTCAAACAAGTTGAAATTTGGTTCAGACATATTTTTAGAGACTATGTTATGGCTCAGCAGGAAAAGCCATAGCCCAAGCCTCTGAGGCTTGGAAACTGCTATCCCAGATCTATCTTATCTTTCACTTGAGAGTAGACTGTAGCCTTTTGGCTCTATATGTGTAAAAAGCGAAAAATTGTTACAAAGAGTGCTCTGTGAATACTTGTTGAGTGCATGAGTGAATAAGACCTTGGCAGTGTGTGTGAATAAATTTAAACCAACTCAAATTTGGTACTTCTCATTAGTGTGAGAGGAAGGAGATTGGGACTGCATCTTCCAGTAACCATGGAGAAGAGGAGTCTGTTTCTTTAATAGTCACTAAAGTGTTGGCTATGAAGCACTTGGAGCAATATAAAGTGCTATGGAAATTCCTAATAACAAGTTACAGACAGAACTCTTTTGTTGCATAGACTACTGACAATTAACTTTTCTTTCTTTTTTTTTTTAGTATATCGTTGTTGTTTAATCATGGTGTTGTGTCTGACTCTTTGCGACCCTATGGACTGTAGCCCGCCAGGCTCCTCTGTCCATGGGATTTCCCAGGCAAGAATGCTGGAGTGGGTTGACATTTCCTCCTCCAGGGGATCTTCCCCACCCAGGGATCGAACCTGCATCTCCTGCATTGGCGGGCGGCTTCTTTACCACTGAGCCACCTCAGAAGTACCAATATCAGTGTACTTGTAGTCTAAGGAGTATTGAGAAATGGCAGATAAACTTTTGTTTTTTCCTTCTGTGGCCACATTTGTTGACCTCCAATTGGTGTTTCTGAGAGGCCCATAGAAAGAAAACTGAAAATTGAGTAGTGGAGGAGGAAAAGATCATGGGGAAGAGGAGCATCCTATAATTTGTCAGCCTGAGTACTGGTCACTTGTTCCACAGTAAAAACTCAGATCCAAAAAGTCCTGAAAAGCCTAAACATATAGCACAGCAATGGGGCAGCCTCATAATGGGTCTATCACAGGGGCAATTTGAGCATCATTCACACTACTATTCCAATGAACCTTTGATGTCGTGGTATGCCAGGACCACACCACACTTCTATTTCCTTACCCTTTCCCTGCTAAAAGAATTGAGAGCCTAGGGAAGACCAGAAAACAATTCACTTCTCTACTTTGGTTTCAGTCATTTTGGACCAGAGTCACTGACAGTGGTTTCCACAGGCAGATTTTGGAAAATGAGAAAATTGAATTGTAATTCGTCCTTTTGTTGTACATGGCTCAATCGGGAGCAGGAATGTTTTAGGGACTTGCCCTCAACTTTCCTTCTTAAAACACAGAGAATTTTCAGTGCTGTCAGCTCCAGGGTTCTGGACCCCATGAGATGGAATTTTTAACAGTATTTATTTATAATTGAAGGATAATTGCTTTACAATATTGTGTTGGTTTCTGCCATACATCAGCATGAATCAACCATTGGTATACATATGTCCCTTCCCTCTTGACCCTCCCTCCCACCTCCCACCTTTTCCCACCCCTCTAGTTGTTACAGAGCCCTGGTTCGAGTTCTCTGAGTCATATAGCAAACTCCCATTGGCTACCTATTATACATATGGCAGTGTATATGCTTCCCTATTATACATATGGCAGTGTATATGCTTCCATGCTCCTCTCTCCATTTATCTCACCCTCTCCTTCCTCTCCCTTTCTGTTGACCATAAGTCTGTTCTCCATGTCTGCATATCCATTGCTGCCCTGCACATACATTCATCATTACCATCTTTCGAGATTCCATATATATGTTAATATATGATATTTGTTTTTCTCTTTCTGACTTACTTCACTCTGTATAATAGGCTCTAGGTTTATCCACCTCATTAGGATTGACTCAAATGTGTTCCTTTTTATGGCTGAGTAACAATCCATTGTGTATATGTACCATAGCCTCTTTATCCATTCATCTGTCAATGGACATCTAGGTTGCTTCCATGTCTTAGCTATTGTAAACAGAGCTGCAATGAACGTTGGGGTACATGTGTCTTTCAATTTTGGTCTCCTTGGGATATATGCCTAGTACTGGGATTGCAGGGTCATATGGTAGTTTTATTCCTTTTTTTTTTAAGGAATCTCCACACTGTCTTCCATAGTGGCTGCATCTATTTACATTCCCACCGACAATGCAAGAGGGTTCCCTTTTCTCCACATCCTCTCCAGCATTTATTGTCTGTGGATTTTTTGATGATAGCCATTCTGCCTGGTGCGAGGTGATATCTCATTGTAGTTTTGATTTGCATTTCACTAATAATGAGCGATGTTGAGCATCTTTTCCTGTTTATTAGCCATCTATATGTCTTCTTTGGAGAGCAAGCTGGAATTTATAGCTCGGTTGAGGACAGTTAGGTCAGTGGAGGAGGACACAGCGCAATTGTGCTGTTTCTTCCTTTGCAGTGGCATCGGGGCTGCCTGCAGTCCTGCAAGGGGAGCCCCAAGCTCAATTAAGGGAAGTGCTAAGCAACGGGATCAGAAGGTCTCATTAGAGAAAGTGACTGTAGCTTATATTTTAGAGATTGTCTTTAAAATACCCAGTCACAAGATCAGCTTTTTCCAGGCATGTTGCCAAGTTACAGCAATGGACCAGTTTTCAAATGTCCATTTAAAATCAGCTCTTTTGAATGTAGCACTGTGGCAAAGATCCTTCTGGCAGGAAGCCACTTTAGACATCAGATTACTCCATGCCTTATTTTTAAATAGTGCCCAGGCCTTTTAGTAATTTAGGCACTATTTTCTTTGAATCCAGAAAATGTCAGTGTACCAGAAGCAGACCGAAGTGGTGCTGCCTGGCCAACAACTGGATTTCCTTTTGCGCAGATGTTCCCTTCTTGGAGCTTGAGCCTTGATATTTGTTTCTATTGCCCCCTGTCCATATACTCCATGGAACTATCTCGATTCAGTCCTTCTCCCTATTCCCTCCTAGATTTAAAAATTAGGTTGAGTTTGTGGAGATTTAGGAATAGAAGAGTTAAAGCGAAGGGAATTCATTGTGGCCTGTTGAGGATGACACTCCTAGAATATAAAAGAAAATCATCCTGCTGTGAGGAGGCGCCTGTGCTCAGCTCCCCCACCCCCTTATCTGGAAAAGGGAGGCGGGATTGGCAAAGGCTGCCAGAGAAGTTTTCCAAAGATATTTCTAAAATCATGAGCTTGGGTCTTCTTTAAATAAAGACCTGCAGTTTTCTGGAAGCTCATGGTCAAATGGCCAGTCAAGGTGGCCCATGTCTGGGATGCTGTAAGTAACTGAGGTACCTCTGAGTGGCTTGTTTCCTATTTTCTCACTCAGGACCTGGGATTCTCTCACTGATGTTAATATTATTCCATATGATGGTTGCCAGAGGTACTCAGGCAACACGAAATGGGAAGCTGAATCAAGCATTTATGTTTGTGGGAATGGCTGCTTGTCTTTCTGAGAGGGTACCTTTCTTCTTCCAGGTTGTAATTCTAGGATTACTTCAGTCGCCGGCTCTCCATTTTTATAACTCCCCGTTAAGGCCATTTTGTTAAAATAATCGGCTGTTCAAGATTGTTCGGGATGTCAGATTCCATAGGTCACCTCATCCTTAGTCGTTAACATTGCTCAACAGTATAACACCAACAGCCCTTGTGGCTGGTGATGTCACACTTCTGTGGAAGGAGGGTGGTATACTCTTCTTGCATGCATGGCATTCAACATGTCCTTCATATATATTAAAGAAATGTGCCCTTTAAAAACAAATATAATTGTGTGTTTAATAAAAGATGTTTTTGTAACTAATTTCTTTGAATATTTACTAGAAGTTTCACCTCTTCAGATAGTTGCCAAAGCCCTCAATAACTGCTACAGACCAGAATTCAGCTAGCAGTCAAGCTTCAAAATTTAGCTCATTTGGTGCGAATAGGTACCGATTAATAATTTGTGTACGCCTAGAGAGATGATGATGGAGGAGGGGATGGTTGGATGGTATCACCGATGCGATAGACATGAGTTTGAGTAGGCTCTGGGAGTTGGTGATGGACAGGGAAGCCTGGCATGTTGTAGTCCATGGGGTCGCAAAGAGTCGGACACTACTGAGTGACTGAACTGAACTGAGAGAGATTAGATGACCTGCTTCATAGATCCTACTGATACTGTAGTGGTTTTTTTTTTTCCCTACTGCATTTCACCATTCTAGAGGTCACTAGAACTGGTTCTTCATCCAAAGATTAAGGTGGAGAGGAGGTATGGAAGAGGAAGGAAATCACAGGCAGTATTCAGACAGGTTCACAGGTATTTTTGGACACATAACAATAATTTTCTTGTTAAACAAAAGAAAGGTAATGTCAAAAAAGAGATAATCAAACATCTATTTTTAGAAGAAAGAAAAGTGATTCATGAGAATGTCCATGGAGTCACATTTACTTACTCTCAACTTTTTTCTGAAGGAAGAATTATTTCCTTTAGGTCTTTACTGCTAAATAAGTTGCAAAACACTTCCCTTTTTGCATGTAAAGATTTTTTGACTTCTTGAGAAGCATCCAGCATTTATCAAACTCTCCCGCAGTCAAGTCATAATTGCAAATCCTAGTGGTTTCTCCAGTGCCTTGATGTCCTTGAGAATCTGAGGGAAACATAGACTACCTTGCCCAGCGTCACCAGGGACATCTTCAGATCTGACTGTATTTTTTTCCACCCGCTGGCTTTTTTTTGGTCAGGTTCTAACCTTAACCCTATAGATCCACCACTTCTCCTGCCCCATTCTTTCACATAGGCACATACCAGATGTGCACACAGTGTGAGTCAGTTCTAATGTGGAGACAAAAAGCATTTTATAAAGTTTATAGAATATAATAGCAGCTTGCTAAAGTGAAATATTCCCTCCTTTTAACAAGCTCAGGGGAAAGCCACGCGGTTGACCTTTGCTGGCGTTCCTTGCCCTCCTCCCTGCTTTTGAATTCAGCTGAAGTCATTGTGGTGATTCTGACCTTCCGGCCAAGTCTTCGGCCACTCCCAGAGCCTGTTGAGTCTGCCCAAGCAGTGTTCTCCCCCTGAGTTTATCAAGGCAGCCCTCACCTTCCCTGTGTTGCCTGACCTGGAGTATCCTGCAGGAGGCTGATTCCCAAGAAACTGTCAAGATCCTGGCCCTTGAATCCTGTCTCTGCCAGTAGCACTTTGAAGGAACTGTGGGCTCAAGGGAGGGCCTGGCCTTTTTGCAAAGGCTAGCTTTTCAGTTAAATACCATAGTTTTATGATTAGAGCTGAGAGCTCTGAGATTTCATACCCGTATCGATAATCCCAAGGAAATGCATAGTATTGACCTTTTTCTCTTATTTTCTTATGATTTCCATTTCATTGTGGCTATAAGGCACTGCAGGCTATGTGTTTCTGGCGAATTTTTGTTCTCTGTAAGTAAGTAGTTGGAATCATTCAGGCTTTTTGCCTTGTTCTCACATCCTACCCAAGTTATGAAGTTATTTTCCTGAGATATCCTGGAAACCCAGTACAGCCAAACAGCTGAAATATTTTTTTAGTATTGAGCCAAGAGGGAAAAAAAGGTAAAGCAAGCTACTCACACCTCAAGGAATTATTGCTTAGTGTTTTAGTGTGTAAGCTCTGGAGTCGAAGTGCTTGAATTCAAAGCTTGGCTTTTCTACTTACTGACTATATATCCTTTGTGGTAAGTTACTTAACCTCTCTGTGCCTCAGTTTCCTCATTTTTAAAATGGAGATAATAGTATACTCACCTCATAGGGGGGTTCTGATAATGCATGAAACACTGCAGTGTTTCCTATCTATGAGGTATTTTATGTTTTTCAAAGTATATAGTAAGAAGATGCTCGCTCTTCCTACACATAAAACTAATCTTTAAGTGCTATGCAATAGTTTCCTTGGAAGGAGATGGTAATAGTGGCAGAAAGCATTGCACAGATAGTCAGGAGTCCTGTGTTTCGTTGCTGTCAGCAACTGTAACAGTTCCCTTCACTGCACTTTGTATACATGAGTGTGGGCACACACACAGATACACACACATACATGCACATTCACTTTCCCTGATAGAGAATTAAGTGAGAACACAAACGTTAAAACTCTGGAAGGGCATGAAACACTTCAGTTATGGTGATTGTGTTGCCATGTATACTATGTATATTTAAGCTATAGTATTCTCGGAACAAAAATTACTTTCATATCTATAAGGTATTTTATGCTTTTCAAAGAAAATAGGCCATCCAGTATTTTAACACAGCTGGCTACTGCAAGCCTCTAGGGCTGAAGGACCCTGTTTACTTGATATATTCACAGTGCAGCAGATAGTGTACATTCAGTAAATGTTAAGTGGAAAAAAATGTAATTTTATACAAGTGCAGTTGATCTAATGAGAGAGGTGAGATGCCTAGAAAATGGTCTTTAAATAGTTTTCTAGCAAGTGGTTATTGTTGTTGACTTCACATAATGTCAGGGGCCTGTGATAATTTAGGTTTCAAACAAGTTGAAATTTGGTTCAGACATATTTTTAGAGACTATGTTATGGCTCAGCAGGAAAAGCCATAGCCCAAGCCTCTGAGGCTTGGAAACTGCTATCCCAGATCTATCTTATCTTTCACTTGAGAGTAGACTGTAGCCTTTTGGCTCTATATGTGTAAAAAGCGAAAAATTGTTACAAAGAGTGCTCTGTGAATACTTGTTGAGTGCATGAGTGAATAAGACCTTGGCAGTGTGTGTGAATAAATTTAAACCAACTCAAATTTGGTACTTCTCATTAGTGTGAGAGGAAGGAGATTGGGACTGCATCTTCCAGTAACCATGGAGAAGAGGAGTCTGTTTCTTTAATAGTCACTAAAGTGTTGGCTGTGAAGCACTTGGAGCAATATAAAGTGCTATGGAAATTCCTAATAACAAGTTACAGACAGAACTCTTTTGTTGCATAGACTACTGACAATTAACTTTTCTTTCTTTTTTTTTNGGTTTTTCCTGTGGTCATGTATGGATGTGAGAGTTGGACTGTGAAGAAGGCTGAGCGCCAAAGAACTGATGCTTTTGAACTGTGGTGTTGGAGAAGACTCTTGAGAGTCCCTTGGACTACAAGGAGATCCAGCCAATCCATTCTGAAGATCAGCCCTGGGATTTCTTTGGAAGGAATGATGCTAAAGCTGAAACTCCAGTACTTTGGCCACCTCATGCGAAGGGTTGACTCATTGGAAAAGACTCTGATGCTGGGAGGGATTGGGGGCAGGAGGAGAAGGGGACGACAGAGGATGAGATGGCTGGATGGCATCACTGACTTGATGGATATGAGTCTGAGTGAAGTCCGGGAGATGGTGATGGACAGGGAGGCCTCGCGCGCTGTGATTCATAGGATTGCAAAGACTCGGACATGACTGAGCAACTGAACTGATTCCTTGAGACACAAGAATATTGAAATTAGGCCGGTTAATAACCCTGAAATGGCTCTAAGTGTCCAAATGAAAGGACGAGTCACATATTTCTTACTTTAAATTGAAAGCTTGCTAGAAGTGACTAAATTTATAACAGCACGTTGAAAGCTGAGACAGGCAGAAAGCTAGGTCTCTTGTGCCAAATAGCCAAGCTGTGAACGCAAACCAAAAGTTCTTGAAAAGAAAAAAAAAAAAAATCAACAGTGCTACTCTAAGTGAACACACCAATGATAAGAAAGCAAAACAACCTTATTGCTGATCTAGAGAAAAAGTTGTAGTGGTCTGGACAGAAGATCAAACCAACCTCAACATTCCCTTAAGCCAATGCCTAATCCAGAACAAGGCCCTAAATCTATTCATTTCCACAAAGGCTGAGAGAGGTGAGGATGCTGCAGAAAAAAAGCATGAAGCTAGTAGAGAGGCTGGATCATGAGATTTAAGGAAAGAAGTTATCTCCGTGATAGTGCCAGGTAAAGCAACCAGTGCTGATATAGAAGCTCTATCCAGTTAGCTAGAAGATCTAGAGCTAAGATAATGAATGAAAGTGGCTACAATAAACAACAGGCTTTCCAATGTAGACAAAAAGAGGATGTCATCTAAGACTTTCATAGCAATAAAAGAGTAGTCAATACCTGGCTTTAAAGTTTCAAGGACAAGCTGACTCCTGCTAGGCACTAATGCAGTTGAACCAATGCTTATTTGCCATTCTGAAAATTCTAGGGCCCTCAAGCATTATCTACTCTGCCTGTCCTCTATAAAGGGAACAGCACAGCTTGGGTGACAGCACAGCTGCTGACAACATCGTTTGCTGAGTATTTTAAGCCTACTGTTAAGACCTATTACTCAGGGGAAAAAAAAATTTCCTTTTAAAATGCGACTGCTCATTGACAATGTAACTTGTCAACCAAGAGCTCTGATGGAGATGCATAATGAAGTTCATGTTTTTTTCATGTCTGCTAACAGAACATCCATTCTGCAGTCCATGGATCAAGGAATCATTTCAATTCTAAAGCCTTATTACTTAAGAATTACAGTTCATAAGGCTACAGCTGTCAAAGACACAGATTCCTCTTATTAATCTGGGCAAAGTCAATTGAAAACCCTCTGGGAAGGATTCATCATTCTAGATGCCACTATGAACACTTATGATTCATGGGAAGAGGTCAAAATATCAACATTACAAGGATTTTGGAAGAAGCTGATTCCAACTATCACGGATGCCTGTGAGAGGTTCAAGACTTCAGTGGTGGAAGTCACTGCAGATGTGGTAGAAACAGCAAGGGACTAGAATGAGAAGGATAGCCTGAGGGTGTGACTGAACTGCTGCTATCTCAAGGCAAAACTGTAATGGATGAGGGGCTGCTTAATGTAGATGAGCAAAGAAAGTGATTCCATCTCGAGATGGATTCCACTGAAGACACTCTGAAGATGGGTGAAATAACAAAGGATTTAGACTATGACATAAACTTAGTTGAGGAAGCTGCATCAGCGTTTGAGAGGACTGACTCCAATTTTGCAAGAATTTCTACTGTGGGTAAAACGCTATCAAGCAGCATTGCATATTACAGAGAAATCATTAGTGAAAGGAAGAAGTCAGCCAATCTACATGGCAAAGTTCATGGCTGTCTAACTAAAGAAATGGCCAAAGTCATCCCAACATTCAGCAACCACCTCCCTGGTCAGTCAGCAGCCACCAACACTGAGGCAAGACTCTATACCAGCAAAAAGATTATGACTCATTAAAGGCTCAGATGATGGTTACCTTTTTATTTTTTTTACCAGTAAAGTATTTTTAAATTAAAGAATATACTTTTTTCCTTAAAGAAATATACTACAGTACAGTGTAAACATAACTTTATGTGCACTGGAAAATTCAAAAATTTTTGTGCCCCTGCCTTATTGTGATATTTGCTTTATTGTGGTACCGTGGAACTGAATCTACATCTCTAGAGTATGCCTGTATATAATGCCCCTTTCATTCTCAAAAATACCATTTGCGGCAATAAGTGATATGGCTTAGTTCTACTTCTAAAATGCCTTTCAAAAAATCCACAACTTTCTATTCTCATTCTCATCTTCCTTCTTCAAGCCCTATTCTCTCTGGACACTATAACTTCTTCCCAACTCATGTTGAGACTAGCAGTACATACACTCTTTAGTAAGGTTTAAAGAGCTGTATTTCTTTCTTTCTTTCTATCTGTACCAGTGACAGTCCAGCTCAGAAAATGCTGATGGTCCTTTGATTGCAGAATAAAGCACACATCCTTTCAAAGTCTAACATGACCAGACCTTTTCCTTCCACTAGATGCTGAAGCTGAAACTTGAATACTTTGGCCACCTGATGCAAAGGACTGACTCACTGGAAAAGACCTGGGTGCTGGGAAAGGTTGAAGGCAGCAAGAGAAGGGGACGACAGAGGATGAGATGGTCGGATGGCATCCCCTGACTCGATGGACATGAGTTTGAGCAAGTTTCGGGAGTTGGTGATGGACAGGGAAGCCTGGTGTGCTGCAGTTCCTGGGGTCACAAAGAGTCGGACATGACTGAGCGACTGAACTGACTGTGATGCTACCATTTACCTATGTATCAGTTTTCCTTACCAACACCCCTTCCAGTTTTGTGCCTTTGCTCACATTATTCCTGCAGTCTAGAACTGCATGGTACAATACAGTAGCCACAGGACACTTGTAATTATTTGTAATATGGTAATTAAAACTAAGTGAAATAAAACACTCAGCTCCTCAATTGCTCTAGCCACACTTCAGTGTTCAGTGACACGCACACTGAGCAGAGGCTGCCATGCTGGGCAGGGAGACACAGAACATGCCCACTGTGCCAGGAAGTTCTCTGAACAGCCCTGGTGTAGACCGAGGGTTGGCAAACTTTTCTTTTAGGTTTTGTGGGACACATGGTCTCTGAACACTCACTCACTCCACCACTGTAAAGTTCACAGTAAACATGTAAACTAATAAACATGGATGTGGTACAGTAACATTTTACTTACAAGAGGTGGTGGGCCACACTGGCCCATAGACCATAGTCTGTGAACCTTAGAACTAGAAAACTCTTCTTTCCCAAACATGCTTGAGTTTCTACTCATCCCTGAAGCCCTGGCCCAAATGTCGAATTTCTCCACCCCTTCCATTAGAGTCAATCACACTCTCCTTTGTATCCACAACACTTTCACTTCTATTATTACATCACAATCCACCTTGCAGCTCTCTCAACCTGTGTCACAGGTACAGACACGTGTATTAGAGACTACTCTTGAGAGTCCCTTGGACTGCAAGGAGATCCAACCAGTCCATTCTGAAGGAGATCAGCCCTGGGATTTCTCTGGAGGGAATGATGCTGAAGCTGAAACTCCAGTACTTTGGCCACCTCATGCAAAGAGTTGACTCACTGGAAAAGACTCTGATGCTGGGAGGGATTGGGGGCAGGAGGAGAAGGGGACGACAGAGGATGAGACGGCTGGATGGCATCACTGACTCGATGGATATGAGTCTGAGTGAACTCCAGGAGTTGGTGATGGACAGGGAGGCCTGGCGTGCTGCGATTCATGGGGTCACAAAGAGTCGGACACGACTGAGTGACTGAACTGAACTGAACTGAGACAAGGGTAAAGATGACATTTTGTTCTTCATAGCGTCTGAGCATTTAAGCATTTAGTCTCACTGCTACTATTTTATGAAAAGCTAAAGAAAAATTCTGCAACAGTTCTGTGATGTGTAATTTAAAATGTGCTATTACATTCCCTTCTAAAAAGGGTATTACATCAAAATGTTACTCAGTGGGAAAAAAACAATGATCTAAACTCTTATTACTCTTTTCACAAGTTAAATACTTAAATTTTTCTTTAAAATGGTGGATTTTATTAAAATATAACATTTACATAATTATCCAAATTTAAAATTATATACAGAATGAAATTAGCATAGCTATAGAATACTTTACCTGAGAATAATTTTATAGCCAAGATGGCAAAGCTATGAATGGTTGACTCAAGAACAGCTAGTAGGACTATCAGAGCAAAAGCATAATTTACCTATAATATTCAAAATCTTGCTTTCTTTAAATAAGAAAAAAAGGTTTTGATCCAAGGGTTCTGTTGATTCAGCAGACTATTAAGTTTCTGGAGGAGCTGATGATATCATTTATGGTAATCACTAATTTATGTTATGTTCTATAATCTAGTAAGATAAGTCCAGATGAGTCCATTATAAAGTAAAATTGAGGGTTTCTTAAATTGACTAAACTTCAGGATTACTAAAAACCACAGCTACTGTCAAATTCAAAGCTGACAATAAATGACTCGTTTGAGATAATATAGTCACTAGAAGATTCTTCCTGGATTTTCACACAAGAGTCTAAAATATCAGTTTATTCTACTCTCTTTATTCTACTAGCAACTTCTCCCTATAATACTGTCAATGTGACACGTATTAAGTGTAATCAATAATCTTGTTAAAGAACTCAAATACAAATTTCTACACCAAGGTCATTTACTACACAAATAATATAAAAAATGTCACCTTAGAAACTAAATACTATGAAAATAAGAGGACACAAAATAATGACAGTAAAATAAACAGTGCTTTACTTGTTCACTGAAGCTGTGGGAGAAGTCTGAGGAGTCTTTTCATCTTCCCCTTGAGAACTGCTGAACTCAGAATCCTGAAACCGCTTTCCAATCTTTGGCCGCTTTAGATGGCTACTTCGAGTGCGAGTGGAAACAGGTGTTTTATCGTGACCTGAGAAAACAACAGCAAGCCCATGATTAACTGACTGTGTAATCAACAAATCACCCACTAACTATACACAGAAATGCAAGAACTAAGCTAGTTTAACTGTATCACCACAATTACACACTTTCTATCACATCAGGCTAGGAAATCATGTCAGTGACATATTTTAAATTATGAAATAATCTTAAAGTCAGTATTCATTCCTCACATATCTGTGTTACCTTGAGCTCTGCAAAGTGCATTTTCACATAAGATTCTCTTCCAATAATCTTGGGAAATAAACAAGACAGATATTATGGTCCCTACTTTATAGGGAAAGGGAATGAAAAAAAAAGAGGTACAGATAGCTTATCTGTTCACACAGCAGAATCAGTGGTACCAGAACCGCAACCTAGATATTAGAGGTGGGTAAGTCTTTATTTATACTAAGGGACACACACACACACACACACACTTAATTCTAACACTCTCAAACACTTAAACTAATAGACCAGCTTAATTTCTTACCTTCAGAAGTACTTGCAAAGGCATCTTTTAGAGAATCGATCTAAAACAGAGATACATATCAAAACCAAAAGTTTTAGACCCTTTTTCCTTCCTATGCATCTATTTCACTCAGTTTCAAAGAAAATCTTTTAAAAACTTTTTCAAATAGCATCTTTTGTATTTATTATCCAGCAATTAAGAAGACTCACTTAAGAAGTATAAAGGCTATCTTATAGCTTCAGTTTATTATGAGCCTACGAATTTGCGAAACCACCTAATATGGGATATACTGATATACACTGGGGTTTCTACATGTTCTATCCTCAGCTCCTTTCTCAGTCCAAATACTTCTGTGTAATTACAATTACAATTAACATCTCCTTGCTGATGAATCCAAATATGCAACTTAATTTCCCCAACTTTTTTCCTGATTTTCAAAGCTCTACTTCTAATGAAATCTCTCTCCAGTGAATACTTCAACCCAATTTCCTATCCAATATGTCCCAAACTAAACTCTCATATTTAATCAGTATTATTCTCCATCTTGGTTATCGGCAATAACAATTTAGTCTGCTATTCCAATTAAAGACCTGTGGGGCAATAATGACTTCTTGTCCTTCGTTCAACCAACCACAAGCCTGTCCATGAGGACGCTGAAAAATCTCTCAAAACTGCCCCCTCTTTGGTATTACCAATGCTTCAATTTGGGCATTTTATCATCCTTAACATGAAGGATGTATAATAACACAAATATGTATAATTTTTGTAGATCATACCTCAATAAAGCTAAAATATTATGTAGTTAAAATAAAATTACTTCCCCATGTGGTTACTAATAAACAGTGTTTAATATGAAAAATATTTGATTTGATTAAAATACTACAGGGGGACTTCCCTGGTGGTCCAGTGGCTAAGACTCAGAGCTCCCAATGCAGAGGGGCCTGGGTTCAATCCCTGGTCAGGAAACTAGATCCCACATGCTGTGACTAAGACCCGGCACAGTCAAATAAATAAACATTAAAAAAAATATATATATTACAGTAATATGAAGAATATGAATTTCTAAAATGAAAATCTAATTTATATTGCCAACCTTTACAGTACAGTGAAATTTTAATGTTCTCATTAAAATGACACAAATTATTTGGCTTAATATTAAAGTAAATCAGTGCTCTCACTACATGTATGAAACAAATAGATTTTTCTACTTTCCCTCATTTTATGATATCTGATCAATAATAAAGTAATCTGAATATATCTGAGGAATTTGGAATGTAACATAATAGAAGGGCTTATTCTGAAGCCTGAAATTCCAAAGGTAGGAAAAAAGACTGAACTCCTTATATATAGTTATTGTATTATTTATATTATCCTTAAAAATGCTTTTCAAAATTTTTACTCAAATAGTCATCATTCATGCTAATTAAGACAGGAGAGGCACAAATAATTCCCCAAAGCACTTGTTGAAATGCATGTGCATTTACACAGACATATTCAACACTCACCAAAAATATATTTGGATACCCATATACAAAATAATTATGACTATATTAAAACCTTCCCTGGTGGCTCAGCTGGTAAAGAAACCACCTGCAAGGCAGGAAGACCCAGTTCGATCTTTGGGTCAGGAAGATCCCCTAGAGAAAGGAATAGCAACCCACTCCAGTATTCTTGCCTGGAGAATCCCATGGACAGAGGAACCTGGCAGGCTACAGATATAGGGTTGCAAGAGTCAGACATGAATGAGTGACTGACCAATGTAATAATAACGTAAAAGCTACCACAACAAAACGCTGTAAAAAATAAACCTCTAGGCTCCCACCAATGAACCGGTATTTTAAGTAATACCAAGCAGGTTTCAGAAAAGCACCTGGTAAGCCCTCTGGAATTCAGTGGGGAACTGCCCTTCTCCTTTCAGGTTACCTAGTATTTGCAAAGTGCATTACATTCTACGGTGACTTAACACATATAGCCTTAAACCTCCCCCAAATAACTTCATAACCTTTGACCTATTTCACTTCACGACATTTATCTGTGCAAGGAAATAATTATACTTGCACAAAGATGCATGTATAATTGTGTTCATGGCTGGGCCATTTATAAAAAACAACTATAATATGTTAAGACAATAAATGCTGGTATTTACATAGAATAGTGTGCTACCTAACAACAGTGATTTAATACAGTAATGCCAGGGTTCTCTGGTGACTCACTGGTAAAGCATCTGCCTGCCAATGCAGGAGAAATGGGTTCGATCCCTGGTCCAGGAAGATCCCACATGCCACAGAGCAACTAAGCCCGTGCTTCACAACTACTGACCCTGTGCTCTAGAAGCCGGGAGCCACCACTACTGAGACTACATGCTGCAACTACTGGAGCCTGTGCGCCCGAGAGCCAACGCTCTGCAACAAGAGAAGCCAGGGCAAGAAGAAGCCCTCGCATCGCAGCAGAGTAGCTCCCACTTGCTGCAACTGGGGAAAAGCCCACCAGCAATGAAGACCAGCACAGCCATAAATAAATATTAAAAAAAAAAAAAGTAATGACACAGAAAACGCTTACAATATTACGTCAATGGAGAAAAGCAGTTAGAAGCAGGTATGAAAGTGAATGAAAGTCGTTCAGTTATGTCTGACTCTTTGTGACCCCATGGACTATACCGTCAATGAAATTCTCCAGGCCAGAATATTGGAGTGGGTAGCTGTTCCCTTCTCCAGGGGATCTTCCCCAACCCAGGGATCGAACACAGCTCTCCCGCATTGCAAGCGGATTCTTCATCAGCTGAGCAACAAGGGAAGCCCAGTCAGAAGCATAAAAGAATAAAAACAGAAATGAAACATATGCACATACATGTTTCACAATATATATCAAGTATGTATATAAAAATGTTAGTTGCTAGATCTAGGGTAACAGAATTATAGATTTTTATTTTCTTCTGTACTACTTTGTGTGTATTCCAAATTATTTTTAAAAGAAAATTAAATCTTAGAAACCAATTAGCAAAAAATGCCAAGTAACACAATAGAAGTTACCTAAGTTTGCTGAATGAACAATAACATTTATAAAGTTAAGTTATTAGCTGAACCTCTTTTTTAAAAACAGCACACTTGGTATTTCTTATGGTAAACACACAGTGTACCTACAGTTAGCTGCATCTCACTAGACTGACTGTCTTCAGCTCTTGCTTCGTATTCTGGAACAGAGGCAAGACCGTATTCTCTGGACGTAGATCGTTTACCTTCATTTTGAGAAACTGCTGTGTGAAACAGAATTTTTAAAATTTTAACCCAGTTAGTATTTGGTTTTAATTGTCACATTCTTTGTACGGATTTTTACAAAAGCCCTAAAGAAGGGTATTAAATATCCAGATGTGGGCTATCCCTTCACCAATATCTTACAATGAAACCTTAAAAGAGTTTTAAATAGTTTATCTGTTATTTAGCAACTTTAACGAGAGATGCATAAGATTGAGTACTATCTTTGATCCCCTGATGCCTATTCTGTGCTGAGTAACCTGTGTTCATTTCTTACCCACCAATTTCTACTGGACTACTGAGCTATATTCTATTAGGTTACTCTAGGTCTTCTTACTAATAATGACACAAATGTTTAAATAGAACAAAAATTCCAACTTTAGAAAAGAAGGTCTATTACTAGAGAGAGCCCATTACAACACATTGGACTATTCTGGATTATAAGACCATCATTCAATTCAGTTCAGTTGCTCAGTCATGTTCGCTCTTTGCGACCCCATGAATAGCAGCACGCCAGGCCTCCCTGTCCATTAACAACTCCCGAAGTTCATCCAAACTCATGTCCATCGAGTCGGTGATGCCATCCAGCCATCTCATCCTCTGTTGTTTCCTTCTCCTCCTGCCCTCAATCCCTCCCAGCATCAGGGTCTTTTCCAATGAGTCAACTCCTCACATGAGGTGGCCAAAGGATTGGAGTTTCAGCCTCAGCATCAGTCCTTCCAATGAACACCCAGGACTGGTCTCCTCTAGGATGGACTGGTTGGATCTCCTTGGCAGTCCAAGGAACTCTCAAGAGTGTTCTCCAGTGCCACAATTCAAAAGCATCAATTCTTCAAAAGCTCAGCTTTCTTCACAGTCCAACTCTCACATCCATACATGACCAATGGAAAAATCATAGCCTTGACTAGACGGACCTTTGTTGACAAAGTAATATCTCTGCTTTTTAATATGCTATCTAGGTTGGTCATAACTTTCCTTCCAAGGAGTAAGTATCTTTTAATTTCATGGCTGCAATCACCATCTCCAGTGATTTTGGAGCCCAAAAAAATAAAGTCTCTCACTGTTTCCCCATTATTTCCCATAAAGTGATGGGACCAGATGCCATGATCTTCATTTTCTGAATGTTGAGCTTTAAGCCAACTTTTTCACTCTCCTCTTTCACTTTCATCAAGAGGCTTTTTAGTTCCTCTTCACTTTCTGCCATAAGGGTGGTGTCATCTGCATATCTGAGGTTATTGATTTCTCCCAGCAATCTTGATTCCAGCTTGTGCTTCTTCCAGCCCAGTGTTTCTTATGATGTACTCTGCATAGAAGTTAAATCAGGGTGACAATATACAGCCTTGACGTACTCCTTTTCCTATTTGGAACCAGTCTGTTGTTCCATGTCCAGTTCTAACTGTTGCTTCCTGACTTGCACACAGATTTCTCAAGAGGCAGGTCAGATGGTCTGGTACTCCCATCTCTTTCAGAATTGTCCATAGTTTATTGTGATCCACACAGTCAAAGGCTTTGGCATAGTCAATAAAGCAGAAATAGATGTTTTTCTGGAACTCTCTTGCTTTTTCTGAACCATAATCACAGAAAACTAGCCAGTCTAATCACACAGACCACAGCCTTGTCTAACTCAATGAAACTAAGCCACGCCGTGTGGGGCCACCCAAGATGGACGGGTCATGGTGGAGAGGGCTGACAGAATGTGGTCCACTGGAGAAGGGAATGGCAAACCACTTCAGTGTTCTTGCCTTGAGAACCCCATGAACAGTATGAAAAGGCAAAATGATAGGATACTGAAAGAGGAACTCCCCAGGTCGGTAAGTGCCCAGTATGCTACAGGAGATCAGTGGAGAAATAACTCCAGAAAGAACGAAGGGATGGAGCCAAAGCAAAGACAACACCCAGCTGAGGGTGTGACTGGTGACAGAAGCAAGGTCCCATGCTGTAAAGGAAGCTGGAATGTCAGGTCCATGAATCAGGGCAAATTGGAAGTGGTCAAACAAGAGATGGCAAGGGTGAACGTCGACATTCTAGGAATCAGCGAACTAAAATGGACTGGAATGGGTGAATGTAACTCAGATGACCATTTTATCTACTATTGCGGGCAGGAATCCCTCAGAAGAAATGGAGTAGCCATCATGGTCAACAAAAGAGTCCGAAATGCAGTACTTGGATGCAATCTCAAAAACTACAGAACGATCTCTGTTCGTTTCCAAGGCAAACCATTCAATATCACAGTTATCCAAGTCTATGCCCCAACCAGTAACGCTGAAGAAGCTGAAGTTGAATGCTTCTATGAAGACCTACAAGACCCTTTAGAACTAACACCCAAAAAAGATGTCCTTTTCATTACAGGGGACTGGAATGCAAAAGTAAGAGGTCAAGAAACACCTGGAGTAACAGGCAAATTTGGCCTTGGAGTATGGAATGAAGCAGGGCAAAAGCTAATAGAGTTTTGCCAAGAGAACGCACTGGTCATAGCAAACACCCTCTTCCAACAACCCAAGAGAAGACTCTACACGTGGATATCACCAGATGGTCAACACCAAAATCAGACCATCATTAGGCAACGCTTTTACACTAGACTTGTGTCCAAACTGAAAACAGTCTTACCTGTAATTTTAAGTGTTTCTCTTTGTAACGCTCTGGTGATTGGTACTCTCTGGTACCAGTGTCCAACACCTTCAACTTCCCAAAGCAGTTCATGGTCTCCTGGATATTTTTCAAAGTACTGGTTGCAAGCTGAAAAACACATTGAAACTTTTCTAGAAATCCCAGCAATCAATTGGAATGAACGGTTAAAATGCTGTGTAATGTGTATTTTATCACCAAAAAACTGTTTAGGAGACACTGCTCTGGGAAAGATGCCTCGTGTTCCCCTCACTTAATCCAAGTGGTAAATTCTCTTTGGCTTGGCTGTGTCTTCCGGCTCAAAACTCATCAAGAGGTGAACCCAGTTTTCAGGCAAGACCTTTAACAGGGCAAATGAGGAGAACTTCTGTGCTTTTTAAATTATATCTATATTTTGGGAAGTGTGAAAATCTAAAGTAATTCTGTAAATATGAATACATAAAAAATAAGTCTGAAATTATTTTTTTTTAACTAAAAAATTTTTAAATAAGAAAGCACACAAACTAATATTTTATAGTGTGTCTAGAGAGAGACTTAAGTGTTCAGCCGTGGGCAGGAAGGATACACACCAACTTGAGGAACCCAATTATCTCTGCAGAGAAAAAGGTGAAAGGGGGATGGGATTAGGGCTGTGTTCAAAGAGAACATCAACTGTAGCTACATCTTGTTTAAGTCTCCATCTCATTTAATTCTCTTAAAATAAGTGAAAATAAATGAAAATATGGCAAAATCTTAACATCTGTTAATCTGGACACTGAACATGCGGATAGCAGGATGCCATTTGCTCACTTTCCCCCCATATATTTGACAATATTTCTCAGATTCTTTGGTTGTTCCCACACCTATCAGGAAGCGAATAAGCTGGAGAAAACAGTAGGACACACTGAGTCTTTTGTCTCAATTAAAATAACTAAAATAGTACAGGATGCCTTACATAATACATAAGCACCTGTAGTTCATTTAGTATTCATTTTATTCATCATTAGAATCCTTAAAAAGGGTAAGTAATAAGAGACTCTGCCTACAGTAGGTGTGTTTGCATGCCTCCCCAAATTTAGTAAAGCAACAATTAAGACTTTAAAAGGAAAATCCATTTTCAGATTATCCAGGGTATACAGGATTCATTCCATTCTCATGTATGGGCCTCGAGAGAAACTGTGATTCAAGAGGAGCATGCAATGCTTGGTTCTTGTTTTCTGGATTTTTGATATTAAAAAGGGAGAAGAAACTTAGAACAAAAATATTTTTGCAGTGAATATTTCATGTTAGATTAAAATCAATGGTAAATTATATACTATAAAAGTTTTCACACAAGTCACTCTTCAGTATCAAATCTTCATTAAGAAAAGAGCAGTACCATAGGCTTCATACAAATACAAATATAAATCCACTAACAGCTTTTAAAACACGACAACAAAATACATACACACAATAGAAACAGCATTAAAAAAGAAGAAATTGAGCTACATGAATCCATATGAATAAATCTTAAAAGGTAAGTAGAAAAAGCAAATGCAGAATTCATACAGTACATATTATTCATATAAAGTTGTGGGGTTTTTAAAAATTTATTTTCAAGGGCTGCATTCAGGCCCTTGGCACTGAAAGCACAGAGTCGTAACCACTGGACTACCAGGGAATTCCCTGAAGTTTTTAAACATGTAAAACAATCTTGACATTGAGACTTCCCTGGTGGTCCAGGGGTTAAGAACACCCCTTCCAATGCAGGGGACTCAGGTTTGATCCCTGGGTGGACAACCAAGATCCTACCTTAGTTGCCTTGGGGCAACTAAGCCCACGTGCCACAGCTAAAGAGCCACCTGATGCAACTAAAATCCAATGAAGCCACACACAAAAAAGACAATTAAAAATAAACATGATATTGGAGAGTGTGTGTGTGTGTGTGTGTGTGCGCACGTGTGTGTATGCGTGTGTGTGCATGTGCGTGTGTGTGTGTGTGTATAAAGTCGAATAAATGCATGGGGAAAAGAAATGCCAAATTAAGGACAGTGCTTGAAGGAAAGTTACATGGCTCAAAACAGCCTGGAGTTAAACTCCCCTCCAGGTCTGCCCCACCATTTTATGCAAAACAAAGAACTCTCTCACCCGAAGAAAAAAAAAAAATGGACATTAAGGTTGATTTGCCCAGCTCCCAGCTGTTCCAGCCTCTGGGCGATCTCCAGAATTCCTTGCCCCAGCCGTGTAAGAGAACTACTCTGAACAACCTTGGAGAACAGGCCCCCTGAAGACAGTAGATTTCCACATATATGCCTATATGTACTCTTTTCTTGGGTTAGTGCAGCAGCTCACTAATCTGACTGCTGCCCCTTCTCACCTCATTCAAGGTGACCTGTTCCTGTACAGTGCTGGTCTCATTCTTTTTCTGAACCCCGCCTTCTCTAACTCCGTACCCTACAGAGCTTATTTCAAGGAAGGGAGGGAATAAGCTAATTGGATAGGACAGGAGTACACCACATTGGCAATAATCCAGTTCTCATGGATGCTACATGCTGGACAATACATGAGCATTTTGTTACCTCCTACTTTTTTTGTATATTTGAATTCTTTAATTTAAAAAGCTACCACAGGGACTGCCCTGGTGGTCCAGTGGTTAAGACTCTACACTTCTAACGCAGAGAGTGAGGGTCTAATCCCTGGTCAGGGAAATGAGCTCCCACATGGCTTGCAGCATAGCCAACAAAAAACCTACCACAAATAACAAACAACCCAAGGAAAGAATGGTTAAAGGATCTAAACATACATTTTTCCAAAGATGATACATATATGACTAATAAGCACATGAAAAGATGTGCAACACCAAATGTGCCTCAAGACAATGAGATGCCACTCCACATCCACTGAGAGGGCTATAGTAAAAAAGACAAATAATGGGAATTTCCTGGCAGTCCAGTGGTTACAACTCTGCGCTTTTACTGCCAGGAGCAAGGGTTCGATCCCATCAGGCAACTAAGATCCCATAAGCCTTGCAGTGTGGTCAAAACTTAAAAGGACAAATAATAGTAAGTATTGGTGAGGATGTAGAGAAACCGCAACCCTCATACAATGCTTACGAGAATGTAAAATGGTGCAGTTGCTTTCAGAGCAGTTTGGCAAGGTTATGACCAAGCTATGTCATCCACACTAAATATATACACCAGCGCAATGTTCACTCAAAAACTGCCCAAATGTTCACAGTAGCATTATTCATAATATCTGAAAAGTAGAAACAGTCCAAAAGTCTATCAGCTGGTGATGGCATATCCACACAATAGAATATTTCTCAGCCATTAAAAAAAAAAAAGAAAAAAAGAAGCACTGAGTCAGACTACAACACGGATGAACCTTGAAAACACTTATGCAAAATGAAAGAAGTTAGACACAAAGAGCTTACAATATATCATACAACTACATCGCTCAGTTGTGTCCGACTCTCTGTGACCTGTGGACTGTAGCCCACCAAGCTCCTCCGTCCATGGGATTCTCTATGCAAGAATACTGGAGTGGGTTGCCATTTCCTTCTCCAGGGGATCTTCCCGACCCAGGGATCAAACCCAAGTCTCCCACATTGCAGGCAGACGCTTTAACCTCTGCACCACCAGGGAAGCCCCAATATATCATACAAGTACATTTATATGAAATGTCCAGAATAAGTAAATCCATAGACACAGAAAATAGATTAGTCGTTGGTTGCTAGGGGATGAAAGAATGGAGGAACGGAAGAGTGACTGCTAATTGGTACACTGGGGATGTTGAGAATGTTCTAAAATTAGATGGTGGTTATGGTTGCACAGCTGTGAAATAATAAGACCACTGGGGTGGATTTAATGGTATGTGAATTCTATTTCAATTTCTTTAAAAAAAGCTACCACACCCTCAAAATGTCATTTATGTGAAGTAAGGGCACATTGCCTCTCTTGACCCTAGAATCAAGAATGTAATTTACTAAATACTGACAAACACATATTTAAGATAAAGTGCAGAGACTTAAGAAGTTACACTGAGGCAAGTTTAACCAAAAACTTAATCCAATTACCTATGTACATGAGAGAGGTCAGGGGATACCGCAAGCCAAGTGCATCTTCTGTAAAGGAATCAACAAAGTCCTCCAGCATATGAAGCCCAAAGTCTTTGCCTCGATATTTCTTTCTTACAAACATTGTATCCAGAACTGGCAGTTGGTAGCTTTGGGTAAGAAACGAGGCACATGTGCTTCCTGCAGTCATAAAACAGAAATCCAACAATTTTTCACATTTAAAAGACCATGTAGGTATATATATTTAGAGAACATGAGTTAAGTTTGAAATTGGTTATTTTTTCTTACATCACAAATGTTAAATAAATGCATAAATTTTACAAGATAAAACGCTTTCCCGCTATTACGAATCATAATGTATACCTGAGATGATGAGAAGAACTAGGTATTTTACAGCTGCCAACAGTATCTCATGCAAGTTAACTATTACCATTTGATGAATAGATATCTCTGTCCATAGACCTGTACAACTTTAAAGCTCATCAACTATTAAAATATTTAAAGAGTATTTGGTGATTGCATAAGTACACGAAGTATCTAATTCCAACCTCAGTATGTGAATATTCATCTTTTCCCTTTACTTTTTCCCTAGTGAGCGCAGTTTCATTTTTACCTACTTAATGACGGCAAAGAAGTGAATTAGTTCTCCAAATATTTAAGGACTATGGATTAGGACTAAATGGAAACATTGGTTTTAGAAATGGCTAAGTCAGCAATCTTTCCTTTGTGAATACACTTTTTAAAATATCCTGTACATTTAAGGTTTAATAGGAGAAATGTTTGTAGTAGTAACTAAATATGCCTCCCCTTATTATATCACAGAGCTACACTGATTTGTCTTTTAAGAACCCTGATTTGGGATTTGACCCTTCAAATAGATGTATATGCTTCTATAATGTATCTTAAGACAGTTTATAAGTAGAGGACCTCATGGTGGAGTATCCCACTTTCTAAGTTAACTATCAGTCAGTATTCCACTCTTTTAGTACTTCAAGTAAAACAATTATTCTCAGTTATATTACTCACATGATTTTGGATACTTATAATGATGTAGTTCAAGAAAGAAACAAAATTTCAGGCAACAAACCTTTCACAAATTAACTTTTACCAATCATATCATTTGATGAGACGGTCAATATACCAAGGCTTTTTAAGTTCAGCCAAATAATGAATTACTTATTATTAAACTGGAGAACTTCAATAACTTTTTGCAATAATCTCTGTAAGAGGGCATGACAACCCACTCCATGATTCTTGCCTGGAGAAGAGAGAAGCCTGGTGGGCTAAACACTCCACGGGGTCACAAAGAGTCAGACAGAACTGAGCAACTAAGCACACACACGCTAAGACAACTAATTTACATTCAAAATAGGTAACACACATTGTTATATACTTAGTTCTTAACCGCTGATGTTCAGTTAGGAAACTAACAAGGGTCATAATGTCTTACATAGTGGCTGTAATTAACAATATTGCTTTACATACATTAAATTTATCAAAAAGGTAGATCTCAGGCTTCCCAGACGGCTCAGTGATAAAGAATCCACCTGCCCATGCAGGAGCCACAGGAGACTCGGGTTTGATCCCCGGGTAGGGAAGATCTCCTGGAGGAGGAAAGAGCAACCCACTCCAGTACATGGGGCAGAAAAGAGCTGGACAGAACCGAGTATGCACACCAAATTTTTTTTAAAAGGTAGATCTTAAGCATTAGCACCTCAAAAAAAAGAAAGGAAGAGGGCTTCTTTGGTGGCTCAGTTGTAATTATGTACCTGTAAAACCCAATGCAGGCGGCAGGGGTTCGATCCCTGGTCCAGGAAGACCTCACATGCCAGGGAGCAGCTAAGCCCGTGTGCCACAACTATCGAGCTTGTGCTCCAGAGCCCGGGAGCCACAGCTACTTCACCCTGAGCACCCGAGAGCCCGTGCTCTGCAACAAGGGAAGCCACGCGACGAGAAGCCTGCACCCCACAACCAGAGAGCACCCCGCTCGCCGCCACCGAGGAAACCCCGTGTACAACAAAGGCACAGCACAGACAAAAGTAAATGAAATTACACACACACACACACATTATACATATAAAAGAAAAGAAGGAAGAAAGAAAATGGCAACCATGCTAGGCAATTAATATACTGATTATGGTGAATATTTTGCAATGTGTATCAAATCACAACTTCAGTTTATCAATTATACTCAATAAATCCAAAATAAATACATAAAATTTTTATTAGTCTAACAGGTAGCCTCACCAACAAGTTACTGTGACTAGCTTTTTTAATGCCTTAAAATTAGGGTTCTCTCATAGTAACTGCTAGAAGTGATAAAGAAATCAAGAGACATTACTTTAAAAGTAACATTAATTCAAAGGACAAAGCAAACATGAGAAGAGAATCCTATCTAGTTCGTAATACTGTCTGAAGATCTATTGCTTTTACTGTTGTGCATGCCTCAGAATACCAAATATATGAAGTAAATTTCCCACAAATTGATTTTTTTCTATTTTTACATAAACATTCCTTTAAATAGAGAAAAGGTAGAGTCTAGCATCTAATAGTGTTAACAAGGTCAATTTATGGAACTAACAGTTTTCACAAAGTCTGAAGTTCTACCTGCTCACCATGTACATATTCATTTCAAAAAACCATGCTAATTCTCTTTTTGTGACTATACCTTAAATTATTATTTTTATATTTCTATCAGGTTCTACCCAGATATAAGAGAAATCAAATAAAGGGCAGAAAAACTTCCCAAGTTACCAGAGATTCTTCAGACACATCAACAGCACAAGTACTTAGTAATTAGTGGGGGGAGAAAAAAAAAAAAACCTACAACCTTAGATGAACTTTTCATTAAAAATCTACTAGTTGAAATGAAATTTAATTTAGCACTGCACAAGAGGCAGCTTGGATATTTACACTCCTCAGAGCTTCACCTTTGGCTGCAGTTTTTTTCTATATGCTCTCTCTGGGGTAATCTCACCTACTCTCAAGGTTTCTATCATTTATCCAAATGCTTATGATCACAATCTTTTATTTCTGTAATGCATGAAACTTACTCCAAGATGAAGGGAAGAGCTCATATAAATGTAAATACAACAAAAAAACACACAGTCATCTCCAAATACAGAGAAACAGCATTAGACAAAATCCAGCACATTCATGATAAAAATACTCAAGGTTTTCAATCTGATAAAGGGATCTATGAAAAACCTCGCAGCTAATAAAAATCACACTTAATGGTGAAAGACCAGATATTTTCCCCTAAGATCAAGAACAAGATAAAAATGTTAATTCTCACCACTTTTATTCAATATCTTAAGTAGATTCTAGCTGGGCAATTTATTAGGTAAGAAAAGGAAATGAAAAGCACCTAGAAAGAAAGAAAGAAAAGCTTCTTGTATACAGACCTTAAGATTTTTATCTTAAGAAATTCACTAAAAAATTATTAAAACTGATAGTTTTTAACGTCAGCAAGATTACAGGATATAAGATCAATATACAAAAATCAATTACGGACTTCCCTGGCAGTCCAGTGGTTAACAGCTCGGGCATCCACTACAGGGGGCGTGGGTTTGATTCCTGGTTGGGGAACTAGGATCTAGACCCTCAAGTGCCTTGCAGAGTGGCCCCCCCCCCAAAAAAAAAGTTCAATTGTATTTCTAGACACCACCAATGAACAATCTTTAAATGAAATTAAGAAAACAATTTCACTAACAAGAGCATCACCAAATAATAAAATACTCAGGAATAAATTTGGCAAGAGTACAAAACTGAAAACTAGAAACATTTACTAGGAATTAGGGACATCTCTGGAGAAGGCAATGGCACCCCACTCTAGTACTCCTGCCTGGAAAATCCCATGGACGGAAGAGCCTGGTGGGCTGCAGTCCATGGGGTAGCTAAGAGTTGGGCACGACTGAGCTACTTCGCTTTCACTTTTCATTTTCATGCACTGGAGAAGGAAATGGCTACTCACTCCAGTGTTCTTGGCCTGGGAGAATCCCAGGGACGGGGAGCCTGAAGGGCTGCCATCTATGGGGTCACACAGAGTCAGACACGACTGAAGCTACTTAGCAGCAGCAGCAGGGACCTCCCTGGTGGTCCAGGGGTTAAGAATTTGCCTGGCAATGCAGATGATACAGGTTCCATCCCTGGTTAGGTAACATCCCACATGCCGCAGAGCAACTAAGGTCATATGCCACAACTGCTGCAGCCCACGCACTCTAGGATCCCTGCTCTCCAACGAGAGGTCACTGCAACGAGAAGCCCGCACACCACAACCAGAGAGTAGCCCCCGCTCTCCCCAACTAGAGAAAGCCCGCGCACAGCAACGAAGAGCCCCTGGGATGCAGTCAAGACCATCACCGCCAAAACTAAGTAAGTAATTCTTCAAAAAACCAAAGGAATTAAAGAACAGTTAAAGAACCGGAAAGACATCCCATTGTTCATGATTCAGAAGACAACATTGTTGGGATGTCAACACACCCCAAACTGACCTATAAGTTCAAAATTCCAGCTGGATTTTTTGCAGAAATTAACAAAGTAATCCTAAAACTCATATGCAAATGCAAAAAACACACAAATGACCCAAATAATCTTAACAAGAACAAAGTTGGAAGACTTCCAATTTAAAGACTTCCCATTTTAAAAGTTACAAAGCTACAGTAATCAAGCCAGCGTGGTGCTGACACAAGAATAAATAGCAATCAACAGAATAGAAGTTCCAGAAACAAAACCTCTTATTTTTGGTCAACTGATTTTTGACAGGAGTCCCAAGGCATTCCTATGGAAACAGCACAGTCTCTTTAAAATGAATGGGGGTGGGCAAATGGATATTCACATACGCAAAAGGATGATGTTGGGCCCCACTCCCCTTTTTTAGGCCTCATATAAAAATTAACTGCAAATGGAACAGGAAGATAGCTTTAAGTGCTAAAACTATAAAAGTCTTAGCATAAAACACAGCAGTAACTCTTCATCACCTTAGGTCAGGAAAAGTCTTCTTAGCTATAACACCAAAAGCAAAAGCAACACGTGAAAAGATAACTGGACTTTATAAAAACTAGTGCTTCAAAGGACATCAACAAAAGTAAAAAGACAAGGCACAAAATGAGAGAAAATCCTTTCAAATTATGTATTCGATACAGGACTTCTACCTAGAATATACGAAAACTGCTTACAACTCATAATAAAAAGACAAATAAAACCCAACTTAAAAATGAGCTAAGGATCTAATAGACATTTCCCCAAAGACAAACAAATGGCCAGCAGGTACATAAAACATGTTCAATGTCTCAAATCATCAGGGTAACAGCAAACCAAATGAGGTATCACCTCATACGTGTCAGGACTGCTACTAGCAAAAGACAACAAATGCTAACAAGGGTGTGGAAAACTGGAACCCTTGCATACTATTAATGGGAACGCAAAATGGTGTAGCCACTGTGAAAAAAAGCACAGAGGTTCCTCCAAGTATTAAAAATAGAACTATCACAGATCCAGCAAACCCACTCCTGGGTATATATCCAAAATGATGGAAATCAGTATCTCAAAGAGATTAGCAATTCAGTGTTCACTGCAGCATTAACAATAGCCAAGATGTGGTAACAACCTAAAGGTCCACTGATGAACGAATGGATAAAGAAAATAAGGGGTGGGTGGGTGTGTGTGTAGGATATATACAAACAACTTCAGACAAGTGTACATCTGCAATATACAACATGGATGAACTTTGAGGACATTATGCTAGGCGAAGTCAGTCAGCCACAGGACAAACTGCATGATTCCAATTACATGAGACATCTTAAACGGTCAAATTCCTAGAAGCAGAGAGCAGAACAACGGGTGTCAAGGGCAGAATGAGGGAAAACTGGGCAGTTGTCAATGGATTTAAAGTTTCAGTAAAGCCAAGTTCTAGAGACGTGCTATGACATGACATCTATGGTCAACAATACTGTAATCTATAGCTAAAAATCTGTGAAGACAGATCTTCTGTTAACTGTTCTTACCACAGTAAAATAAGATTAAAAATATATTTTTTAAGATAAATAATCTAGACAGAAAGGAGATTAGTGGCTTCCAGGAATTCCAAGATAAAGGAAATGAGGAGTGACAGCTAAAGGGTACAGGGATTCTTGAGGTGATAAAGATATTTTTGAATTAGACAGTACTGGTGGTTGCATGACTCTGTGAACATACTGAAAATCACTTAAGGGTAAACTTGATGATATGTGAATTATAATCGGATGGACCTCAAAATAATCATACTGAAAGAACCCAGATCAAAAAAAAAAATGTACTATATGATTCCAATTTATAAAAATCTAGAAACCAGGCTAATATATAATAATAGAGAGCAGATAAGTGTTTCCTTGGGGACAAACTGAGGAAGGAAGGATGGTTACAAATAGGCACAAAGAACTTTTGGGAATAAGAGATCCGTTTACTATCTTGATTGTCGTGATAGTATCACAGCTATATACATAAGTCAAACATAACAAAGTGTAAAATTTCAACATGGTTAACTTTTTGTAAGTTAGTTATACCACAATAAAGTGAGAAGGGTTAAAAAAAAAAAAAAGACAACTCAATTTAAAAATGGGTAAAGGATTTGAACACATAGGCCAAAGAAGACACAATAATGGCCAGAACGCATGTGAAAAGAGGCTCAACATTCTTAGCCATTTAGTAAATGTGACTCAAAATGACAATGCCATGTCACTTCACACCTACCAGATTGGCTATAGTCAAGAAGACAGATAAAAAGAGATGGTAATACCAGACCAATTTACTGGCCCCCTGAGAAACCTGTAGGCAGGTCAAGAAGCAACAGTTAGAATCAGACATGGATCAACGGACTGGTTCCAAATTGAGAAAGGAGTACGTCAAGGCTGTGTATTGTCACCCTGCTTATTTAACTTTTATGCAGCATATATCATGAGAAATGCCGGGCTGGATAAAGCACAAGCTGGAATAAAGATTGCTGGGAGAAATATCAGTAACCTCAGATATGCAGATGACACCAGCTTATGGAAGAAAGTGAAGAGGAACTAAAGAGCTTCTTGATGAGGCTGAAAGGAGAAAGTGAAAAAGCTGGCTTAAAACCCAACATTCAAAAAACTAAGATCATGGCATCAGGTCCCATCACTTCACGACAAATAGATGGGGAAACAATGGAAACAGTGACAGATTTTGTTTTCTTGGGCTCCAAAATCACTGCAGACAGTGACCACAGCCATGAAATAAAAAGACACCTGATCCTTGAAGAAGAGCTATGACAAACCTAGATAGTATTAAAAAGCAGNACAAATAGATGGGGAAACAATGGAAACAGTGACAGATTTTGTTTTCTTGGGCTCCAAAATCACTGCAGACAGTGACCACAGCCATGAAATAAAAAGACACCTGATCCTTGAAGAAGAGCTATGACAAACCTAGATAGTATTAAAAAGCAGACACATTACTTTGCAGACAAAGGTCTGCATATTCAAAGCTATGGTTTCCAGCGGTCATGTATGGATGTGAGAGTTGGACCATAAAGAAGGCTGAGCATCGCAGAATTGATGCTTTCGAACTGTCGTGTTGGAGAAGACTCCCGAGAGTCTCCTGGACTGCAAGGAGATCAAACCAGTCAATCAACGCTGGAAATCAAACCAGGAAATCAACCTTGAATATTCATTGGAAGAACTGATGCTGAAGCTCCGTATCTTGGCCACCTAATACAAAGAGCCAACTCACTAGAAAAGACCCTGATGCTGGGAAAGATTGAAGGCAGGAGAAGAAGGGGGCGACAGAAGACAAGATTGTCGGATGATATTACCGACTCAATGGATACGAGTTTGAGACGGTGAAGGGCAGGGAGGCCTGGTGTGCTACAGGCCATGGGGTCACAAAGAGTCAGGCCCAATGGAGCAACTGAATAATGACAATGGGTAAATTGTATGGTATGTAAATGAACCTTAATACAGATTAAAAATGTAAATGGAACAAATTTGCGCATGTGACTCTAATAAACTGTTTATAATCAGATTTTTCATATACTCCCCAATCCTGATCCTTCTCCTGTTTTCTAATTTTTCAGTAAATCTCATCATCATTCTACCAGGGGCTCAGAGCAAAACGTGAGATCTCATCCTTGACTTTTCTTTCATAGCCTATGCATAATCCATTAGAAATACTGCAGCAATGACTCCATAATTTATCTTAATTATGAAGACTTACCCCTTTCTTCACCTCTCACCAGAGTTTTCTGCAACCGCCTCTTAATTAACTTCATGCTTAACCCTGCCATCTCTCTTCCTGGTTTTCCACACAACACAGCTACTTTTACAGAAGGCTAATCAGACTGTGTTACTTCCATGTTCAAAACCCTCCACCAGATTCCTATCACCCAGAGTGAAATTCAGATCTCCAAAAACCTCTTCTCTTGAAACTTCAAGAGAAATTCTTCCCTCATTGTGCCCTGACTAGTCTTATTTAAATAGTACCTCTATTTTAAATAGTACCCACCCCCAACACACACTATTCTTTTAGTTTTTCTTCATAGCACCTGAGAGCATATCAGCTATTTGCCTATCCATTGCTATCTCCTCCTCTTAAATGTACGTTCCATGAGGATAAAGTTTGCAAACATTTTATTACTATCTCTCAATTTCTGCTTCTTGCTCTTTCTCCTATTTGCCCTCTTCCCCTCCCCTTCTTCTCCTTCCCTATCAATATAGCAAATACAAATAACTTCTGAGTAAATGAATAAATGTTCACAATATCATTCAGGATCTATGCATCAAATTCAAGAACAGCTGTTCTGTCACAATTGAATGACTCTCTCTTCATAGCATCACCATTTCCTCTTTGTCTAACCGGGATTTTGTCTCTTCTCACCTTCATAAAACCTGGCTTAAGACCTTATGAAGCCATCAGTGTGTGATTGTCTCCACAGACACACAGCATAAAGTGAAGCCTAAAGAAATAATGCTACTAGATATCTTTACATGAGACCTCATTATATACTACTAGAGAAGTATTCTCATCACAGTCTTCATGCTTTATAAATCAGTTACGGTAACGTGAGCTGTTATAATAAACCGAATCTGGAAAGCTCAACATTAAAAAGTTTCGTTTTTAAATAACAATGCCACATGGCTGTAGATGGATGGTAGACATGGATCAGACTCTGGGTAGTGGATGGCTTTCTGATTCACAATTCTGCAGTTACCTATTGCTGCCCCACAAGCCATCCCCAAATGTACTGGCTTAAAACAAAATCTGTAATTTCGTTATTTATCACAACTCTCACACGGTATTAGGTGGGCCACTGGCACAGCTAAAGGTCCAAATCCCTCTATTCCCACAGCAGCAGGAATCGCAGCTGGGCCTGCCTCCCAGCCGGGCACCTCACTTCAATGTAGTTAAAGACCTCGACGCTGGCAAAGACTGAGGGCAGGAGGAGAAGGGACAAGAGAGGACGAGATGGTTGGACGGCATGAAAGGCTCAATGGACCTGAACTTGAGCGTGCTCCAGGAGATGGTAAAGGACAGGGAAGCCTGCGGTCCAGGCGGTCGCCAAGAGTCAGACGTGACTGAGCATCTGAACAACAATATATACTATCAAAAGCTACTACTTTATATCACATTTTTGTTATTCCTCAAAAAATCTTGAAACGGAAGGGCCAGATATCTAAATTTTAGTGAACAGAAGTGAGTGACCTGTCCGTCCAAAAAAAGGAGGTAAGATCATAGCTATAGCTCCAAGTAAAAAGAAGTTAGAAAGTTGTAACAAAAGCTAATAGCAAACGAAGAGAGGAAAAAACACTTCCAATAAACATTATTTCAAATGGAAATTTCAAAACCCAAAAACACATCTCCTAATATCGATCATAAATAAATCCCTCTGGAAGCAAGTTAACAAACTGATTTTAAAGGTGTTGATTAGACTATGCTTCCCTCACAGACTTATGTTTTTCCAAAACACAAGTCTTCAAATTGGATCAAGGAGATTTACAGGTGAAGCCAAATAAGAAGTATTTCCAAAATACTACTTGTCTTCAAATTTTTTCCCATCTACACTAAAATGTGACATCTGATTTATACACATGTACTATCTTTTATCTTTCTCGACATAGGACAGTTGACAAAACTTTCACGGGATTAATGAGTGGTTTTCTTTTTCACGCCTGTATGAGATTTTTCTCCCAGGCCGTTTTCTAGTTAGTATAGCCCTTTTAATAGGTGGGCCTGATCATCACAGGCCCTGTGAGATTTAGAAGCTTCACCTAGTTTTGTGGTAGACACCGGCCAGACTCTGGGAATACTCCTTTTGATAGTCCTCACTTTCAACTCTCCATCAGAGTTTCATACACACACTGCCAGCGCCCAACAGTCCTCTAAGACTTGTTGGGGAAAACACACACACACACACACACACACACACACACACTATCCATCCCCCAGAAACAAGCACTTTCATCTTTTTCGGTATTTAAAATTATTTTCAGTTATTATATACATATATAATATATATTACATATATTGGAAGGAATGATGCTAAAGCTGAAACTCCAGTACTTTGGCCACCTCACGCGAAAAGTTGACTCATTGGAAAAGACTCTGATGCTGGGAGGGATTGAGGGCAGGAGGAAAAGGGGACGACAGAAGATGAGATGGGACCTGAGTTACCTGGACTCAAACCCACTTGAGGTCCTCCACCACTACCTGTCCCTCCGGACCGCACAACGCTAAGTGCCCCAGTGTTTCTCAGCCTGTGTTGACTCGCTGACTTGACTTCTTACTCTGTAATTCTTCAATTGATAACATGTACCACCTCTAACGACTGTTACTCAACCCTGAAAAGGGTCCCCTTGATAAATTATAAAAAAATTTATAAACAAATATAAAAAAAGAGAACTTGTTCAGTTTAAGGAGTTCCTTTGAAAAAACAAGTACATTGGTAATTTATTAAAACTTTATGTATTGTACATAAATGTGTAGAAATCATTGTAGATTTTAAAGGTAGTATTCAAAGTTGATATTTCTGATTAAAAATCGTACTGAAGGGAGCCTCTAGTCCACCATTTCGTAGTCGGATGTTACGCCTTCTGGGCTCAAGCTAGGGACCCAACCCTTCTAGGAGACCTCTTCCTTTACCGTTGGGTGAAGTCATGAGAACGGACATTTTACGGTGCCTGTCTTTTCGGACCATCCGATGTCAGGTACCCCAGCGTTTCTCAGTCTGTGTTGACCCGCTGAAGTGAAAATTGTTGATAAATAGAATTTTTATTAAAGTCTGAAAATCGTTTTTCAAAGTTTATGCGTCTCAAGACTGTGTTGGAAGTAGGTTTACGAGGATTACAATTGTAGAATGTATCGGTCTTATGATAATAGTTTTGGTCCTTTAGTTGTGACTATTTTCTGATAGTCGTTTTGACGTCTGAAATCAGTTGAAGATGGTCACACAGATGATTATGGGAAAAAGACAAAGTCTTGGGTTAGGCTCTAGGTATACCATAAATCAAAGTTAGGCTCATTCCACATGGTATTTAGTTTCATGTCTCCTAAACTCTGGTCTTTGACACTTCCTCCACCTTTCCTTGTCTTTCATCATCTTGATACTTTTGGAGGTTACTGATCAGTTACTTTGTAAAATAACCTCCAATTTGGCTTTATCTAATGTTTTCTCATAATAAAATTGAGATTATGCATTTGGGGCAAAAATAGTACAAAAAAGATGTGATGTCCTTCTCAGTATACCATACTGGGGTCTCTAATAGTGATGTGTTTTATTCTTGGTAATGTTAACCATAACCTATTAATTAACATGGTGTCTGCCAGGATTCTCTATATAAATTTACCATGTTTCCTTTTTGGTTTTTGGCCTTAGGGCATGTGAAGGATCTTAGTTCCCCGAGCAGGTATTGAACCCACTGTCCCCTGTAGTGAAAGTGCAGAGTCTTAACCACTGGACTGCCAGGGAAGTCGCCCTATCCCTTCTCAAACAAACAATATTGATTAAAGAAAAAAACTATATCACTACTCTTTTAAATGTATCAAATGGACCCTAAAAACTATTATCAATTTGATTTGAAAACTGTCATACACTGAACAAACTGTTCCTTACTATGGAACCAACTATTAACAGCAAAAAAGTTTACATCGTTCCTCTCTACCCTGCCTTCTATTATATTTATTCTATACACTGTTATCTTGATGTAATATATTTTTATGTTTGGGTTATATATTGATTATCTAATCATTCTCCTCTGTAAATACATATCTGTATATAAATATAAATTTTTTTCAATATAAATTTTTAAAATTCCTTGTGACCGTAAGGTTCTAAGTACCAACTTAAAAGTAATTCTGAGTTTTCATTATAATGAATATTAGCATATGATGGATCAAAACACAAGTATATTATACATTTGGAAAATTATTCAGCAAAAAATAAAATTTTACTGAAAATATCTCTCTTAATGAAATATATAGAGCTTACCTTTTTCTTTTCAGTTTATGAGTCCATGAACAAATATTATGTACTACCAAAACACAACAAGCATTAATTCTGTTCCTTTTATTTTTATAGATAAAATGCTTAATAACCATAGGAGGGACCAGAAAATCTTATTACAGTGATGTTACTCAACTCTGCAAGCTCCCTTTAGGGTTATGTATCAGATATTATACAGTAATCTGTTAAAAACTATTTTTAATGATCTGACATCTACCTAACCCAAAAGATAAACAAACTATAAATCCCTCATGATAATTTATTTCAGGCCCCCCAAAATTACATATTTTCTTGAACTTCATTTCCTATAATTAGATTTGACCTCATAAACAGTCTTCTCTTATATATCAAGATAATTTTTAATGTTCCTACTAATAACCCTATATACTGATTTGCATTTTATTTAAAAAATCATAAATAATAAATGATAATCACAGACTTTTATTCAACTACAAATGTATTTAATACAGACTTTATCTTTTTGCTACTGGTACAGTTTTTTTCTGATACATATCAATACATAAGAACAGTCCTATCACAAAGTGTTTCAGTTTTTGTCCTGGGCAATTTTTTACAGTCACGGGTTCCCTTTGTAGAAAACTACTTCTAGACTGAATTAGACGGTTACAGGTTCAAAGGCTAGCATAAGCACATCCAAGTCCACTGTTCTCTGGGAGCCAGAGCTTAGAGCAGAAAAAGACAAGGCCGAAAGGCAGTTAGCAGGGGAGAACGGAAGGTGCTAAGAGGGGCAGACAAGTAGCACTTGGAAGCCGAAGCATATAAACTTGAGTTAAATGCCAGAAACAGAAAACAGAAGCCAGGTTCCAAAGGAGAAGAGGAGCCCCAAAGCAGAGGAGGAGCCCCGAACACACATCAAAGAGGGCCCAACGCCTGGAATCGAGTCCCGACTAGAAACACTGAGAGGGGAGTGCTGTGCCTGGTACTAACTGTGTGTCTTTCATCTAGAGATGCTCTAAATGAAAAAGCATACACTCTCATGTACTTCAAATGTCTATAAGCTAGTTTCAAGTGGGAAACCCTGCTGTAGCCAGCATGAGCAGCAACAAGCCTCTAATTCCCATAGGAATTATCTTGTATAAAATAAAGCATATAGTAACTGAACCATACTCCAGCCACAAATGTACGAAAACATTTTAAGCCAATAAAGTGATGTCTTTATGCAATGCAGCACTAGGCTGCCACTAAACAAACATCATTATTCTGCCTCTAAATGATGGTATCTTTCTGGAGTTACATAATTACTGGTTCTGCTTCAAATCTATACAAGAATAAAACAGCATACTAACGGAGGCTTACTTACTACACCAAACCATTTAAAACTATATATCACAGTTTTATTTATTCTTGAGAAAAAGTGACCTCCCTTTCATTGACTATGTATACTAATTCTCATCATAAATGTCCACTAATTGTATGATTAAGGTATTATTAGTCACAACTATCCTTCAAGTCAGCAGGGAATTTGGTAAGATCTTTAGCAGGCATTTGATCACAAGAGCTAAATTTGGCAAGTCTGAAATATAAAAAAGACAGAAAAATAATGTGAGGTTCTCTGTGAAAGGTCTTTTGGCCTAGGTGCAGAGCAAGGCTGCCTTTGTTACACGGTGGTTGTCAGGTGTGGAGTATGTATGCACATGGACTAAGCAGGTTTGATTTTTCTGGCTCCAGAAGCTCTAGGAAATTAATGAACAGAACACAGAGCAAGATGAAGCTGCTCTAGTCTTTCAGGAATAGGTGTAGTTGGGTCCCGGGATCAGAAATGCAAACTTGACTAGATTAATGATGTCAAAGCTGCTTGGATTCTCTCAATGTATTAGAGCCCTTTGTTTTTGATGGTAATTAGCAAAGTGGCCTTTAACCTATCAGGCTGAATCAGCTAAAACTAGAAGAGAAAGGCTATGCATCTGGTCCACAGGTAGAATTCTAAGGGGCTTTGAAAAAAGCTGGTAATAGTGACAGCAACAGGAATCAAAGTAGAACAAGGACCTTTAAATAAAGGGAAGGAAATGAGAGGGAAGACAAATTTGAGCCTCAACATACAACTTTCTTCACATACGTGGCAAAATTTTCCTGTCAAATGTTTAATCTTTTTTTCAAGACTTTCCTAACAATCCTCACTTACATAGAATCAAAGCACTCACAAGAAATACTGAGTAAAATCATCTCAATTTGTACTTTAGATACTAATTTAAAAGGGACATTGATATAGGTGGGGTCCAGAAAGTGAGTTTACATAATAAATATTTTATTTAAATAACTTTTAAAGACTCACCTGTAGGCTTAACTGAATAAAACCCAATGGCCTCTCCTTTCTTCCACAGAATCTTAGCATAATCAGTACTGCTATGACACAGGAATGGGATCTCATTTCTCTCCATTTCCTGCTTTCTATAAATAATTCGATTCAGAACATACAGAACCACTCTCTCCCCAAGAGTTCTCACCTACAAAGAGAGTCAGACACCAGGCACAACGGTTATAATGTGCATCAACTGAAAGATGCAATTTACCTCACTCCCTGGTTCCGTATCTTGTACTGACATTCAAAGCATTTTGAATACATTCAAAATGACTTGTAAACCATTTTATTATCACAAAGATGAGACCAAGTCATTCACACCAATAACAATCCATTTCCATGGATACAAATTATGCATGAAGTAATGCTTCACAGCAAAATTCTAAAATGAGCAAGCAGGTTTCCAATATACCAATGCCCAGCATCTCCACTTTAGCAGTCAGTGTTCTCTTCTGGCTTCCAACTGCCCAGATCCCAGGTCTTCCCAAACTCTAACTGCAGCCCCCAACATCTCTAGCGTGTCAACTCTTTCCACCCATTCCAGCCTACACAAAAGAAAAAAAAGTAAAGAAAATAAAAGGGACAAAAGCTTAGTGTTACCCTGAAGACTTTAAAAACAATCATCTCATTTGATGAGGAAAGCCATAATTATGCTCTTGGGAAAGGCATCTGTCTCATCCTTTCCAGGTAAAATGGTCATTTAACAGTCACGTGTTTGTTATGCAACTCTCAGGAATACCTGTCTCCCCGCGCGCGCGCACACACACACACACACACACACACACACCCCTCACGTGTTTGTTATGCAACTCTCAGGAATACCTGTCTCCGCGCGCGCGCACACACACACACACACACACACACACACACACACACACCCCTCACGTGTTTGTTATGCAACTCTCAGGAATACCTGTCTCCGCGCGCGCGCGCGCACACACACACACACACACACCCACACACACCCACCCCTCCACCAGACCAGAGGGGCCATGACGGTGACACCAGGGTAGTCAGACGAAAACGAAACTTGGGTCAGTCACAGAATGGAAACAGATCCTCACCTCCTACAGGCAGCGCTACACAGTCACAGGGACCCCCTCATCAACTGCCTGACCCTGAACAGTGGGGTTTTCCCCACAGATACCTGTCACTGCTAAACACAAGAGTCTAGCCATGAAATCTACACGCCCGCCCCAACTTTCCTTAAAGAAAAAAGAGAATGTCTAATTAGGGGAAGGGAGAGAAAAAAGCATTAGGCACACACACACTACTACCAAAAACCTCCCTGGCAAGAGATTTCCAGTACCAAACACCACCTGAAATGACCGTGCTCCCCAGTTTACAAGGTAGCCCATGCCTTCCTTCAACAGCTCTGACCAGCATGCAATTCCTCCTCACGCTGAGCTGAAATCTCTTTCCCATAAACTATACTTTGCTTGATATTCTGGACCACAGAGTCTACAAATATTTGAAAACAGCCATTATATTCTCCTAAATTTCCTAACAAAGCTGAATGCAGAAAAAGACTAAGCTAATACGATTTTGGGTACTCCTGCCATTCCAGTCTTATCCTTGAAATGGCTTCAGATCCCTAATCTCTCTCTGCATGTCAGCAGATACAGCTACTACAAATAGAAACTTAAGGTTTTTACTAGCTTTCTTTCTTTCCTTGATTTTACTTCTAATTAACTAAAGCCCGATCTTTTTCATATGTGCTGCTGTTTTAGTTTGATCTTCATGGTATACAGTTAATTTTTTGAACCCATAGATGTTATTTTACCTTTTTCACTAGTTTATTTTCATCATGTTAGATCCTTTTCTTTCTTAATTCTGCCTCTACAGATGAGTTCTCTCTTCCAGCACTGTGGCATGATAAGCATGCCAACTATGTCATCTTCTAAGTAACTGATAAAATGATGACGGGGACAGAAAAAAGGACTAAATTTTACAGTATGCTACTGAGGACCTCCTCTCCACTACACTGTTTGGAACACTGAATGGACCACCCAAGACGGCCCTACTCATAAGCAAGTTTCCTGGTCAGTCTCTCCTAGAGACAGAGGACCTAAGCAACCACAGAGAGAATAAGCTTTCTCCCACCCAAAAGGAAAAATCAGAACCTGAAGTTGATGTGGGTAACTCCAGATCAATCAAACCACAGGTTCTCATTCCTCCTCCCTCAATCCTCACTCCCTACTCCCTCACATTAAAATCAAGGAAGCTCAATTTAAGTGCCAGTTTCACCATAACAACGGAACAACGAAAGGGTATAATATCACCAGGTATCCTAAAATGGAGAATAGCCCAGTAACTTCAAAAACTATCCCTGTTTATGGGAAACACATTGTGAAATGGTCTCTTAAGAAACACTTTTAAAACGACAGGGTCTTGTTACCTGCTTAAGCCCCTCTCTAGAAGGGACAGATGTTTTCACAATATCATCAATAGCCCACCACTGATCAGCAAGGTAAAGTGCCACAGCTAAAAGAGAATAAATGATGGTTAACATCGAAGTCTTAAAGTACATGATATTACTATTTTGTACGTTTTTAAGGATACTCTTGAATATACCCATACTTTATAATACAGTGTGGCAGCCCCATTTATACTATCTTATTGTATTTCACTCACTAAATATTTAACCAACTGAGATATTTTATTTTCCTAAATGTACAGTTTGAAATAAGCTTTTTTTTTTTTCCCCAAAATCCCTCCATGTAGCTATCTTTTAATAAATTTCTAATTTGGGGGGGGGGAGGAAATTCCTCAATTTATAAAGATTAAGCAAAATAGAGACCTGTGAGTGAGTCCTCAGGTGCAAAAAGAGCAAGAACTTTCTGGGTCTGATCTCCACCATAGAGAGGTACAAAGCCTACATTTGACAGGCTAATAGGAATCTGAAATGACAATTGATTAAACATTAGTGAAGAGCTGGTAAAGAAAACATGAAAAATACCATGTTTCTACCAAAAGTTTAAACATACATTAACACTAATCGCACAGTTTCTTTTCACAGAGGATATTTCTAGTCTCCAGGAAAGAAAAAAAACAAAGACCAAATGAGATAGACTTTGCTTTTGCAGGAATTTTATTAACTTGGGAGAAAAATGAAAGTATTTCAATAAATATCACTGTGCTCTAGCTATGTATCTGAATAAAAACAAAACATGATATGCTCTATAAAATGATTTTAAAATTTTATCATCTGTTATTTAGATCACTTGAGGGAGAAAAAATTTCATTTTCTAGTAAAAGACACTAGGGTATTTTTCCCCTGAGATATATACAATACTTTAAATCTTTTCTGCCTTCAATGAATGAAAGCTGTTCAGTCGTATCTGACTCTTTGTGACCCCATGGACTGTAGACTGCCAGGCTTCTGTGTCCATGGAATTCTCCAGTCAAGAATACTGGAGTGGGTATTCTCTTCTCCAGAGGATATTCCCAACTCAGGGATTGAACCCAGGTCTCCTGCATTGCAGTCAGATTCTTTACAATCTGGAACGCTAATTCCCTATTTACACATAACATTGCCATTCAAAGAACTGTAAAATACTGATGTTGGAAGAAGCTAAGAATTCGTTAAATACACATCATTTGCCAAAAGAAAAACCTGAGGCCTAAAGAGATTATAGGATTTGCCTGTCATCAAGTTCACATCAGAATTCTAATAATTTTATGCCTAATGATCTATCAAAATATAGTCAGAAATTTTTATTTTTTGGGAAAAGGAAGGTTTGTGACACAAAAAAGTATAATGTAATGTTCTGCTCATTTTTTTTCTTTTGGTTTTTAATTTTTTTTTGCTGATTTTTATAAAAAATGTTTGTAAAACAATTTCCAAATCTAAAGTAGATTTAATTGGGTTAGCTCAAATATGGCTAACCAGTCATTTGATCATGTTGCTGTACTAACAAATCAATATTTATCCATTTTACTGAAAAGTCTTCTGATAAAATTTTCAAAGGTGACTAACACTTTAAAAGATAATAAAAGGATACTGACTTCATTGTAAACTCAGTGGAAAAGATTGATAAAAATCACAGCAGGATGCCTTACCGTAATATTGAGAAGAGAAAAACATTCTGGATTTTCAGGGTCCCCACACCTCAGATCTGACATGTAATCTTCAGCAGAATTTTCCAGTTCCTCATGACTGCAATTATCCAACATATCCACAGGGAATGCCATCCTCTTTAACAAACAACATGGGACAAAATGTTTCAGAGTATGAAATACTGTTTTCCAAAAAAAAAAAAAAAAGAAATGCTATCTTCCTGTACTGAGAAAACTTTTTATTGTAATAGCATAGCATTTCATTGTAAGGAGACTTCTTTTTTACTATGCCAAGAAAGACTACAACTTGAGCCTGCTGATTTAAATGTATGTCAAAAAGAAAACTTAAACAGTCATATTAAAAGTAAGCAATGAAATAAGAATTAATGCCCATGCACCTTTGGTCAATTAATTTATGACAAAGAAGATAAGAATATATAATGGACAAAAGACAGTCTCTTCAATAAGCAGTGCTGGAAAAACTGGACAACTACATGCAAAAGAAGGAAATTAGAATATTTTCTTATACCATTTAAAACATTTTTTATGCCATTTACAAAAATAAACTCCAAATGGATTAAAGACCTAAACTTAAGACCAGAAACCAAAACAGTCCCAGAAGAAAACATAGGTAGAATACGCTTTAACATAGAGCACAACAATACTTTTCTGGATCTGTCTAGATCGCAAAGGAAACAAAAGCTAAAATAAACAAATGGTACCTAATTAAACTGAAAAGCTTTCGCACAGCAAAGGAAATCATCAACAAAATAAAGAAACAATCTACTGAATAGGAGGAAATATTTGTAAATGATATGACCAATAAGGGATTAATATTCAAAATATCTGAACAGCTCATACAACTCAATGTCAAAAAACCAGTTAAAAACCAGTTAAAACACAAGCAGAAGACCTGAATAGGCATTTTTCCAAAGAAGTCGTACAGATGGTCAACAGGCCCATCGCTAATCATCAAAGAAATGCAAGTCAAAACTACAACAATATATTAGCTCACATCTGTAAGAATGGCCATCATCAGAAAGAACACGAGTAACAAACGTGAGAGAAGGTGTGGAGAAAAGGGAACCCTCCTGCACCATTGGTGGGAATGGAGAATGGTACAGCCACTGTGGAAAACTGTACGGAGGATCCTTAAAAAGCTAAAAATAAGGAATTCCTGGTGGTCCAATGGTTAGGACACAGAACTTTCACTGTGCTGGGCCTGGGTTCAGTCTCTGGTTGGGGAACTAAGATCCTGCAAGCCAATACCTGGGTATATACCTGAAGAAAAAACAATAATTCAAAAAGATACACGCCTCCCAATGTTCATAGCAGCACTATTTACAATAGCTAAGATACAGAAGTAACCTAAGTTTCCAGATGAATGGATTAAGAAGATAAGATTTTTTTTAATGTGGTATAATGTGTGTGTGTGTATATATACATATAATGCAATACTACTCAGTCATTAAAAAAAAGAATGACACTTTTTCTTTTAAAGAATAACATGGATGGACCTAGAAGGTAATATGCTTACTGAATTAAGTCAGAGAAAGACAAATATTACACGTTATATGTGGAATCTAAAAAATAAAACAAAAAATGAATATAACAAAAGAAATTCACGGATACAGAGAACAAGCTGGCGTTTACCAGTGGGAAGAAGCAGAAAGGGACAAAACGGAGTTAGGGAATTAAAAATTACAAACTACCATGTATTAAAACAAGCTACAGGGATATGCTGTTCCGTACAGGGAAATGTATGATTATTTTATAACTTTAAATGGGGTGTGTGTCTGTCTGTGTGTCTGTGTGTGTGCATGCATGCACACACACACAGTCATGTCTTACTTTTTGACCCCTTGGACTGTAGCCCGCCAGGCTTCTCTGTCTATGGAATTTTCCACACAAGAACACTAGAGTGGACTGCCATGCCCTCAGAGGATCTGCCCGACCCAGACCACTAGAGTGGACTGCCATGCCCTCAGAGGATCTGCCCGACCCAGAGACTGAACCTGAGTATCTTGCATCTCCTGCACTGGCAGGCATATTCTTTACCACTGTATCATAAATGAAGTATAACCTATAAAAACACCGAATCACTGTTTTACACATCTGAAACTAATACTGTAAATCCACTATACTTCCATTGTAAAAATGAATAATTCCTTAAATGATAAAACTAAATATTTACAAGGTATAGGATATAAACACACATGCATACAAATAAATCATCATATACCTCTCAACATAAGAGTTGCTACAAAAGGACACAGGAACTTTTCAGAGTCACAGAAACAATTACAAATACATTTTGGTCATGGTTGAACAACCTTATAAATTTACTTTAAAAAAAAACACTGAAGTACAGCTGTAACGGGTAAATGTTGTTCAGTCACTCAGTCGTTTCTCTTTGCAACCCCATGGACTGCACCACGCCAGGCTTCCCTGTCCTTCACCATCTCCCTGAGTTTGCTCAAACTCATGTCCATCAAGTCGATAATGTCATCCAACCATCTCACTCTCTGCCACCCTCTTCTCCTCCTGCCTGCAATCTTTTCCAGCATCAGGGTCTTTTCCAATGAGTCAGCTCTTCACATCAGGTGGCCAAAGTATTGAAGCTTCAGCATCAATCCTTCCAATTAATATTCAGGGTTGACTTCCTTTAGCATTGACTGGTTTTTTCTCCTTGCAGTCAAGGGACTCTCAAGAGTCTTCTCCAACACAGTTCAAAAGCATCAAGTCTTCCGTGCTNCCAGCATCAGGGTCTTTTCCAATGAGTCAGCTCTTCACATCAGGTGGCCAAAGTATTGAAGCTTCAGCATCAATCCTTCCAATTAATATTCAGGGTTGACTTCCTTTAGCATTGACTGGTTTTTTCTCCTTGCAGTCAAGGGACTCTCAAGAGTCTTCTCCAACACAGTTCAAAAGCATCAAGTCTTCCGTGCTCAGCCTTCTTTACGGTCAACTCTCACATCTGCACATTACTACTGGGAAAACCATAGCTTTACTTTACAGATCTTTGTCAAAGCAATGTCTCCGCTTTTTAATACACTGTCTGTGTTTGTCATGGCTTTTCTTCCAAGCAGCAAGTGTCTTTTAATTTCATGGCTGCAGTCACCATCCGGAGTGATTTTGGAGCCCAAGAAAATAAAACCTGTCACTGTTTCCATTTTTTCTACATCTATCTGTCATGAAGTAATGGGACCAGATGCCATGATCTTAGTTTTTTGAATGCTGAGTTTTAAGCCAGCTTTTTCATTCTCCTCTGTCACCTTCATCAAGAGGTTCTTTAGTTTCTCTTCACTTTCTGCCATAAAGGTGGTGTCATCTACATATCTGAAATTACTGATGTTTCTCCCAGCAATCTTGATTACAGCTTATGCTTTATCCAGCCTGGCATTTCACATGACGTACTCTGCACAGAAGTTAAATAAGCAGGGTGACAACATACAGACTTGATGTACTCCTTTCCCAATGTGGAACCAGGCCATTGTTCTATGTCTAGCTCTAACTGTTGCTTCTTAACCTGCGTACAGATTTCTCGGAAGGCAGGTAAGATGGTCTTGTATTCCCATCTCTTTAAGAATTTGCAGTTTGTAAACTATCTCTCTCATGAATACAGCTGTTAAAAAAAAGGAAGCCAACAATCTAAAGGGGGTGGGGGACACTAAAGATTTTTCATTAAAGTCAAGAAAAGTAAGGACTTAACTAATAAATAATATGATAGGTACTTGCTAATACAATTAGTTGAGAAAATTAAAACTTCCCTAGTGGTTAAGAATCCATCTGCCAGTGCAGAAACAGAGGTTCAATCCCTGGTCTAGGATGGTTCCACAGGCCATGGGACAACTAGGCCCACATGCTGCAAGTCCTGAGCCTGAGGTCTGAGATGACACACCCTAGAGCCCGCACTCCACAGCAAGAGAAGCCCCTGCAATCCCGAGCACAGCAACTAGAGAGGAGGCCCCCTCGCCACACCTAGAGAAAGCCCATGCACAGCGACAAAGACCCAGCACAGCCGACAGTTCATCAGCTAACTAAAAAAATTAAGGAAACAGGCAACGAGAGGCGTAACAACTGGGGACAGGTGCATGGGTTAGGGGAAAAGGAGACTATCTCTACCCCAATTTGCAAACAATACATTTAACTGAAAAACAAACAACAACAAAAAACCCAATGGAAAAATTATTCCAAACAATTAAGAAAACGTAGTAAAATGGTAAGATATAAAATTACATAGAGAAATCAAGCCCTCACACATATAATAATAACCAGCAAGAAGAAACAATAAATGGAAAGTCCAGGACTTTTTAACAGGTACTACTGTTTCACTGGTCTGTCTTACAATATATTGAAATGAGAAATTAATTCTGCCCATTAAAAAAATATTTATGTGGCTGTGCTGGGTCTTAGGAGAAGGCAATGGCACCCCACTCCAGTACTCTTGCCTGGAAAATCCCACGGGCGGAGGAACCTGGTGGGCTGCAGTCCGTGGGGTCGCTAAGAGTCAGATATGACTGAGCGACTTCACTTTCACTTTTCACTTTCATGCATTGGAGAAGGCAATGGTACCCCACTCCAGTACTCTTGCCTGGAGAATCCCAGGGACGGGGGAGCCTGGTGGGCTGCCGTCTGTGGGGTCACACAGAGTAGGACACGACTGAAGCGACTCAGCAGCAGCAGCTGGGTCTTGGCTGCAGCATGTGGGATCTAGCTCCCTGGCCAGGGACTGAACCCTGGCCCCCTCATGGAACTCAAGAGTCTCAGCCACTGAAGTCCCAATTTTTTTTTTAATTTAGGGGAAAAGTCACTGAAAAAATAAGTTACTTTTCTCTAAAGTGACCTTCAAATCGATTTTAATACAACAAAAGTATCATTAGATAAGGAACTTATTATCTAATAGAAATGAGATAAACACAAAAAAGACATATTAACATACAGTTAAATATATTTTTTTCTGAATTCTGAAGATATGTTAATGAGAGGAAGTTCTTTTTTTAACCATAATCTGAATATTGGTCCTAAGAACTTTAAAACCTAATGTACATATGACTGGAACCTTAATTTGTAAATATATATAATTTTTTTAAGTAAGCTGAAGGTGAAGGTGAAGTAGCTCAGTCATGTCCGACTCTTTGCGACCCTGTGGACTGTAACCTATTAGGCTTCTCCGTCCATGGGATTCTCCAGGCAAGAATACTGGAGTGGATTGCCATTTCCTTCTCCAGGGGATCTTCCTGACCTAGGGATCGAACCCGGGTCTCCCGCATTGGAGGCAGACGCTTTAACCGCTGAGCCACCAGGGAAGCCCTAAGTAAGCTGATTTTTTTTAATTTTAAAAAATCAGAACCCAGAAATAGAAAACTTAAATTCAACCCATCTGCTAGTAAATGTAAATGTCTAAATAAAAGGAAAAAGTAAGGAAAACTTGTGACACTATTAATGAAAGCAACACCACAGGACTTCCAGCCAACTTGTGAAAAGGAGGAAAATAAAAACCGAATTTCAAGAGATAAACAAAAAATTAAAAAAGAGAACCATCAGGAGCTTATCTAAATAAGATGTTATAGTTAGAAAGGGATCGTAAAATACAACAGTAGCTCTACATTGAAGGAAGCTTATTTGTTAGTTTGGCAAATCTTTGTATCTCTATCAAAGTCAATATGAAAAAGCAAACTAAGCAAATAGACAACAGTATGTTCTATAGTCAAACCATCAACTGTAATGAAGAAACATGGGACTTCCCTAGTGATCCAATGGCTAAGACTCCGCACTCCCAGTGCAGGGGGCCCAGGTTCAATCCCCGGTCAGGGAACTAGATCCCACATGCTGCAATTAAGACTCAATGCAACCAAATAAAAAAATTTTTCTTCTTACAAAAACTAAAAACATGAAACGGTCAACAGCAATTAAAGAAGCATAAGGTGGACACTACCTAAAAGAATGTCAGTACAGTAACTGCTTTTGCTTTCCTGTAGACAAAATCCCAACTTTGTAACCAAGGAAAACATTCAAAGGCACTTAAATCCAAGAATAAAAGTATTCCTGGGACTTACCCTGGAGGCCCAGTGGCTAAGACTCCATGCTACAACCACGGGGGGGCGCAGATTAGACCCCCTAGTCAAGGGAACTAAGATCCCACATGCCAAGGTCAATTAAAAAAGTATTCCTCTTAAACCAACTCAAAAGACTCTCTAAAATATTAACTATCAAAACAAGGTGTGAATGAGATATTTAAATTTTTTATTTGCTAAGAGTAACCATGATGTAAAGGATAAAATATAAATTATATTTGAAGATTAAAGAAACATTTATTCATCCTAAACTATAAAGCCTATGAAATCAACTTGATATGAGATTATACATTTTCCTAATCAGCATTCAAATTTCTATAGCTTAAATATTCACCTGAATATCAATTAAAAATATCTCCTAAATCTCCAGTAATGCTTACCATTAAGAAGACACTGCTACAGATCAAAGGCAATAGAACAAGACTAGTTGTAAAAAGAGAAATTTATTATCCTTTATTCTTAAACCTTTTCAAACTGATGTTTTAAAATACAAAAAAAATCTCTTCTGGGTTTATTTGTATTTTTAAAGATTATATAAACACAAAATGAAACAATTCTGTTTTCCTGAAAATCAATCATGTAAATACTCTGAAATTTGCATAATGAGCATTACCAGAGGGAAAAAATTTGGTTAGATGTTGTAATTTCCTTTCTTTTTAATAACTAACTTTTATTAAGTGCCAGAATGTGTCAGAACTGTGCTAGAAGAATGTCATGCACTCTCACTCAAGCCTTGAGGCAAAGGTATGTGGTGGACCCAACTAATATTCTTATTTTATAGAAAAGTAAGCCATCTTGGAGATGTTAATCATTTCCCCAAAGTCACAGAGAGTGGGCGGCAAACCTCAGACCCAGGCATGGACCTGACACCCAAGCCCATCCTCCAGAGCGAGTGAAACACTGGCTCTGTGTCACATTTCTGACTCGTTATTTTATATTGAAAACCTTCAGACTTGGAGCGCTAGAAATGTGGCGATTTCCAGATGCATCTGACTTGATTTTAATATTGTTCATTTCCCTGGTGCCTCAGATGGTAAAGACTGTAATGCAGGAGACCCGGGTTCGATCCCTGGGCTGGGAAGATCCCCTGGAGAGGGAAATGGCAACCCACGCCAGTATTCTTGCCTGGGAAATCCATGGAGGGAGGTGCCTGGTGGGCTACAGTCCATGGGGTTGGAGGTGCCTGGTGGGCTACAGTCCATGGGGTTGGAGGTGCCTGGTGGGCTACAGNGCCACTGAAGTCCCAATTTTTTTTTTAATTTAGGGGAAAAGTCACTGAAAAAATAAGTTACTTTTCTCTAAAGTGACCTTCAAATCGATTTTAATACAACAAAAGTATCATTAGATAAGGAACTTATTATCTAATAGAAATGAGATAAACACAAAAAAGACATATTAACATACAGTTAAATATATTTTTTTCTGAATTCTGAAGATATGTTAATGAGAGGAAGTTCTTTTTTTAACCATAATCTGAATATTGGTCCTAAGAACTTTAAAACCTAATGTACATATGACTGGAACCTTAATTTGTAAATATATATAATTTTTTTAAGTAAGCTGAAGGTGAAGGTGAAGTAGCTCAGTCATGTCCGACTCTTTGCGACCCTGTGGACTGTAACCTATTAGGCTTCTCCGTCCATGGGATTCTCCAGGCAAGAATACTGGAGTGGATTGCCATTTCCTTCTCCAGGGGATCTTCCTGACCTAGGGATCGAACCCGGGTCTCCCGCATTGGAGGCAGACGCTTTAACCGCTGAGCCACCAGGGAAGCCCTAAGTAAGCTGATTTTTTTTAATTTTAAAAAATCAGAACCCAGAAATAGAAAACTTAAATTCAACCCATCTGCTAGTAAATGTAAATGTCTAAATAAAAGGAAAAAGTAAGGAAAACTTGTGACACTATTAATGAAAGCAACACCACAGGACTTCCAGCCAACTTGTGAAAAGGAGGAAAATAAAAACCGAATTTCAAGAGATAAACAAAAAATTAAAAAAGAGAACCATCAGGAGCTTATCTAAATAAGATGTTATAGTTAGAAAGGGATCGTAAAATACAACAGTAGCTCTACATTGAAGGAAGCTTATTTGTTAGTTTGGCAAATCTTTGTATCTCTATCAAAGTCAATATGAAAAAGCAAACTAAGCAAATAGACAACAGTATGTTCTATAGTCAAACCATCAACTGTAATGAAGAAACATGGGACTTCCCTAGTGATCCAATGGCTAAGACTCCGCACTCCCAGTGCAGGGGGCCCAGGTTCAATCCCCGGTCAGGGAACTAGATCCCACATGCTGCAATTAAGACTCAATGCAACCAAATAAAAAAATTTTTCTTCTTACAAAAACTAAAAACATGAAACGGTCAACAGCAATTAAAGAAGCATAAGGTGGACACTACCTAAAAGAATGTCAGTACAGTAACTGCTTTTGCTTTCCTGTAGACAAAATCCCAACTTTGTAACCAAGGAAAACATTCAAAGGCACTTAAATCCAAGAATAAAAGTATTCCTGGGACTTACCCTGGAGGCCCAGTGGCTAAGACTCCATGCTACAACCACGGGGGGGCGCAGATTAGACCCCCTAGTCAAGGGAACTAAGATCCCACATGCCAAGGTCAATTAAAAAAGTATTCCTCTTAAACCAACTCAAAAGACTCTCTAAAATATTAACTATCAAAACAAGGTGTGAATGAGATATTTAAATTTTTTATTTGCTAAGAGTAACCATGATGTAAAGGATAAAATATAAATTATATTTGAAGATTAAAGAAACATTTATTCATCCTAAACTATAAAGCCTATGAAATCAACTTGATATGAGATTATACATTTTCCTAATCAGCATTCAAATTTCTATAGCTTAAATATTCACCTGAATATCAATTAAAAATATCTCCTAAATCTCCAGTAATGCTTACCATTAAGAAGACACTGCTACAGATCAAAGGCAATAGAACAAGACTAGTTGTAAAAAGAGAAATTTATTATCCTTTATTCTTAAACCTTTTCAAACTGATGTTTTAAAATACAAAAAAAATCTCTTCTGGGTTTATTTGTATTTTTAAAGATTATATAAACACAAAATGAAACAATTCTGTTTTCCTGAAAATCAATCATGTAAATACTCTGAAATTTGCATAATGAGCATTACCAGAGGGAAAAAATTTGGTTAGATGTTGTAATTTCCTTTCTTTTTAATAACTAACTTTTATTAAGTGCCAGAATGTGTCAGAACTGTGCTAGAAGAATGTCATGCACTCTCACTCAAGCCTTGAGGCAAAGGTATGTGGTGGACCCAACTAATATTCTTATTTTATAGAAAAGTAAGCCATCTTGGAGATGTTAATCATTTCCCCAAAGTCACAGAGAGTGGGCGGCAAACCTCAGACCCAGGCATGGACCTGACACCCAAGCCCATCCTCCAGAGCGAGTGAAACACTGGCTCTGTGTCACATTTCTGACTCGTTATTTTATATTGAAAACCTTCAGACTTGGAGCGCTAGAAATGTGGCGATTTCCAGATGCATCTGACTTGATTTTAATATTGTTCATTTCCCTGGTGCCTCAGATGGTAAAGACTGTAATGCAGGAGACCCGGGTTCGATCCCTGGGCTGGGAAGATCCCCTGGAGAGGGAAATGGCAACCCACGCCAGTATTCTTGCCTGGGAAATCCATGGAGGGAGGTGCCTGGTGGGCTACAGTCCATGGGGTTGGAGGTGCCTGGTGGGCTACAGTCCATGGGGTTGGAGGTGCCTGGTGGGCTACAGTCCATGGGGTTGGAGGTGCCTGGTGGGCTACAATCCACGGGGTTGCAGAGTCAGGCATAACTGAGTGACCAACACTGAAAGATTTTTTAAAAACCCTTTTTTGGAGACATGGCAGCATGACTGGTGGTTTAATTGCTAAGTCGTGCCTGACTTTTGCAACCCGGTGGACTGTAGCCTCCACACTCCTCTGTCAATGGGGAATCTCCAGGCAAGAATACTGAAGAGGGTTGCCATTTCCTTCTCGAGGGGGAAGCATGACCAAATAAATGTCCTTAAATCGAACATTTTTGTGGCAGCAAAGCTAGTTTGAAATGAATGTATTTCTTCTTCACCATAGAAGAAATTATTTCACTATTTTCTCTCTCATTTCACCTCCAGGGCATCTCCCAACAAACTTAAAAGTTGTTATTTTTGAATAAAGTTTAAAAACAACTATAGCATCATAGCTTTTAATATGAAAAAATTTCCCCAATTCCAAAGGCCCAAACATACACTCCTTCTAAAATATTTCTGTGTTTTCAAATCTGTCCTTAAATCCTTTACTTTTATTACTGGTCACTCTCAGTGCTAAACTTTATTGGCTAAACAGTCACTGATCAGTATTTTTAAAAGATGAAAGAACTATAAATCAGTAATAGCAGCAGATAACATTTACTGAGAAATGACAACATACTAGACTTTAAAGGGAATGCTGCATGTAATATATAATGAAGTACTTCTATCAGCCCCATTCTACAGATGAAGAAATGGAGCTTTAGAGATTAATGTCACACCACTGGTGGAGCTAGAAGAATATGAATCCAGACAAGCAAACAGACATTCCACTGTAATTATTTTTTACTCAATATGCAAAATCAAATATCATACTCTTTGTCATAAGAAATTTACTTCTATGAAATATCACAACTGCACCTTGTTATTAAACATTGTATTCACATATTACACCAGAAAGAGCACTTGTACTGGAATCCTGTGAGGGTGCTCAGGTCAGTTTTGCCACTAGCCAGCTTCGTGACCCTAGGCAAGTTACTTACCATCTTAAGTCTTCTGTATTCTCATTGGTAATGTGATGCAACTAGACAGGATAATCCTAAGGATCTTTTCACCTCTAAAAGTTTGTGATTGTTTATTTTAAAAAATAGCGGTTAGCTTAAGACTGTGTAAATTACTAGCCTTAAGCTGGTTCTGCTAGGTTTAAGGAGACAGAGAAGGTTAGTAAGGTTTTGGAGAGATATAGCTTGCTATGAGAAATGTCAGTGACTTCTCTTTTATTGTTGTTTTTAAGCTCCTGTCCTATGTTATATAACTGTAAGGCTGTCAGATCAAATTGTGTCAAGTACTTTATGCTCTGCCCATGAGATGAACCAAAAGGCCTAACTAGATTCTACATGAATGAGAAAGCTTAATGTCCCCTTAAGCAAACTAACTCATCAAAATGTTTACGCAGAATGGACAATGAAGTGTAGAAAGCGTCCAAATTAATTTATAAATTAAGTAAATGGCATGCTCATTAATCCTGGATAACTTGTATAAAAACATAACACACCTCTTACATAAGAACATAAGCGGCCCACCAGCTATTTTATACCCATCTTTTAATAATTCCATCCCTTCTTCCTGAAAAATTATGTAACAGTTTGCAAGAATGAATGTTCTTTAAGAAAGAAACTATGAGAAAGAGCTAATCAAATGTTATTACTGTGATTTCCCCTCCTTTTTAAGGTTAATTACTAGATATCAAATATATTGTTTATTCTATTTTATTATCACTCTGAAGCTATACATTATAATTTCCAAATTATTAAAACTATACCTGAAAATAAGAATCCTCTTTGAAAGTATGTGGAACTTTTTGTATGATTATTTAATGTTCTCTCTTATTTCTTATTTTTCCTGAATTCAGCATCTTTACTTTTTTTTTTTTTAATATATATCCCCTCTCTTTTTAGACTCCCGCCCATCAGATACATTCTTAAAGCAGGAAAAAATACATATTTTAAACTTGAGTTCCTAAGTTACTTCAAGAGTGTGGCTACTGAGGGCTTTAGGAGGAGGAGAAGATCCAAAGAATTATGGAGATTTTAGAGCTGAAAGAGTTCTTAGGAAAAAAAAATAATTATCTCAACCAGTCCAAGCCTTGATCCTACCTCTGCTGATTGTTTCCCCAGATCAAAAATAGGTTAGGTATCCAAGTAACATCAAATCTGCAATGCTCTCAACCTTTCACACAAAAGGCCTGTTTCTGGACCTTATGATTCTCCCCCTGTCTCTATCATCATATCCTTCGCTGACTAACCTAGGTCCTGTATCACACATCAGCTCAACTTTTACTCTACTCACCTTTTATCCTTCTACCCTCCTATCCTACATCAGGCCCCAAATCCAAGATAAATCTTTCTCCACTCTTAGAACTGAGTTTTTCAGTATGACAAAAATGAAACCACTGAACAGACTGCTGCTACAGTTATCAACACTTAGGTGGGCTCAACAATGCTCAGAAATCCTCTGAGAGAGGAAAAAGATTTGATTACAGGTAGGTAAAGATGCCTATAAATCTATGGGTAACGGGACAGTAGGTTAAATGTGGTTCATAGTAGCAGTAGTGTCAGCCACATCCGACTCTTCGCGACCCCACAGACTGTAGCCCGCCAGGCTCCTCTGTCCATGGGATTCTCCAGGGAAGAATACTGGAGGGGGTTGCCATTCCCTTCTCCAGGGGATCTTCCGGACCCAGGAATCAAACCCGGGTCTCCTGTGTTGCAGGCAGATTCTTTACTGTCTGAGCTACAGGGGAAGTCCTACAAATGTGGTTCATATTTGTTACCTTTTTTATTTCAAGTAGAGAACAAAAATCAACTTTTGAAGTCATAATCACTGAGCCAACATGGACTATGCACCTGATTTTATTTGAAACATTTCACATGTATCCCTGATAGAGTTTTTATCCCCAACTCATGAAGCGGGCGATTTAATCATCTCATTTGTCAGATGAGGAAACTAAACACACAGCAGCAGCATAACCTGTTCAAGGCATACTACGTCTGTGTGTGCAGATTCAGTCCGTGTCCGACTCTTTGCAACTGCGTGCACTGTAGTCACCAGGCTCCTCTGTCCATGGAATTTCCCAGGCAAGAATACTGCAGTGCGTTGCCATTTCCTTCTCCAGGGGATCTTCCCAACCCACATCTCACGTCTTTTTGCATTACAGGCAGATTCTTCACCAACTGCACCACCTATATAATAAACAGCAAAGCTAGGATTTGACCCCAGGCAGTCTGGCTTTGAGACTGATCCTTTTAGTTACCATGCTGGGCCAGAAAGCACAGCACATTAGGACCCTAAGATGGTATAAGACTGCTCACACATAGCAAGAGAAATCTTATCAGTTTTCTTTCTAAGAGTTTAATTCCTTCTTCATTTCTAGAAAAATGGTCCTACATCTAAGAAATAATTTAAACATGAAGGTAATGGGTACTTGGCATGTTTCAGGACTTAAAAAAACAACATCCAGTCACATGGCATAGAAGCTGATACACTTGAAAGGCAGAATGTGTAGAATACTAGTTAAGGGATTGTGGTCTCAAACCCAAACTGCGAGGATTACTAGCTGGGTGAAAGTGCAAGTGCTGGCCGCTCAGTCATGTCCGACTCTTTGCAACCTCATGGACTGTAGCCCACTAGGCTCCTCCATCCATGGAATCCTCCAGGCAAGAATACTGCAGTGGATTTCCATTTCCTTCTCCAAAGGATCTTCCCGACCAAGGGATCAAACCCGTGCCACTTGCATTGCAGGTGGATTCTTTACTGTCTGAGCCACCAGACTATCTGTGTGGCCATAAGCAAATTAGTTGAACAGAGAGAGGAAAAGGACCTCTGAAGAAAGAATAAAGTTCAAAGTAAAAACCTTGAATATACATTAAAATTTTTACATCAAAAAACTCTGGGGCAAACTTTATATAACCAATATGATCCATAAGAAATAGCTTCCTTAATACAAAAGTTTTTAAACTAAACAAATAAATAAGCAGGTGGCAAAAACAGACAATTCATAAAACAAGAAAAACAAACATAAAAATGTTCAACTCAAATTTTTTTTAAAAGCCTACTGGATGTAAAATATTGGTATATATTTAAATGTCTGTACAGAAAATGATCTGGAAGAGCTCACATTATTAACAGTAGATATTCCTGGTGAAGGAGGAAGAACCAAGGGAAGAAAGGAGATTCCACATGGAGCCTCCTTCCTCAATCGCTCACTGTGTAGTGTAGGGTCTCTTGGATGCAACTCTGACAAAATTTAGGTTACATGCCTGCATCCAACCTCCAAGGGAGAAGAACGATTTGTGAGGTTCTATCTTGGGAAGACAAGCAAGGCTCATAGGGCTGACATGGGACTCCTAAGCAAAATGAGTCAGACCACAAATAAACGACCACACTAAACGACCACACCCAGGAATGGATGCTAAATCCTTATCTTCCTGTCTATAACTTGGAGGAAGATATAGTGAGCTACTTACATTTCTCAGGTACATAGGCAAAAGCCTAACAATAAATTAATAGGCGATATGTGAAACAGACATGTGCTTGTAACTGAAGCTTCCACTGATCAACCACATGTGGTTCTGCAGAAAAGAATACCTTTGCCTCTAGAACATGTCAGCTACCCCAGCCCATCATGACCCAGATTATTAAACACTGTTTATAACCTCACAGGAGCAGTTTATAAACCTCAGGAGGGACAAAATAAGAACTATTTAAACGAATACACCATAAAGTTTTGTCCTTCATTTCAACATTAGACAATCTTTTTTTTTTAAACCTGGCTTCTTTACCACGAAATAGATTCAATTTTATAGTGCTTAAAGTAAATACTCATCTCACACGCTAGTAAAGTAATGCTCAAAATTCTCCAAGCCAGGCTTCAGCAATATGTGAACCGTGAATTCCCTGATGTTCAAGCTGGTTTTAGAACAGGCAGAGGAACCAGAGATCAAATTGCCAACATCCACTGGATCATCGGAAAAGCAAGAGAGTTCCAGAAAAACATCTATTTCTGCTTTATTGACTGTGCCAAAGCCTTTGACTGTGTGGATCACAATAAACTGTGGAAAATTCTGAAAGACATGGGAATACCAGACCACCTAACCTGCTTCTTGAGAAATCTGTATGCAGGTCAGGAAGCAACAGTTAGAATTGGACATGGAACAACAGACTGGTTCCAAATAGGAAAAGGAGTACGTCAAGGCTGTATATTGTCTCCCTGATTTAACTTATATGCAGAGTACATCATGAGAAACACTGGACTGGAAGAAACACAAGCTGGAATCAAGATTGCTGGGAGAAATATCAATAACCTCAGAATTGCTGATGACACCACCCTTATGGCAGAAAGTGAGGAGGAGCTAAAAAGCCTCTTGATGAAAGTGAAGGAGGAGAGTGAAAAAGTTGGCTTAAAGCTCAACATTCAGAAAACGAAGATCATGGCATCTGATCCCATCACTTCATGGGAAATAGATGGGGAAACAGTGGAAACAGTGTCAGACTTTATTTTTTTGGGCTCCAAAA
>SJYX01011501.1:8818-24799 GCA_006410675.1 Oreotragus oreotragus
CCCCTACCAGGGACTGAATTTGGGCCCTCAGCAGTGAAAGTGCGAAGTCCTAACCACTGGACCACAGGGCAATTTCTTGCTTTGACATCTTTCATCCACTCTCTTTTTCTAGTTTATAAATAACATGGTCTAATCAAGGTACCATGATTAGTTCCCCCCCAAAAAGAAATCTTTTCACATCTCTAAGTGTGTAGATGGGCGGTAAGCAGCAATCTTAGAATAACAAACCCAGAATTGCAGATATCCTGATGGCCTTGACATCTGGGCCTCCCAGGTGGCGCTAGTAGTAAAGAACCCGCCTGCCAATGCAGGAGACACAAGAGATGTGGGTTCGATCCCTGGGTCAGGAAGATCCCCTGGAGAGGGAAATGGCAACCCACTCCAGTATTCTTGCCTGGAAATCCCGTGGACATAGGAGCCTGGCGGGTTACGGTCCATAGCGTCGCAAAGCACTGGACACAACTAAAGCAAAGCAAGCAAGCCAGCAAGCAAGCTTGACATCTAAATTCTCATCCAGTGAAGGGACTCCTATAATAACCTGGAAATGATCCAGATGCAGTTACTCTCTGAATATTGCCAATATTATGGGCAAATCATGACCTAACCAGGCACATCATTCTGTTATCAAACAGTTCTACTTATTAGCAAGTCCTTATGGGATGGGGCTGGGTTTTGAACACTTCTATAAAAATATGCATGTCCCTCACCAAGTATCTGTGTGTACAAAGGAATGTGATGGAGCTTTGTTTTGACCGAAAGAAGGAGGTAGAAAGGGGAAACAGGGAAGGGACCTGCAGAGTTTCCCACGTGGCCTGGTGGGAGCCCCTCTGGAAATAACGGTTAAGGGCCAGAAAAGGAAACAGTCATGGAGACCTTTCCTGTTTTTCTTGGGAGAAGGGTTCAGTGTTTTAAATGAGTGCATCACACACACAGCCATGCGTCCTAAATCCTTCCTCCCCATCCTTCGCCCCAGGGTCTCCGCTACAGCAGACTCCCTGTCCCCTGCTCTGCACTCTTGCCCCCTCCACCCGACTTTCTCATGACGCTTCCTCACTCTTCCTCCTTCTCCTCGCCTCGAATCTGTCCTCTTTCTTCCTGGCAGCGCCTCCTTGACGTTTCACATGTGCTGTAGAAGAAAAAGGGAGATTGTGAGCATTCATTCGTTCATTTGTGGCATGTGTTCATCACACCTTTTAGGGTCTCATCACAATAAAAATTTAAGTTTATGTGAGAGAGCTCGATGACCCCATGTTGAGGCACGCCGGGGAGCTCAGAGGAAAGGCCGAGAAGCGCAGGGACTGATGCCACTGAGCGTGGTCCTGGGATGGCGCTTTATTCCCACAAGGTGAAAAGGGCACCTCCTGTCTTGGTTTGTCTGAGGTGTGAAAACGGTAAGATGCCAAGTTCCTGGTGCGTTGTGAGACTGACTCTCCTGTGGAAATGGGAAAGCAAGTCAGATGATTCATCTACTAAAGGTGAGAGAGGTCGCTTCGTGAGAGATGGATGGCGTTTGTAGAGATGGTTTGTTTGGAGATGGCTATCAGCGTGTTACAAGCTCTACCCACGCCTTTTACCTCAAGCGGCGGAAGGGAAGAGGGTGTTTGAAGGACCACTCAGAACACCTGTCCCCCACGTCTAGCTAGACAGAGTGGGCTTGGATTTGACTCATGCCTAAGGAATCTAAGGTCCAGAACTGCCTGGCCAGCTGTTTGGATGGCAGCGTGCACAGAGATTGCCAGGATGAGGGCTGGCTGCTCAGCTGGGGTGTGGAGTGTGGATTGATTTGTGAGTCTGACCTTGTGAGCCTAGACCAAGAGAAGGAATGAAAGCTTTCCTTAGGGCCTGTTCAGGCAGCCTCTAGGAGAGCCCTGGGCTTCAGAAGAGGACATGTTGAGGGGCTCTGCTCTTTCCAGAGGCCTGGGAGGGGCATAAACAGCCACAAAATAAAGTCCTTTTGCCATGGTCAAGGGCAGCCCAAGGCTGGAGAGATGAGGGACTGGCAAACTGAGGCCAGCAGGCCTGCAGTCTGCTGTGCACGTTTATGGAATATGGTGTACCTGCTCTTTGATGTGTTATAATGCAGAGTAGTTGCAACAGCCTCATATGCTTATTAATGCTACCTGGCCTTTTACAGAATATGCTTGCTGAACCCTGGGGAAGAGTCTCAGAAACTCTCAGAAGTGCCTTAGGAGGAAAAGAGCGAACTCAGAGAGCGTGAAACCACCTTAAAATGTTACAGTTCAAGTAAAAGCTCTCCACTGCCTTTTACTCCCTGCTGTTCTGCATCAACTTAACCAAGTCTACATGATTCTGACCATCAGTTCCAAGGTGGGGGTGTGGGGGGGATGCGGGATGGGGTGCATTCCAGACCCACAGGCAATTCTCCATTGCCAGCTGGGTGTCCTACCAGTCAGGTCAGCCCTGACTATCCACCCGGAAACAGTCGCAGATCCCATAGACTGGGGGCCAGTCCTACAAGACTGCCCGCCCCACTCTCCCAGGCTCTAGGAGCAAGTTTATTCCCTGTGCTTCTGATCCACCAGCTGCAGATCTGAATTTCCAATAACCCCCTCCTTGGGTTCTGTTAATTCACTAGAATAGCTCACAGAACTCAAAGGAATGTTTTCCTTACCAGATTACCTATTTCTTATGAAAGAATATCCCTGGAGGAGGAAATGGCAACCCACTCCAGTATTCTTGCCTGGAGAATTCCATGCGTGGATGGGGGAACCTGGTGGGGTGAGGTCCATGGGGTCATGAGGAGTCGGACAGAACTGAGTGACTAACACACACACGCATAAAAGAAAACACTCAGGAACAGCCAGGAGGGAGAGATGTGCAGGACCAGGCGTAAGGAAAGGACTTGGAGCCTCCATGCCCTCTCCAGGTGCACCATTCTCCCCAAATTTCTATGTGTTCACCAGCCCTGAAGCTCTCTCTTTGGGGTTCTATGGAAGTTTCATTGGATAGACATGGTTGATTAAAGCATTGGCTTTTGACAATTGATTCAATCTCTAGTCCCACTCTCTTTATTGGGGTAAGGTAAGATGGGAGGAATGTGAATGCCCATCTCTGATCACATGGCTGGTTCCCTGGCAACCAGTCCTTATCCTTAGATGCATCCAAAAGTCATGTGATTAACATTACAAAAACACACCTTCTCACTCTCATCATTTAGGAAATTTCAAGGGTTTTAGGAGCTCTGTGCAAGAACCAGGGATGAAGACCCAATATATATTTTGTATTATAAACTATAGCATCATAAGGTCAGATACCACTGCGGGAGGAGCAGAAAAGAGAGGAAATGACTCCGCCCTCCTTTCCCATTTGAAGGGGTCTGATCTCAGCAGGCCCAGCCTGGGTGTAGGAGCGAGGGGAAGGAAAGACGGTATGAGATGTTTACTCTAAGGTGGATTGAAGCTTTGCTTATTATGTAGCTCTGGACACTGCAAATTACTACACCAAGAACCTGCTGATTAAAAAGTAAATGTATTTTTCCTTCGGAAGTAAGGGAAGAACTTCCACTGTGGAGCAAATATCCCGAAACAGTGGAGACAAAAAATAAACTCAGCTCTAAGATAACATCCCAAGAGTCCTGCCTGTTCAGTATATTTTCTGGTTTTACACGTATTCCTACAGTGAGGAAAGCCAGGCTCCAGATGTGGCTCNGAAGTAAGGGAAGAACTTCCACTGTGGAGCAAATATCCCGAAACAGTGGAGACAAAAAATAAACTCAGCTCTAAGATAACATCCCAAGAGTCCTGCCTGTTCAGTATATTTTCTGGTTTTACACGTATTCCTACAGTGAGGAAAGCCAGGCTCCAGATGTGGCTCTTGAATTATTTATATTGCACAGGGCAGTCCTCATTGTGTTTTCGGCACTCCTTTTTCTTATCTGTGAAATAAGGCGTGGACCAGCCCTGAGAGAGAGTGAGAGAAGTCGCTCAGTCGTGTCTGACTCTTTGTAACCCCATGGACGGTAGCCTACCCAGGCTCCTCTGTCCATGGGATTCTCCAGGCAATAGTACTGGAGTGGATTGCCACTCCCTTCTCCAGGGGATCTTCCTGACCCAGGGATCAAACCTGGGTCTTCAGCATTGTAGACAGGCGGTTTACCCTCTGAGCCACCAGGGAAGTCACAAATCTTTTCAGCATTGGTAGTCTGTAAATCCTTCATGATCAGTTCATGCTTATTTGTGACTCTTTAGCCATGTTGCACAGGACGCCTGCTGTAGCCTGTGTGTCCCTTACCCTCACCTCTGAGAGTCCTTGGGTGCTTCCTGACTATCCATGCCTCTCTTTAACCCTTAGAAGGAGCTGAGCATGAGAAACTAGGCATGAGAGTTTACATTTATATGGCTAGGAGCTGGGCTTCATGGGTGTCTTAGTGATAAAGAATCTGCCTGCAGTGCTGGAGACACAGGAGAGTAGAGTTCGATCCCTGGGTTGGGAAGATCCCCTGGAAGAGGGTGTGGCAACCCACTCCAGTATTCTTGCCTGGAGAATCCTGTGAACAGAGGAGCCTGGTGGGCTACTGTCCCTAGGGTTGCAGAGTCAGACATGAGTGAAGGGGGGCTGAGCACGCCCACGCACAGCTGGGAGTTAGGCTCTGTTTTCTGTTTCCTATGGCTACCGTGTCCAAGGCTAAAATTTGCTCCAGTGCTGTTGTTTTTGTCTTCCCTGCTGTCTTTGGATGCCTCCAAAGGCTCCTTAAATAAGGACTTGAGGCTTGCAGTTCTTAATCTGCATTCCCCTGTTATTACCCAGGAGCCCTATCTCGCGGTCACAAGGTGTGGGAGAGGGGAAGCACTTTTATAGTCCTATAAGTAGGTCTCAGTCTTTTACTGAGCCTGCCTTGGGTCTTTCCTGCCCCCCACGTTCAAGACTAGAAGAGGCTGGAGAAGGGTACTTCTCTTGGCCCTGGTCATTGAGGCTTTGGTAAAACAGTTTCCCTTGAGGGCAGTCCTTGTTAAAGAGAACAGAATGTCCTGGTATCTTTCAGAATGCTTATTTGTCCCTCCACCTGCCACAAACACAGGGGGATTTTTCTCCAATCTTCACAGGAGGACCTGGCAGAGCTCCCAGAGGTAAAATTCATGAAAGCGGGGAGGTTTTCCCTACAATTAAGACACTGGGAGTTTCTAAGCCTCACTGGGTTAGAAGGCAGCCACACTGAACCTCCAGCAACTTGTCAATTACCCCTTCAAGCATCCTTCCCCGTGTTGGCTGCAGCCATCTGCTCCCTAGCTTCTGTTCCAGGAGGCTGTGACCTACCATCTCCACCTGTCTATCTTTCCAGTTTTAGTGGCAACAGGTGGCCTGTGGCCTCAGTTCTCTGATGGATCTAAGAACAGTTGTGACTCTTCACTTTGTTCAGCTTTTTTTTTTTTTTTTGTGAAGACAGCAGTGAAGACTTTCATGCTGTTCACACGTATGATCAGGAACCACGAGCCCCCTCATTTATCTGGGTAATAAACTACACGAAACCATTGCCAGGCAACAGTTTTGTTCTACAAACATTTTGTTCTACAAAATGGCAACATCTCATCGGTTCAACCAAACTCAAACAAATAAAGAAAAGTAAGTACAGGAAAATTGCCAAAGTTGAGATTCAGAGTGCATTGTAATAGGCAGCTCTGAAATTATTTTAAAGACTTACTATGATATTTTGTGTTAAAATCCAGTTTTGTAAACCTTGAAAACAATTTTTCAAGTACTGCTTCATAGAGAACCTCATTCTAAGTCCTTTAAGCAATACCTGACACATATTTCATAATTATAATCGCTTCCAGAACTTTCACTTTGTACATATTTTCATATACATTTTCTCACAGGTGGGTAGAATTGACATGATCTTTAGGTATCTAAGTCTCAAGCATCAAAACTTCATCATGGCAGTGGGGCCAGTACCATAGTGCTATCGTGTGATAGATATTTGTGGAGAATGTGCCTTTGCAAACCTTAATCCTGTATACATCCGAGAAATGTTATTATTTTCTTGTTGCTATTTAGTCCCTCGTCACGTCTGAGTCTTTGCAACCCCATGGACTGTAGCCCGCCAGGCTCCTCTGTCCCTGGGATTCTCCAGGCAAGAATGCTGGAGTGGCCTGCCATTTCTTTCTCCAGGGGATCTTTCTGACTCAGCAATCAACCCCGTGGCTCCTACTAAGTCTTCTGCATTGCAGACAGATTCTTTACCACTGAACTAGCAGGGACGCCCCAAGCTTGGGATTCCCATTCAGAGGGGACCAGCAGAAAGTTCCCCTTCTAGGCACACAACAAGTATCTCCCTCCCCTCGCCAACACACTAAGAGCCAGGAGGCCTGGGTGGTACTCAGAAGGGAGAAGATGCACTTGGGCCTCTGAGCACCTCTTGGTGTCCTGTCACATAGTTCTCTGAGCCCATGGTCCCTAGAAGGGAGCTGCTCTGCACACCCAGCCTGAGAAGACCTCCCTCCTCTTTTGCCACAAAGTCTGGGGCATCTAGTTACACGAGACAGACTCCCCCAGAGGTGCTGAGGTGCAGATCTCCAGGACATTTGGGATGATCAATCTATAGGAAGATAGGGAAGGAAGGACAGATAGGAGGAAGCAAGGAAGGGAGGAAGGAAAGAAGGAGAGAGGGAAGGAGGGAGGAAGGAGCAAACAGTAATAGCAGAAAGCGTCTCTCTCTTCTCTCTCTGGGACACAGAACACATTGACTTTAGTGAGCACCAGCCAGCTCCTGCTTTCTGCCCAATGTGGCCTGAGGGCAATGTCAGCATTCCTCTTCTAGGAATACCTGTGGCAAACCAAAAGAAACACATTGAAATGTTTCAGTGAATGACCCTGCCACACATCCAGTACATCAGCTAGGAAAACCAAACCTACCCACAGTAATATCTTCATCTGATTTGAGGCAGTTTAAACTTTTATGCAGAGCACATCATGAGAAATGCTCGGCTGGAAGAAGCACAAGCTGGAATCAAGATTGCTGGGAGAAATATCAATAACCTCAGATATGCAGATGATACCACCCTTATGGCACAAAGTGAAGAGGAAATAAAAAGCCTCTTGATGAAAGTGAAAGAGGAGAGGGAAACCGTTTGCTTAAAGCTCAACATTCAGAAAACTAAATCATGGCATCTGGTCCCATCACTTCATGGGAAATAGATGGGGAAGCAGTGGAAACAGTTTCAGACTTTATTTTGGGGGGCTCCAAAATCACTACAGACGGTGATTGCAGCCATGAAATTAAAAAACTCTTACTCTTTGGAAGGAAAGTTATGACCAACCTAGACAGCATATTAAAAAGCAGAGATATTACTTTGCCAACAAAGGTCCGTCTAGTCAAGACTATGGTTTTTCCAGTGGTCCTGTATGGATGTGAGAGTTGGACTGTCAAGAAAGCTGAATGCCAAAGAATTGATGTTTTTGAACTGTGGTGTTGGAGAAGACTCTTGCGAGTCCCTTGGACTGCAAGGAGATCCAACCAGTCCATCCTAAAGGAGATCAGCCCTGGGTATTCATTGGAAGGACTGATGCTGAAGTTGAAACTCCAATACTTTGGCCACCTCATTTGAAGAGTTGACTCATTGGAAAAGACTCTGATGCTGGGAGGGATTCGGGGCAGGAGGAGAAGGGGATGACAGAGGTTGAGATGGCTGGATGGCATCAACAACTCGATGGACGTGAGTCTGAGTGAACTCCGGGAGGTGATGATGGACAGGGAGGCCTGGCGTGCTGCAATTCATGGGATGGCAAAGAGTCAGACACGACTGAGCGACTGAACTGAATCCCTGGAAATACTTTCCTTAATTTCCTCAGTTTGAATATTAATTATAGGAGGTATGTGAGAGATGACACAACACGAATGAATCAGCAGAGAGATACTGAAGATCAGTGCATGTCTTCTGGGGGAAAAAAATCATCTGAAGGCAAGCGCATTATAACAACACATGAGTCAAGGAATTGGGGGAAATGTAATGAACGTTGCCTTGCAATTAAGACAGAGCTGTACACGTAGAATGATCTTTTTTTAAGTCAAAGGCCCAATTTGGATAAAAAGAAGACTCCAAGGTGGCCTCAGGCAGAAAGTGGCTGTGATCGTGAGGGCACTGAGGACAAATAGTAAGGAAGCGAGAAAAGGAAAGGAGAGTGAAGTCTTCAGTATGACTCAAACAACTACTTTACTGATGAAACGACTCGTATTATACTGGAATTGACATTGACTGTGAGTTTGTAGGGACTGATAAGCATTTCCTTAATCTGGATAGGAGCTACTTTCCACTATTTCAAGTTTCCATCGAGTGATCTTACCTAATTATCTAATACTGAGGACTTCCCTGGCGGTCCAGTAGTTAAGACTTGTCTTTCAAAGCAGGGGGTGTGGGTTCGATCCCTGATTAAGACTTCCACATGCCTTGCGGTCAAATAACCAAAACATAAAACATAAGCAATATTGTAACAAATTCAAAAAAGGTTTTTGAACAAAGCTTTTATCTAATAATACCAATCACAATTAGTCATCAATGATCAGTTTTGCAGTGTTCCACAAGACCTAGAGACTTCTTCTTTCCATGCCTTTATTTCTGTATTTGGCAGGCATTTTTTAGTTATCATAATTACTAAATTATTCGGTAGCCCAGAAATCCACTGAAGCATGTGATTCTCATCTTACATTTCCACTGGAAAACGGCCTCTGAATTCCTGCTACCAGATATGACAAAAATCCAGTCAAAGCAAAAATCTGTTTTAGAATGCTTTCAGGGCATCGGGGTAGGGTAGAAGAGAGGGTATGAGACGGAGGCAGCCCAGTTGAGACACTGAAAACATTCATGCAATAAGGTAAGGCTCTGTGAAGGGTTAGATTTCCTTGAGCAAGCTGACACATTCACACACAAAACACAGAGACCAGACCAGTTCCATTTCTGGAACTATGGCAGACAGGTATTCCAATAAACCTCTCAGTGTATCTTACCTAAAAATGCTAGATGTCTGTCTACATAAGCACATGTGTATGAGGAGACAGGGACTTTCCTATTGATATTTAGTGAGTTCAGTACCTGCCTATTTGGGCTTCTTCAGTGGCTCAGTGGTAAAAGAATCTGCCTGCAATGTAGGAGATGTGGGTTTGATTCCTGGGTCGGGAAGATCTGCTAGAGAAGGGATAGGCTACCCACTCCAGTATTCTTGGGCTTCCCTGGTGACTCAGCTGGTAAAGAATCTGCCTACAATGAGGGAGACCTGGGTTCGATCCCTGGGTTGGGAAGATCCCCTAGAGAAGGGAAAGGCTACCCACTGCAGTATTCTGGCCTGGAGAACGCCATGGACTTATAGTCCATGGGGTCGAAAAGAGTCAGACACAACTGAGCGACTTGCACTCACCAGGTCTTAGTTGCAGCACTGGGGAATCTAGGACCCGCGCTCCCTGCACTGGGAGCACGCATGGAGCACTGGCCCACCAGGGAAGTCCCAGTTCTGCACATCGTAATTAGCAAGCTCTGTTCCTTTCTCCAAGCTCACCAAGCTCAGCACCACTTCTTTTGCAAAGAGGCGGGGCAGGGGGCGGTCCCCACGGAGAGCCCAACCCCTGATTTACCCTCACCACAGGTCCTGGCTCTCGGATTCGGGAGTGGAGGGGAAGGGAATCTCATTTAGACCACCACGTTCTGAAAATCCTTAGCGCGGGGGTTTCTTTGTGTAAAATGAGGAAATTTAGATTCGTGTTAAATCATACTTAAGAACTCTTTCAGTTCCCCAAATGTATAAATCAGAGATTAGATAAAATGTGTTTGTGACTACGATAATTTATAGGATTAGAACATGTCATGAGAGAAAACTTTTAGGGTAACTGTTTTTAAGAAAGAAAAAGTTTTTGAGCTGTCATGTTTTTATGAAAAACCACCCAATTGGAAGATAGGAGATTGAGCATGGAACTGGATGGTGAGATCCTCCTAGCTTTCAAATCTCTGATCATATATTGAACGTAAAATGTTTTCTTCCTGTAACCTAGGATAGAGGTTGTCAAATGTACAAATCACCTACAGTGCAGACTCTGATTCAACAGGTCTGGAGGAGGGCCGGAGCAGGGTCCACCCTGCTTGCCTGTGGTTCACACTTCTATAGCAAGGCTTGGAGAATTTGCAATGGTAAGTAGACCTCTGGTGGCTGTTAGTAGAAATGCACAATCATTTTGTCACATAGCTGTAATTTTTCTTGAGTTTCCCTGGTGGCTCAGCTGGTAAAGAATCTGCCTGCAATGAGGGAGACCTGGGTTCGATCCCTGGGTTGGGAAGATCCTTGGAGACTGGAAAGTATTCTGGCTTGGACTATACAGTCCATGGGGTCACAAAGAGTCGGACACAACTGAGTGACTTTCACTTTCACTTTGTAACTTTTCTGGGAATGTTAAAAAACTTGTTTACCCCCCAAACCAGCAATTGATCTGCCTCTAATTGACATTATGAAGGCCAAGTCAAGATGTTTCATTAATTTAGACTCTCTTACTCTGAAATTTTGTGTCATTCCAGACAGATTACTCTGTCAGCAATAATCAAAGAAGGGATGTATGTGTTTAGTCTATTAAGTCCTAAAGAAAATGCATCAAAAAATGAAGAAGCCAATGAGTTACAAATGATTAGTCTTTATTTTACTAAATTAAAAAATATTCTCTAAGTCTTTTAATTTGATTCTCCTGTCCCTGCCAAGGGCTGTCATAAATTATACTTCTTATGACGTGTTCCCTGATTCAGACTCTTTTCTGAATCAGACAAGCCTGCTCTTTAATTAGGAAAAATGAAGGCAGTTTTATAGTAGTTTTCAATTTCTCTGTCTTTTGGCTCCTTTTTGTCTATGCTTCTGAAGCAGAAAATATAAAGTATGGTGCTGTTTGACTAACTATTGTCAGAGGTTCAAATTAAACAAAAATCTACAAACGCTGAAAGGTATCCAGTTTGGGGAATCATTTTTTTCTACTTTTTTTTTTTTAAACTATCTTATTTTGAATGTCAATAGACACACTTCCTGGCTTTACTATGGCAAATAGATAAATGTTCCAGAAATTATCTGTTGGGTTTTTTTTTCTTTGAGATAACAAAAGTAATATCACTCTAGGAAGAAAGATAAATATCCTACATCAACACATTTACTCTCACACTTGAAGCTCATCTAATGGAAACAAACTTGTAAATTTATATTAATACCAACTTAATATCGATATAAACCTCTGGCCTCATACACAACTCACTATCACTAGTCCTGAGCTGTTACTGGAAGATGCTCCACTGGCTCATGGAAATTTTCCAAGTCTAGTTATGTTCCAGTGTCCTTGCATTTGGATACCAAATGAAACCCTAAAGCAGGTCTTTTCCTTTGCTGGCTTCCATACCACCAGCATATCCATTTATGTCGTAAGTGTTATACAGATCTTATCTATTTTAGGAAGTTACATATGATTATTTAAGCCTTTTATTAATCAGCTTTATAAAAACATCTAGAGTTACTACAACTAATGACCTAGACCTGGCAGATCATTTCAAAGACACCTGCTCTGGGCTTTAGGGGCTGGGTAGGTTTTCTCAGTAAAGTTTTGGTGGGAAGTGCAGATAATGATTAATTACAGATATTTCCATATCCGTAGAGTCCCCAGAACCAGACAAAATTTCATATGCATCTCTGACTCAGGGATCCACATGTGGTTTGTATACATAACCAGACATCACCTGGCAAAGCCCCTGATGACTTCAGTTCACTAAATGAAAGAAGAAAACTCTATTCTTCTACTCTCTACTCACAGCACTTCTGACACCAAACATGTGGCTTTTTTCCCCCCAACATCAACCAATTCTCTGACGCCAGCTGGGTGACCTACAGTTCAATTTAGGTCTGACACCATCTGCCTGGAGTCAGAATCAGAGCCGCAGGTTAAGGGACCTGTCTCCCAAGACAGACCCTGCTTCAGACGCTCGTCCTAAGTCACTCCAGATCACTCGTGCTCCTAGTCAACTTGGCTACAAATTGGGGGTTCCAGCGATCACCTCCTCAGGTTCAGTAATTTGCTATAACATCTCACAGAACTCATGGAAACACTCACAATTACCAGTGTATTATCTAACAAAAGAACTGATAAAGGATACAAATGAACAGCCAGATGAAGAGATACACAGGGCGGGATTCAGAAGGGCCCCAAGTGCAGGAGATCTTGTCCCCGTGGGTTTGGGGTGTGTGAACCACAAGGATGTATGCCGCTCTCCTCCACAGTGTGCTTGTGTGTGTGTGTGGCTCTCCTCCACGGTGTGCTTGTGTGTGTGTGTGTGTATGAGTCAGTTGTGTCTGACTCTTTGTGACCCCATGGACTTAACCCACCAGGCTCCTCTATCCATGGGATTCTCTAGGCAAAAACACTGGAGTGGGTTGCCATTTCCTTCTCCAGGGGATCTTCCACACCCAGGGATCAAACCCAGGTCTCCTGCACTGCAGGTGGATTCTTTACCATCTGAGCTATGAGAGAAGCCCCTCCTACACGATAGTCCAGGAATTTTTATGGAGGCTTCATCATGAAAACGTAATTGATTATTAACTCAGTTTTTCTGGCCCCTCTCTCTTCCCTGGAGGGTGAGGAGTGGAGATGAAACTTCCAAGCTTCCAGCGCCCTCCTCTCTAATTGCCTTTAGGGCGAGGCTGGCAAATACCTCAACTGCGTCCTCCAGTAGGGATGAGGCAGAGGAATGAGGCTTCTCTGCCTCTGGAAGTTGTGATGCAATCACAGACAGGTAAACTCGGAAAGTCATGTCCCCGAAGGAATGCAAGTAAGAGCCAAAACCAACATTCTAAACTAGGTCAGCAACCCCAGGGGCAAGTAACCAGTAGAAACTAAGGTAAGGCGCCAAATGGGTTAGGAAAACAAAAGAGAAGAGCTGAACGAGAGTATCAGGTTGTGCCCAAAGAGGCAGCATTTTGAGGTCAGGCTGACTGCACTGAGAAGCACTTAAATTGTTCAGAACTGAGACTTCCCTAGTGGTCCAGTGGTTAAGACTCTCTGCTTCCACTTCTGGGGGCACCAGTTTGACCCCTGATTAGGAAACTGGGATCCCACATGCTTTATGGCTTGACCAAGAAATGGAAATAAATAAACTGTTCAAACTAACACGAACTTCCCACCCCCACTAGGCTTTCTCCTACAGGGTCTCCCTAGATTTGCCTGGAAGAAGGCTCTGGAGGAGCCTGGAGCTTGCCTTTCTAAGGTGGTAGGAGGTTCCTGTTGTCACAGTGGACAAGCTACTGGAGCCCTTATTGGGATCAAATGCTCAAGGTCGGTTGTTGGAGGCAGACTCGGGGTCGCAGGGACCTGTGGAGAGTGGTCAGGATGTTTGCAGTTCATGGAAGCTGAGGACAGGAAGCCATGGCATGTTGGCCTTTGACAGCTTTAAAGGCCCAAGTGGAGATCTGGTTTTTCCTCGAGTCTGGAAGATTCTGAAGGAGACCCAGGCATTTTCCATTGAGATGTCCTCTTTCAGGGATGGGCAGCTATCTATTTATGACTTATGTTGACCCTCAGCACACTGCAGGGTTTTCTAGAGGTCTTGTTAGGTGTCACAGCTTCTCCTGCCTCCCGCACCCTGCAGGGCATTCAACTCCACTCAGGGGCATTTTCTATAAAAATCCACTGTGCTCCTTCCCCAGGAATTCCCCACGCTCTGAGCACAGGCCTGGCCAGTAGATTTTATTTGTAGACTTCAAGCCCAGTAAGAAGCACTTGATGTGATTCTCCCTGAATCCTTCCATGCCCTCCAGCAGACCCTCCCCAGCATCTAGCACCCTCTTCTCCAGAGCCCTGAATCTGTCAGATCCCGCAGAGCAACAGTCATTGTGGACAATCACACAGCCCTTTACCACCTACTTGGGGTCTTCTGTCTTGTTTAGGAAAATGCTGTTTGAGTCTTCCATCACTCACAGGAAAACCTAATCCGTAGTGACTAGCATGGTCAGCAGGACTAGGTTGTGAAAACTCTAAGATCAGGCAGTGAGAACACTCAATCCTGTGAGAATGCAGGAAACGGAACATTTCACTAGCATACCACACTTGAAATTTTGAAGTTATTGTTATGACTTTGTGGGGAGAATTTCTAAGTTCTACTTTCTATAGGGAGACAGGGGATCAGCCCTAAAGAACTGGGGTACACTTGCTAGATTTGAATTGTACTGTGATTAAAGGAGGGGTGTTGGTTTGTGTATCTTGAAGAAGATGAAGCTGGGTGACTGTCCACGTGTTCATCTGGCTGATCTCATCAGATTGCTTTGATTGCAATGCTCACAAATTCTCAAATTGAAGCCCCAAATCATGTCTTGACTCCGAAAGTGTTTAGCATCAAAAATGAGATCTAGAGGCAGATTGTAAGGGCTGCTTAATATAAGGAATTATTCAAGTGAGGGAATTATATGATGAGTAGTTATATTTAATACATACATGAGTAACACAAGGTGTCCATTCCCACTAACATTAACATATTCCTACATCAAATTTTCATGTAGTCACTTTATTTGAGAAAAGTTTTAAAAGCATCCATGAAATTACGTTGCAAATTGTCTATCTTTTGACTGTATACCAATTTGGGTTTTCCTGTGTTATATCCTTTTGTGGGAGTTTTAATTTTTTTCTTTCTAAATTAAGGATTGTAGCAGAATTAATTCTAATGCATTCTGATGCCATTCTTCATTGTTAGTCATTGTCAGAAAATTATAAATATTCTATGTTAGATACTGCCAAATGTTAAGCATCATAGTTCTACATGAATAATCTTTTGCTGATAATTACTAGTGAGGCTTATGCTTTCCTGCCTTGCTGGGGTTCGTGGAGGTTTATTGACTTGGAGCTAATTAAATTGTTGCCTGCTGCTTTTGAGATTCAGCCACAGAAATATGCCTGTCATTAGTGCAGCCTTTGGGCAGGAGGCCTGAGTTGAACTGAGACCAACTTAGTGCTTGCTTAGTACCTAAGTGCTTGCTGGGGGTGGAGGTGGGGAAGTGAGATGGAAGCACAAGGGTGAAAGTTGCGTACATTAAAAACGTAAACACAATATGTGTGTGTGTGCTCAACTATGTCTGCCTTTTTGCAGTCCCCTGGACTGTAACCTGCCAGGCTCCTCTGTCCATGGGATTTTCCAGACAAGAATACTGGAATGGGTTGCCATTTCCTCCTCCAAAGGAGTTTCCCAACTCAGGGATCGAACCTCCATCTCTTATGCCTCCCGCATTGGCAGGAGGCCACTGTGCCACCTGGGGAGAGGCATCTGAAGTGGAGGTTCAGTTCAGTTCAGTCGCTCAGGCGTGTCTGACTCTGCGACCTCATGGACTGCAGCAGGCCAGGCTTCCCTGTCGATCACCAACTCCCAGAGCTTGCTCACACTCATGTCCATTCAGTCGGTGATGCCATCCAACCATCTCATCCTCTGTCATCCCCTTCTTCTACTGCCGTCAATCTTTCCCAGCATCAGGGACTTTTCAGTGAGTCAGTTCTTCGCATCAGGTGGCCAAAGTATTGGAGTTTCAGCTTTAGCATCAGTCCTTCCAGTGACTATTCAGGACTGATTTCCTCTAGGATGGACTGGTTTGATCTCCTTGCAGTCCAAGAGACTCTCAAGAGTCTTCTCCAAAACCACAGTTCAAAATCATCAATTCTTCGGTGCTCAGCTTTCTCTCAACTCTCACATCCATACATGACTACTGGAAAAACCATAGCTTTGACTAAACAGACCGTTGTTGGCAAAGTAATGTCTTTGCTTTTTAATATGCTGTCTAGTTTGGTCATAGCTTTTATTCCAAGGAGCAAGTATCTTTTAATTTCATGGCTGCAGTCACCATCTGCAGTGATTTTGGAGCCCCCCAAAATAAAGTCTGTCTCTGTTTCCATTGTTTCTCCATCTATTTGCCATGGAGTTATGGGACCAGATGCCATGATCTTAGTTTTCTGAATGCTGAATTTTAAGCCACCTTTTTCACTCT
>SJYX01011502.1:0-10032 GCA_006410675.1 Oreotragus oreotragus
GATGGACGTGAGTCTGAGTGAACTCCGGGAGTTGGTGATGGATAGGAAGGCCTGGCATGCTGCGATTCATGGGGTCGCAAAGAGTCGGACACGACTGAGCAACTGAACTGAACTGAACTGAAGTAAGTAAGTAAGTGAAAGTCACTCAGTCCTGTCTGACTCTTTGCAACCCCATGAAGTATAGCCCATGGAATTCTCCAGGTCAGAATACTGGAGTGGGTAACCTTTCCCTTCTTCAGGGGATCTTCCCAACCCAGGGACTGAACCCAGATCTCCCACATTGCAGGCAGGTTCTTTACCAGCTGAGCCATCTAGTAGTATAGCTTAATTTTCTGATTGTCCCCTTGACTTTAATATTTTATGTTATTTCTTATATTTTAATTCAGAAATAGTTCTTCAATATTTTAATTCAGAATCATTTTGTATCTGATTACAGATGGTTAAAGGATGCCATTTTTTAAAATTCTTGTTTAAAAATAAGAAATTGCATTAATGACGATTTAATGAATAAAATAAAATACTGTAAAATAAATTCAAATTTTCTTACATTTTAAATATCTTACAAAATAAGCATAATTGTGGGATAATTGTAAACTAATTTCACGAGCAAATAAATTGAAAAGCAGAAAAAAGAAATATAAAAAATAGGAGCAAAGCACTATAAACAATTGAAACAAAGAGAAGGAAATCCACATATTGTTTAGAAATGATGGAAAAGGCTTTGTAAATTCAGTGACTTTCTAAATGGTCTTAGGACTTCCCTGGTGGTCAAGGGTTAGGAATTTGCCTGCAAATGCAAGGGACACAGCTGCTATCCGTGCTTCAGGAGGATCCCACATGCCTTGCAGTAGCTGGGGGCACGGGCCACAACTACTGAGCCCAGGCTCCAGAGCCTGTGTGCTGAAATGAAGCGGGGCCTCCACGCACCACAGCTAGAGAAACCCCACACGCAGCAACAGAAATAAACAACACGCTTTCAAAATATATTTTTTAAAAAGTTAAATTGTTTTAAGGACAGGTAGCTCTGTGACAAGCCATGACCGTGAGAGCAGGGCGCATGTTACATACAAAGTGTATACAATCAAGAGGCCCGAAGTGGGAAAACCCACCTGTTTTCTAACACACAACAGGCACCATGACAGCAATGCTCTTCTCTTATTTTTGCTGCCTATCCTGGCTCTTTCTTGCATTTTTGGGCTTGATTTCTATATAGCATCCCCACTTCCAATACTGATCATACCAACTCACATCTCAAGTGCACAATTATTATTGTATTACTCATCTGCTTAAAACTCCTTTTTTGAAAAATCAATGAATACACATCACAGTCGTAACTTACTATAACTTTAAATGTCTTCTAAAATCCCCATTCCAGAACACTTTACATACAAATGGTGCTGGGTCACTCGTGGTTTGCACACTTAGATATTTCGTGACCTTTGTCCTGCCCAGGTTACTCCATTATTCACTCAATCCTTCCTCCACACCCACTTGATGAGCTGTCCTCATTCATCAGAACTAACTCAGTCACCTCCACTGTGGGACCTTCTCGGTTCTCGGTAGCAAAATCCCTTCCTATCTTCTTCACCATCTTCCCTTGCAAAAGGTGCATATGACTCTCCATGGCAACTGTGTGTTTTATTTTGACCCCCTTATTAAATGTGCTCCTTGAAGGTAAGATTCGTGCTCTTTGCTTTGATGTGTCCTGGGCACCTACACAGTGTCTGCACAGAGCAAGACCTCAATCCATTCAATATTCAGTTAGATCCAAGATACACAAAAACAATAGCTTTCCTCCAAGTCAGTATCAACCACTTAGAAAAAGTCATTTAAAAAGATTTCATTCAAAGCAGCAACAAAACCTTTAAAGTACATTAAGAGTAAATACAACAAAATGTTGGAAATATATGCAGACATGAAAAATTGGACCTGTTTAACAAGCTCATGGATAAGAATATTTAATAAATGAAGGTGAAAAAAATTGGCTCACCATATGGAAAGCAATCGATTACCAATGTAAAGCCTAAAATGAGGATTAACTGCAGGTTGATGAAAGATCGAAATGTATACATCCTTAAATACATGAAACCAACTGATGAAAATATAAAACTAGCAGTTTCATATTACCATGTGGAGTAAATTCTCAAATAAGACACAAAAAGCATAAGCCATAAAGAAAGTAAATTTGATTTCATTAAAATTTAAAATATCAGGAAGACACAAGAGACTATAAGCAAATTTAAAGGCAAGTCATAACGTGAGACAAGATAATTGTATAGTTTATTAACTGCATTTGAATAGTGTTCAAAATACAGTGAGAACTCTTGTGGACCATTAAGAAAAAGACATCACATAGAAAAATGGGCAGTGGAACTGAAGAGATAGTTCATCAACCAGGAACATCAACTGATCAACAAACATATGAAAACATGTTCAAACTGTAGAGAATATGTAACTTTCACATACCCACTTCCCCATGGGAGGAAAAAGTCTCATCTGAAAATACCAAGTGTTGGTGAGGAAGCAGGGCAGAGGATATCAAACTCAGGAGAGAATATATCTGGATGGATCATCTGGGAACAATTTGGCAAAATCTAATTTGTGTTGATTTATGCTCAGAAATAGAGAAGGAAATGGCAATCCACTCTAGTATTCTTGCCTAGAAAATTCCACGGACAGAGGAATCTGGTTGCCTACAGTCTATGGGGTTTCAAAGAGTCAGACACCACTGAGCGACTGAGCATACACAAGCCCAGAAAATCTGCCTCTAAGTATATAACCTAGAAAAAAATGAATTGATAAAGATCTGGTACAGACACACAATGGAATATTACTCAGCCATAAAAAGAAAAGAAATTAGGTCATTTGTAGAGATGTGGATGAACCTAGAGTATAGAGATGAACCTAGAGTATACACACTTCATACAGAGTAAAGTTAAGTCAGTAAGAGAAAAACAAGTATCATATATTAATGCACATATGTGGAATCTAGAAAAATGGTACAGATGAACCTAGTTCTGAAGCAGGAATAGAGACACAGACATAGAGAATGAATGTGTGGAAGTCAAGGGAAGGATGGGATGAACTGGGAGATTAAGACTGACATGTATACACTACCATGTGTAAAACAGCTAGTGGGAAGTTGCTGCCTAGCACAGGGAGCTCAGCTCAGTGCCCCGTGATGACCTAGAGGGGTGGGATTGGGGGAATGGAAAAGAGGCTCAAGAAGGAGGCAATATATGTATACATATAGCTGGTTATACATCAGAAACTTGCACAACATTGTAAAGCAACTATATGCCAATAATAATAATAATAATTTGCACAATTGTACTAGGAAATACAAATTGTGTGATATTTATACCAAGGAACAGAAGTAAAATTGAATAAACAGGAACTCCATCAAAATGACTAAAATCTCAAAAACAATCTTGACCAAAGACAAATATATTTCAGGAAGTTACAGAGTGTATGATTCCAATCATGCAAAGCTGAAACTATGCAAAGCAATGGTGAAGTCACTCAGTCATATCCGACTCTTTGCGACCCCATGGACTGTAACCTACTAGGCTTCTCTATCCACAGGATTCTCCAGGCAAGAATACTGGAGTGGATTGCCATTTCCTTCTCCAGGGGATCTTCCTGACCCAGGGATCGAACCCAGGTCTCCCGCATTGGAGGCAAACGCTTTAACCTCTGAGCCACCAGGGAATAGTAAGTATTATTCAAATAAATTTCAAAATGTAATAAATGTAGAAATACTATGTATATAGCATTATAAACGTAAGTGTACTTCTGAAGTTACTGTGTTGGGATACAAAGTGAAAGTCGCTCAGTCATGTCTGATTCTTTGCGACCCCATGGACTATAGAGTCCATGGAATCCTCCAGGCCAGAATACTGGAGTGGGTAGCCTTTCCCTTCTCCAGGGGATCTTCCCAACCCAGGGACTGAACCCAGGTCTCCTGCATGGTAGGCGGATTCTTTACCAGCTGAGCCACAAGGGAAGCCCATGTTGGGATACAAAAGGGGCCTTGAATTGACCCATTTTATTTCTACTATTAAAAACCTGAAGTAAATATGGCAAAATATTATTTTTAAGACAGTTATATGTACTCTGCTTGAATTTTTCATAATTGAAAGAAACATAGCAATAGCTATTACTTCTGAGGATGTAATATAATAAGTTCTCTCATTTCATTGGAACAACTGGAACAATTATTTGTGAGCAAACTGAAAACATCTAGCAAAGTGAAAATGCACATGTTTTAAAAACTGCAATTCTACTTCGAACCATACTCCTTGGAGAAACTTGGATATATGGGATCAGGAAGAATTATATAAGTGTATTTGTTGAAGTATGGTTTATAATGGCAAAAACAGCAAAACCTCAGTGATGTCCATCAACAGAGGAAGTGTAGTTTATGTATATAACACAGGACAATACAACCAATAAAATAAACTAGATCTATGGAGAAGGCAATGGCACCCTACTCCAGTACTCTTGCCTGGAAAATTCCACGGACGGAGGAGCCTGGTGGGGTGCAGTCCATGTGGTCGCTAGGAGTCGGAAACGACTGAGCGACTTCACTTTCACTTTTCACTTTCATGCATTGGAGAAGGCAATGGCAACCCACTCCAGTGTTCTTGCCTGGAGAATCCCAGGGACAGGGGAGCCTGGTGGGCTGCCGTCTATGGGGTCACACAGAGTCGGACACGACTGAAGTGACTTAGCAGCAGCAGCAGCAGTATGTAGTAATGCGGATAAATATTTAATACGGTTGTTCAGTGTGTCAAAAGCAAGAGGTTCAAACAGGTCTTCCACTCTCAGTGATTTTTCTATCTTAAAAAATTTGAAACAAAAAAATACAGGATTAGTTTGGAAAATATGGGTCGTCTGCCTGTGTTGGTTTGTAGTATGATTCCATGTAGCTTCCAGTATGTTTGAAACATTAATTTAAAAAAACTAAATGAAACAACAGTAGATATTGTCAATAGCTTTGAATCATAAGTTTTAGTTTAATTATTACTCTAGGTAATGCAAACCCTGGGAAAATTTAAGAGGGGGGAATTATATGTTTCAAAGTGAAATTGAGGAAAATTAATCTGGCAGAAGTACAAGGAAAATAGAGCTGGCAGTAAAAAGAACCATTGGAAAATCTCACCCACATTTAAGCCTGAAGTTAAAAAAGCAGAATTTCAACTGGAAAGAGACCACAGAGGACAAAGATATCCCCAGTCAGCACCAGGAAGATATGGCATTTGGTTGTCTGCAGTGACTCAGAGAAATGGAAGAGCCATTATCATCTCCGAGATCTGAAACTGAGTCATTTTGAAAAGACTGACAGTGTTAACAGAAATATCTACTTATACTCGTTTCTATATGACAAAGTGGCTGGTTTGAGGAAAAAATACAGTATGTTCTATGTAGACTCATTGCTTTGGGGGTACAGTATGGGTAATAAAAGCAGGAAAGTTTTCATAAAAATGTGGGCATGCCAATCTGGAGATTGGAAATGAGATTAAAGTTTAAAATATCTACTTTAGATAAATTTTTTGAGAAATAGGAATAAAACTGTACTGCATGCTAAGCTGTTTCGGTCCTTTCTGACTTTTTGAGACCCTATGGACTGTAGCCCACCAGACTCCTCTGTCTGTGGAATTCTCCAGGCAAGAATACTGGAGTGGGTTGCTGTTTCCGCCTCCAGGATATCTTCCCGACCCAGGGATCAAACCCACATCTCTCATGTCTCCCACATTGGTAGGCGGGTTCTTTACCACTAGTTCCACATGGGACGCCCAAAACTGTAGGACTCAGGACTAAATAAGGATTCTAAGAATAGGTTGAGTTTAAGAAACAGATTATTTCCCCTTGAAAATTAGTTTGCGTACTTTGCATGGATGATAATTTTAAAAAAAATTTTAAACTGAAAAAAAAAAAGGAAACATGATTGAGAGAAGTCTTACAATGGTGAGTGCTGGGAGGCTGGGAGGAGGAACAGAAGCTAGTGAAAGCTGAAGATGTGGCTGAAAAGGCAGAGGGAGGCACCAGTTCAGAGCGACCTCGCCTTCCACACGGACGTGACAGCAGGTATCAGGTGACAGCAGACAGCAAGATCAGGTGCGCTTATGGCTGAAAATCGGTAAGGTATATGTAATGGCAAGTCCAGAAGTGGAGGGCTTTCTAGGTGATGCTACCTGTGCTTCTATTCGCTGAAACAAACTGGACAGTTGGGAAAAAAAAACAAAACATTGAATGACAGAGAAGAACTTGTCATCAAAGTCCAGGAGGCTCAGCACTCCAGGTAAGGAAGCACGGCAGCCCAATGCAGGTGCAGCCAAGGTGTGATTACCCTGGCAACCTTCACTCTGGTTACCACGCCTTCACTCACATCAATCCGCGTGCATCATTTTGCCAGACTAAAATGTCTAAAACACCTTTCATCAAGTAATTGCTCTGGATTAAAATCCTGCCACGTTCCCACTGTGTATCAAATAAAAAATCCAGTAAAGTGTGTCACCGAAAGCAAAGAAAGAAGTACTGTTCCAAAAAGGTGAAATGTATTAAATACTCCAAAAAGATGATATTTCTTCACTGTGGCAAGTCAAATCAGTGCTTATTATTTAGAAACATTAATGTCAATAGATGAAATAGTGTGCGGTCTATTGTGTACCTGCACTTTGAGTAGTTTATCTTATTTACAGCTAACAGTAACCCTATAGAATAGTCTTTGGCATGTGACAATCAACTTACAGATGAGATACAGACAATGGACTCAATGAAAGGTCTTTCCAGAGCTTCTCCTCTCCATGACCCTGTGCTAATGCTTGAAGCCTAGAACTCTTGAATTGAGGCTTAAATCTTAAGAATAACCTGAAATACTGAGATTTCCTCAAGCAGAGGTTTGTGGAGAGTTGTTTCAGGGACCAAAAGAATGTAATCATTGCTAGAAGAGGGGGATCCATCAGTTTCATCTAAGTCATAAAGTGACATGTCAGAAAAGCAAAAATCAAGGAAGTGGAAGAAGACCTATTTCAGAATTACGCTTTTACATATAGGGCTATTTTATATGATGGTTTTCATGTTTAACAATAAACAGTGTGAAAGTTGCTCAGTCATGTCCGACTCTCCAGGCCAGAATCCTGGAGTAAGTAGCCATTCCCTTCTCCTGGGGATCTTCCCAACCCAGGGATTGAACCCAAGTCTCCTGCATCGGGGGCAGATTCTTTACCAGCTGAGCTACCAGGGAAGCTCTTAACAATAAAGACAAGGGTGAAAATTTCACAATTCTCAAAGACTTTTAAAGTGATGCACACACCAAAATTTCAAGGCTGGAAGATTACATGCAGCTCAAGGCAAGTGGTAACGAGATCTGAGGACCCACTGGAGACATTACCTTCGAGCTTAGGAATTCAGACTCAGTAGACACAAAGTATTACAACAGAGACATTGAATAGCTCTCATCTACATTGGGAGGAAATCTACACAAAATAGGAGTTTCATAATTTGTACAGGTGATAAAGAAAAAGTATCGTTCGTTCAGCCGTGTTCTGACCCTTTGTTACCCCAGTGGACTGCAGCTTGCCAGTTCCCTCTGTCCAAGGCGTTTCCCAGGCAAGAATACTGGAGTGGGTTGCCATTTCCTCCCCCAGGGAATCTTTCCGTGTCTCCGACACTGGCAGGTGGATTCTCTACCACTGAGCCCACCAGGGAAGCCCAAGAGAAAACACATGCCATGTCCTAATCAAGGATGCCACATCAGAGGGGAGCCTCTACTGGGGGGAGAGTGAAATGCATTGTCACCAAAATGTGTGCAGTGGTTAGCACTGGTATTCTGAGAAGAAACTAGAAATGACTGTAAAAGAATGACACTTTTGGACACATGGTATTTTATCTTACCTCGCTTAAAATCTTCCTGTAGAGAATAAAGATGGTATCTAATCTCCCCGGTGAAGAATGTGCCATTTTAAAGGGGGACCATACAGAAAAGCATGTTTCAAAATGTAAAATGCTGTAAAAATACAAGTTGTTGGTATGATTCTTAATGGAAAATTCCTCTTGCTCAAAAAGTTATCACAAGGTTCTAACTCACATAACTATTTGAAATTTCACAACCAATATTAAAAAGCAATATACACATAAAGCATAGTCAAAATAGCAACTGAAACAAATAATACAACACAATATAAGAAATACATGGGATGTTGTAGAACTGCTTTTTTTTTTTTTTTAAATTTTGGTAGCCTTTAAACAAACATTCTCTCCAAAAAACAAATGCACTTTGGGGGGTTTTGTTGTTACATGGTGTGTTTTTGGAGAAGCTACATTTTAGTGCTTTCTCAAAGAATTGTCAGAAAGGGCCTTTAGATGAAGTTAAAAGATATTACAGAAAAATGAAGCACAGGGTAACATCTTTTAGGTAAGATGTAAGGCATATGCTAGCTGACATATTGCCTACTACAGCCTTTGTATTGCAATTTAATTGATATTCCTAAGGCTAATTACAAACAGGAACATTACAAAGTGCCTTCAAGACAGCAGTGCCAATACTACTTTTGTGTCAATCAAAACCCTGGTAGTGCAGTTCTGAATAAACTTATCTAAAAATTTAACAAAGATGTATTGATGTTGGATCTTACTCATCTCAGAACCCTGCAGAGCAGAGACCACTACGAGACTTGCAGGTTGTTCAGTCGCTAAGTTGTGTCTAGCTCTTTGTGACCCCATACTTCCTCCTTTAGCATGCTAGTCCCCTATGATGAAAAGGGCATCTTTTTTTTTTTATTTTGGTGTTAGCTCTAGAAGGTCTTGGAGGTCTTCCTAGATCTGCTGGACCTCATCTTCTTCAGCATTAGCAGCTGTGGCACAGACTGGGATTACTGTGATGTTGAATGGTTTGCCTTAGAAATGAACAGAGATCACTATGTCATTTTTGAGATTGCATTTCAGATTCTTCTATTGACTGTGAGGGCTGCTCCACTTCTTCTAAGGGATTCCTGCCCACTGTAGTAGATATAATGGTCCCCTGACTTGCAGGCATTGATGCAAATTTTTCTTTTCCTTCTTTTTACTGCTTCATCTTGATATATTTCATATTAATATATCCTTAGTTAAATATATTTTAAAATAATGTTGATATTTCTAATTGAAAAATGTACCAAATAGGTTATAGATTCTCATTACATAGAAAAATGATTATTTCCTTCACCACTGATTCTGAATCCGATATGCTTCAGGTGTCATACTATTTTTCAAAAGTACTCTTACAGTTCCCCCTTCACATCTTATCCAGCTACTGAGATTAACCTGTCATCAGACAGCATAATAACTGAAACTGTTCCTAGATGCTTTATTTGGGACTTCATTTACTTTGTATTCTGGGCAGTTTTATTATCATTTTAAAAGGAGCTGCAATGAGGTATTATCTTGGGAATCAAAATAGCTAATGGCACTTTTTGGATGGGAATGTAGCCAAGTGGTCTCTTACTGCAGATATAAAAAGAAATTCCATTGAAATTGTTGCTGACCTTTATCTTTCTCTAAGTAATGGCATTTTTCTAAAATTTGGACAAGGTAGCTCACTTTGAGTTCAGAAGCAAAGGCAGAGAAGTTTTCATTGCTGTTTGCTTCCACAGTCAATGAAGTATTCAAGCCGCTTGCCTCCTAGTAATTAAGGTGTCCTATGGGGAAACCTAGCTCATATAAGCCTCCTTCACAGAGAATACTCACTTGCAACTACAAAATAATCAACATTTGTATTTTTCACAAATCAAAGAGAGAGGACATCTACTTCAAACTAAATAAGCTTCTGCACAGCAAAAGAAACTGTCAACAAAATAAAAAGGCAATCTATGAAATAAGAGAAAATATTTGCCAATCATTTATCTGATAAGGGGTTAATATCCAAAATAAAACCTCAATAACACTATTACAAGTGGGCAGAGGACTTAAATAGATATTTCCGAAGAAGACGTGTGGATGTCATACAAATGAAATCACATAGCATATAACCTTTGGGGATTTTTTTTTTTT
>SJYX01011503.1:10561-30545 GCA_006410675.1 Oreotragus oreotragus
GATAAAATAGACTTTAAAGCAAAGGCTGTGAAAAGAGACAAAGAAGGCCACTACATAATGATCAAAGGATCAATCCAAGAAGAAGATATAACAATTATAAATATATATGCACCCAACATAGGAGCACCGCAATATGTAAGACAAATGCTAACAAGTATGAAAGGGGAAATTGACAATAACACAATAATAGTGGGAGACTTTAATACCCCACTCACACCTATGGACAGATCAACTAACCAGAAAATTAACAAAGAAACGCAAACTTTAAATGATACAATAGACCAGTTAGACCTAATTGATATCTATAGGACATTTCACCCCAAAACAATGAATTTCACCTTTTTCTCAAGTGCTCACGGAACCTTCTCCAGGATAGATCACATCCTGGGACATAAATCTAACCTTGATAAATTCAAAAAAATCGAAATCATTCCAAGCATCTTTTCTGACCATAATGCATTAAGATTAGATCTCAATTACAGGAGAAAAACTATTAAAAATTCCAACATTTGGAGGCTGAACAATACGCTTCTGAATAACCAACAAATCACAGAAGAAATCAAAAAAGAAATCAAAATGTGCATAGAAATGAATGAAAATGAAAACACAACAACCCAAAACCTGTGGGACACTATAAAAGCAGTGCTAAGAGGAAAGTTCATAGCAATACAGGCATACCTCAGGAAACAAGAAAAAAGTCAAATAAATAACCTAACTCTACACCTAAAGCAACTAGAAAAGGAAGAAATGGAGAACCCCAGAGTTAGTAGAAGGAAAGAAATCTTAAAAATTAGGGCAGAAATAAATGCAAAAGAAACAAAAGAGACCATAGCAAAAATCAACAAAGCCAAAAGCTGGTTTTTTGAAAAGATAAATAAAATTGACAAACCATTAGCCAGACTCATCAAGAAACAAAGGGAGAAAAATCAAATCAATAAAATCAGAAATGAAAATGGAGAGATCACAACAGACAACACAGAAATACAAAGAATCATAAGAGACTACTATCAGCAATTATATGCCAATAAATTGGACAACGTGGAAGAAATGGACAAATTCTTAGAAAAATACAACTTTCCAAAACTGAACCAGGAAGAAATAGAAAATCTTAACAGACCCATCACAAGCACGGAAATTGAAACTGTAATCAGAAATCTTCCAGCAAACAAAAGCCCAGGTCCAGACGGCTTCACAGCTGAATTCTACCAAAAATTTCGAGAAGAGCTAACACCTATCCTACTCAAACTCTTCCAGAAAATTGCAGAGGAAGGTAAACTTCCAAACTCATTCTATGAGGCCACCATCACCCTAATACCAAAACCTGACAAAGATGCCACAAAAAAAGAAAACTACAGGCCAATATCACTGATGAAGACAGATGCAAAAATCCTTAACAAAATTCTAGCAGTCAGAATCCAATAGCACCATGACCAAGTGGCCTTTATCCCAGAGATGCAAGGATTCTTCAATATCCACAAATCAATCAATGTAATACACCACATTCACAAATTGAAAAATGAAAGCCATATGATTATCTCAATAGATGCAGAGAAACCCTTTGACAAAATTCAACATCCATTTATGATAAAACTCTCCAGAAAGCAGGAATAGAAGGAACATACCTCAACATAATAAAAGCTATATATGACAAACCCACAGCAAACATTATCCTCAATGGTGAAAAATTGAAAGCATTTCCCCTAAAGTCAGGAACAAGACAAGGATGTCCACTTTCACCGCTACTATTCAACATAGTTCTGGAAGTTTTGGCCACAGCAATCAGAGCAGAAAAAGAAATAAAAGGAATCCAAATTGGAAAAGAAGAAGTAAAACTCTCACTGTTTGCAGATGACATGATCCTCTACATAGAAAACCCTAAAGACTCCACCAGAAAATTACTAGAGCTAATCAATGAATATAGTAAAGTTGCAGGATATAAAATCAACACACAGAAATCCCTTGCATTCCTATACACTAATAATGAGAAAGTAGAAAACGAAATTAAGGAAACAATTCCATTCACCATTGCAACGAAAAGAATAAAATACTTAGGAATATATCTACCTAAAGAAACTAAAGACTTATATATAGAAAACTATAAAACACTGATGAAAGAAATCAAAGAGGACACTAATAGATGGAGAAATATACCATGTTCATGGATTGGAAGAATCAATATAGTGAAAATGAATATATTACCCAAAGCAATCTACAGATTCAATGCAATCCCTATCAAGCTACCAGCGGTATTTTTCACAGAACTAGAACAAATAATTTCAAGATTTGTATGGAAATACAAAAAACCTCGAATAGCCAAAGCAATTTTGAGAAAGAAGAATGGAACTGGAGGAATCAACTTACCTGACTTCAGGCTCTACTACAAAGCCACAGTCATCAAGACAGTATGGTACTGGCACAAAGACAGAAATATAGATCAATGGAACAAAATAGAAAGCCCAGAGATAAATCCACACACATATGGACACCTTATCTTTGACAAAGGAGGCAAGAATATACAATGGAGTAAAGACAATCTCTTTAACAAGTGGTGCTGGGAAAACTGGTCAACCACTTGTAAAAGAATGAAACTAGATCACTTTCTAACACCACACACAAAAATAAACTCAAAATGGATTAAAGATCTAAATGTAAGACCAGAAACTATAAAACTCCTAGAGGAGAACATAGGCAAAACACTCTCTGACATAAATCACAGCAGGATCCTCTATGATCCACCTCCCAGAATACTGGAAATAAAAGCAAAAATAAACAAATGGGATCTAATTAAAATTAAAAGCTTCTGCACAACAAAGGAAAATATAAGCAAGGTGAAAAGATAGCCTTCTGAATGGGAGAAAATAATAGCAAATGAAGCAACTGACCAACAACTAATCTCTAAAATATACAAGCAACTCCTGCAGCTCAATTCCAGAGAAATAAACAACCCAATCAAAAAATAAGCCAAAGAACTAAACAAATATTTATCCAAAGAAGACATATAGATGGCTAACAAACACATGAAAATATGCTCAACATCACTCATTATCAGAGAAATGTAGCTTAAAACCAGAATAGGGTATCATTTCATGCCAGTCAGAATGGCTGCTATCCAAGAGTCTGCAAGCAATAAATGCTGGAGAGGGTGTGGAGAAAAGGGAACCCTCTTACACTATTGGTGGGAATGCAAACTAGTACAGCCACTATGGAGAGCAGTGTGGAGATTCCTTAAAAAACTGGAAATAGAACTGACATATGACACAACAATCCCACTGCTGGGCATAGACACCGAGGAAAGCAGAATTGAAAGAAGCACATGTACCCCAATGTTCATTGCAGCACTGTTTATAATAGCCTGGACATGGAAGCAAACTAGATGTCCATCAGCAGACGAATGGATAAGAAAGCAGTGGTATATATACACAATGAAGTATTACTCAGCCATTAAAAATAATACATTTGAATCACTTTTAATGAGGTGGATGAAACTGGAGCCGATTATACAGAGTGAAGTAAGCCAGAAAGAAAAACACCAGTACAGTATACTAACACAAATATATGGAATTTAGAAGATGGTAATGATTACCCTGTATGCAAGACAGCAAGAGACACAGATGTATATAACGGACTTTTGGACTCTGCGGGAGAGAGGGTAGGATGATTTGGGAGAATGGCATTGATACATGTATACTATCATGTAAGAAATGAATCGCCAGTCTAGGTTCGATACAGGGTACAGGATGCTTGTGGATGGTGCACTGAGATGACCCAGAGAGATGATATGGGGAGGGTGGTGGGAGGAGTGTTCAGGCTTGGGAACTCATGTACACCCGTGGTGGATTCATGTCAATGTATGGCAAAACCAATACAGTATTGTAAAGTAAAATAATAATAATAATAAATAAACAAAAAATAAAGAGCACAATAAATAAATGAATGAAAAGGAAAATGGTAAGAATATATGAAGAAAATAATAAATAAAGAAAGAAATAAAATTTAAAAAGAGGTAAGCTAAAAAAAAGTTTAAAAAGTTGAAATCACTCAAGTGTCCATCATCTGGTGATCAAATAGATAAAACATGCAATGCAAAATTATTTGGCCATCAAATGAATGGAGTTCTTATACAAGCTATAACATACTAGAGGTCTGAAATGATTATGTTAATTAAAAGAAGCCAGGAACAAAAGGCTGTGTATTGCATTATACTGTTCATGTGAATGCGTATGTCCCAGATTAGGTAATTCTTTAAGGACCGAAAATAGAGGAGTGAATGCAAGGGCCCAGATGAAGGGGCAAATGGAAAATATCTGCCAACGGGAGAGTGTTTCCCACTGGAGTGATGAAAATATTCTAGAATGAGGCTGTAGTTATGGTTATTCAACCTATGAATAAGTTACAAATCAATGAATTACACAGCTTAACTAGTGAATCCATGGTACAGGTACAATATGTCCATAAATAAAGTGCTTAAAAAAAAAAAACCTACTGAAATTAACTTCTACGTCCACGAATATTATACTTCAAAAACAAAGCAGAAGGAGATATTCTCATATCAACAAAAAATTGGGAAATTCATTCTCAGCAGATACCTTGTCTGTAAGAAATTTTAAAAGAAGTTATTTACCCAGAATAGGGTGATATTGAAGAGTAACTATGAGCTAAGAAAGACTGTTATGTTGAAGTTTGACAGAAAACAAGAAAATTCTGGAAAGAAATCATCCTTCAATGAAAAGTTAATTGAAAAAATAAAGGAAAGCAAATTGAAATGAAGGAAATTTTCTTATTATTAATTGGTAAAAGATAAATGTTTGGGCTTCTACATCCTTGCTTTTCACCAATTATGAGTCTTCATAATTAAAGTGGGTTTCATGTATACTTGACCTATTTTCACTCAGTGGTAAAGAATCCGCCTGCAGTGCAGGAGCCGTAGCAGATGCGAATTCCATCTCTGGGTCAGGAAGATCCCCTGCAGGAAAGCATGGCAATGCACTCCAGTATTCTTGCCTGGAGAATCCCCGTGAACAGAAGAGACTGGTGGGCTTACAGGACATGGGGTGGCAAAGAGTTGGGACAAGACTGTGCAAGTAAACAATAACAGACACATGTGCCTAACAGAGACTCTGAAGATACTAAAAATAGATGAGAAAATTCTCAGCCTAAACAAAGCAAAACTAACATAAAACCCTAGATTGTAGAGCTGAATTATAAAAGGTTTTAGGCAATAAAATGTCTCCCAACAGTAATGTAATCAGTGTGTTCCGCACAGGAGAGAGGAGTAATTTTTAATACTCACTTAATAGAAAAACATTCTGGTTACATTCATATATTAAAGGAAATGAAACTGTTCTCAAAACAAACATAGTACAAAATCGACTGATCATTTTATATCTAATTATGACTGTAAAACTGTAAGGGAATTTTTAAGAAAAAAAATCTTTGAAAGTTTAAGCAGCCCCCAGTGAAAAGAGTTGGACCCGACTGAGTGACTGAGCTGAACTGAAGCAGACCCAATGAACATAATTTTATTTTCTTTTTTCCATAGTCTCAAAATAACTGACAACTAAGAAATAATTTCACTTCAAAACATATTTTTTCAATTTCAGCAGGATATTTCACATTCTAATATAAGATTTTTCATGCTAAAAAAGTCTGTACCTTGCAGTGAATATTTTGTTTCACTGATTTAGACATAAATAAAATCACATTGTGTGTCTTTGCCTTGACCATCTTTGTGGCATCACTGTACATTTAGAATCAACTGTTTGAATGTGTGGACTGTGAAGTTTTTGGGTCACATACTCTTGAAGCCTAGCTTGAAGGATTTTAAGTACCTTGCTAGCATGTGAAACATTGTCTGGCATCGCCCTTTTTTGAGATTGAAATGAAAACTAACTTTTTCCAGTCCTGTGGCCACTGTCAAGTTTTCCAAACTGGCTGGAATATTGAGTGCAGCACTTTAACAGTACCACCATTTAGGATTTGAAAGAGCTCAGCTGGAATTTAATCACCTCCACTAGCTTTGCTCATACTGTTGCTTCCTAAGGCCCACGTGCCTGCACTCCAGGATGTCTGGCTCTAGGTGAGTGATCGCACCATCGTGGTTATCCAGGTTATTAAGATTTGTTTTAACAGTTCTTCTGTGTATTCTTGCTACCTCTTCTTAATCTCTTCTGTTTTAGTTAGGCTCATAATGTTTCTGTCCATTATCGTGCCTGACTTTGCATGAAATGTTCCCTTGGCATTCCTCATTTTCTTGATGAGATCTCTAGTCTTTCCCATTGTATTGTTTTCCTCTGTTTCTTTGCTTTATTCAAATCCTTTGTGAGTATACATTGGAAGTGACAAACAGATTCAAGGGTTAGATCTGGCACACATAGTACCAGAAGACCTATGGATGGAGGTTCCTAACATTGTACAGGAGGTGAAGATCAAAACCATCCACAAGAAAAATAAATGCAAAAAGGCAAAGTGGTTGTCTGAGGAGGACTTACAAATAGATGAGAAGAGAAGAGAAAGGCAAAGAGGACACAGAAAGATATAGCCACCTGAATGCAGAGTCCCAAAGACTAGCAAGGAGAGATAAGAAGGCCTTCTTAAGTGAGCCACAAGGGAAGACCCTTATCTAATAAAAGGGATTTCTCAGTGGGATCACTATGATCTCAGTCCCCTTCTATGGACACTATGTCATAGTGCCTCCTCCCCTCCCCAGCTGGAGGTCACCATCTGCTAGCTTCAGTGCTCAGGAAGAGGTGGTACCCTACCCTCTCCCATGAGGAAACCACAGGCCCAAAAACCAGGTGTGTCTCCCTCAGGATGTGATTGTACAAATTATGCACTCACCTTTAATCATCACCTCACACCCTGCATTCTCCCGAGAGACACACGGAGGACCGAGGAGACCATGGACCCTGCCACCAGGCCCCACCTCGGCAGTCACCCACATTCAGTGGACATGCAGACGGATGACGAACCCTACAAACAGGGCTGAGAATAGCCTCCACAATGCCCAGCTCCTCAACGTGCCAACCGGCAGCCCTGAGGCAGCTTCCACTTCAGCCCTCCACAATGCCCAGCTCCTCAGAGCACTGTTCATTAGCCCCGGGGTGGCTTCCAGTTCAGGCTGGTAACGTTACAGGATGTGACTGAGATGCAGCTTCTGCGATAACCAGTTCCACACACGCGCCATTCGTCAGCCCCAAGCAGCTTCCAGTTCAACCTGATGACATCGCCAACACACCGGTCGGCCCAGATGAAGTCGCCTGTGATGGTGTTTGTATGGCCGGTGGACAACCCCAGGCACTGGCCCCGCACCCATGCTCAAAGGTAGGGGAGCACCCACTGGGTCAGCTTCTCCAGGGACCAGGCCAGGTGGACGTTGACAAACTCCAGGTTCTTTGTGAGGTTGATGCCAGCCACCAACAGCCTGCCTGGGACAAGAGAGGGGATGCTGTCCATGGTGCCGGCTGTGGGGTCAGCCACCCACGTGTGTGGTCCCTAAACCACAGAGTCATGTGGCCAACCAAACCGTGTGGTCACTGACTCACATGGTCACCCACCCTGCAGTCAGCAAGTCAAATGGGTCACCCACCCATGCGGTCTCCAACTCACATGGTCTCCCACCCATGTGCCCAGTTATCCATGGGGTCCCCCACCCACGCAGTCACCCCCCCCCGGTGACCCTAAATCCATGGGGGCACCTGCCCATGAAGTCACCAAGCTGTGCCATCACACACCCAGACTCTGGCCTCCACAGAGTTCAGAGATTCATATGTCCGACAGAGACAGAAGTTCAGACAGCAGGGGCTCACAGGGGTGTTGACTCATGAATTTCTCCTGTTACAGAAGGCAGGAAGGCTGGACAGTGACCCCAAATATGTCCATGACTGTCTACATCCTGACCCCCTGTGGTGGACACAGTAACGTCCCCAAGGATGTCCACACCGTGGTCCCCATGTGGTGAACAGAATAGTGTCCCATAATACGTCTTGTTCCATTTTTCCACTTGAACCCAAAGCCAGCCCCATGTGCTAGGACATGCGTGTGATCAGGTGTCCCGGTTTGAAGGCAGCACTCCCCTGGGTGGCTGCAGCTCTTCATGTGTTCCAGGTAGTGGACGAGGTCTCAGAGCTTCACTTGGTTCCTCCACCAGTAGGGGATACTGGGCCACAGTTCTGCATGCTGACTCATGGATGCCTGGTCCTTGTTTTACAGGATGATCTGCTGGCCCTGGGAACACAGCTGGTGCAGAGTCGGCACTTCCTGGCCAGAGAATCATCTGGGCACCCATGAGACATGTGCACAGGGGCTACTGGGGTGCCTTGTGACACAATGTGTCAGTTATTGGCGATGTCTGAGAAGCTACAGTGATGTGTCGCTATTAGGGTGTCTATGAGCAGTGATGGGCTGGTTATTGGGTTCTCTGTGAGAAAAGACAGTCATGAGTGGGTTATTGGCATGTCTGAGTAGAGACAGTAGTGGGTAGATTACTGGGGTGTCTGAGTGGAAACAGTGGTGGGTAGATTTCTTGGGTGTCTTGAGCAGTGATGGGTCGATTATTGGGGTGCCTGAGTGGGAACAGAGGTGGGTGGATTATTTGGGTTTCTGATAGGAAACAGCAGTGGATTACTGGGGCATCGTGAATCATGATTGATGGGTTTTGGGGGTGTCTGAATAGAGGCCAGGTAGGGTGGATTATTGGGAGTGCCTGTGACTAGTGATGGGTTGGTCATTGGGGTGTTTGAGTGGAGACCGTAGTGGGTGGATTACTGGGGTTCTATGAGCGGCGTCACCTGGTGCCTGAATCAGCCTCATTCAGTGAGTGGATAGTCTTATTACAGTGAGGACTAGTGCTTCCACTGCCCCCCGCTGCCAAGAGCATTGGGAGCATGTGGCCCCTGCTCACCCCACAGGGACACAGTATGTCCCCAAAGATGTTCTAAATGCAGCCCATCAGTGACACGTGCATGTCCTCAATCACGCCCTCAGAGTTCCTGCATGCCAGAATAACCTCCTCTTGGGGGTGGTTCTCCAGCCACTCTGAGAACTTCATGAGCATGTCCTGGGTCAGGGTGGGGGGAAAGACTGTGCAGTGAGAGACAGAGGGTCGTGGGTGGGGAATTCCTCCAGCACAGCCACTCTACAGGCAGGTTGGGGTGTTCTGACACACAAAGACATAAAGCATGGTGCCTGCCCCCAAGGGACCCAGCCTCTCCTGAGTGCCAGTGTGGAACTGTGTCATTGCTCTGGTGTGTGTGTGTGTGTGTGTGTGTGTACACACTCCTGAAGGTACAGGTGCACACACAGGTGTACATGTTTTCAGGGTCTGTGTGTGCATGGATATGCTTGTGTGTGTGTGTGTGCACAGCAGCAGAGAGCAGTGCTTATAGTATTGTGTGAAGTCTGTACTCCAGGGAGCGTGTGAGGCCTGCAGGGTACATGCACAGTGAGGCCCAGGACAGAACCTCCAGACCCCAAGGGTCATTAGGTTCTGTGGTGGGGGCACTGGGGGCCGAGGCCAGAGTGAGACATTAAGTGACTTGACCAGCAGCTGAGAGAATAGACTGGACACCACAAAACTGGACACAGGAAATAACATGTCAGAGACCTGGTATAGCTAAATTCTGGGAGACACCCCAGAGGCCAGGGGTGCAGGTGTGAGTTCAGAAATGCACGTTGGTTGGGAATTCTTAGTAACTGATGCCAGAAGTCAGCCCTCTCCTGCCTGGAGTGGATGTGTGTCCATCCCTTTAGAGGTCAGTGTCTTCTAACGAGAGTGCACTTGTATTGTCCCCTTGGATGTCTGCCTCTCTTGCCTGAAATGACCATATGTCCATCTGAGTGGATGTGTGCCCTTCCCCTCAGAGGCCCTCCTCCTCCTGCCTGTACCAGACGTGTGTGTCCCTGGCTTGCAGACCCCCCCATCAGTATCGCTGCCCCCACCCCAGCCTCCATGAAGGCCATCATGTACACCATGTGGCCAGAGTGCAGGTTCCTCTCAGTGCCCTCCTCCTTGTGTGCCATCTGCAAGTCTTCACACCAGTATCCAGGTGCTTCTTGATGCTCAGCACCTGCACACAGAGGTTGGTCATCTGTGCTGGGCACAGAGGGTGGCCCCCCACTCAGGGGCTGGGCATGCACTGAGAACAGCCAACTGGGCCACATCGGCCACTGTGAAATCAGCTTTGTTGGTGCTGCTGGGGTTGAGGCCCTGCTTCTGGGAACAGGGTCTCCAGAGTCTCTAGTCATGTGGAAAACAGAGCCTGTGTACAGATTGTGGTCTTGGGGGCGGGGGGTGTTCCTGCATAGTTCAACCTCACCCTCATTTAAGGCAGTCCCTGGGTGGAAGCTCTCTGTGGGTTCAACAGCCCAGGCTCCACGACAGCCAAGCTGGACCCTTGGACATGAGGACACACTAGACCCAGAGTGGTCTGTGCTCACACCCACAAACAGCACTAGGAAAGGTAAGAGGGAATCAAGGGAAGAGAACGAAAAGACAAAACATCTGTCCACCACAAAAATAAGACAGGAAAAAGCAAAAAATAACTTTAACATAAATTGAAAAGTGAAAGTTGCTCAGTTGTTTCCAACTCATTTCAATCCAGTGGACTGTAACCCACCAGACCCTTCTGTCCATGGAATTATCCAGGCAAGATTACTGGAGTGGATTGCCTTTCCCTTCTCCAGATCTTCCCAACCCAGGATTGAACCCACATCACCCTCATTGCAAACAAATTCTTTATAGACTGAGCCACCAGGGAAGCCTTAATATAAATTCGCAGCAGAAAATGTACTGTGTCCTCTACAAGGAGTCATAATGGAAAAAGAAAAAAAAAACATAAGGATAAAAAATGGGGAAGAAAACAATAGATTCTCTCTATCAAAAATAAAAGAAAAAGCAAAAACTAATATTAGCATAAACTAGTAGCAGAAAATGGTACTGCGTTCTCTACACAGAGTCATAATGGAAAAAGAAAAAGATATAAGGATAAAAAATGGGAAAGGACGTCACAGCCCCCTCAACCCAAATTAAAAGAAAAAAACAAAGACTCATCTGAATATTGTAAACTATTGTCAGCTATTTTCAGGCACTTGCCATCCACCTCTACAAGGATTAAATGAAATGCTGCTGCAGCCGCTGATCTTAAACACCCCCTGAAAGACCACCATCTGTGCCCCCCAACCCGCACACACCCAGGTATCTTTGGCAGCCATACCACTTGAGACCATGGCACTGAGGTTCCCCAGTGTGGAGGGGACCCCACCATGTAGGGACACAGAACTGAGGGACCCAACACCAAGGGACCATCGGAGTAGAGGGACTCCAGTCTTACAAGACTGCCAGGTTCTGGTGGACCCCTTCCTGCTCGCTCACTCCTCTGGGTGTGAGCTCTTAAGGCCAGGCTNCCTGGGTCCAGATTGTGGCCTTGGGCGGGGGGGGGGGTGTTCCTGCATAGTCCAGCCTCACCCTCATTTAAGGCAGTCCCTGTGTGGAAGCTCTCTGTGGGTTCAACAGCCCAGGCTCCACGACAGCCAAGCTGGACCCTTGGACATGAGGATACACTAGACCCACAGTGGTCTGTGCCCACATCCACAAACAGCACTAGGAAAGGTAAGAGAGAATCAAGGGAAGAGAACGAAAGGACGAAACATCTGTCCACCACAAAAATAAGACAGGAAAAAGCAAAAAATAACTTTAACATAAATTGAAAAGTGAAAGTTGCTCAGTTGTTTCCAACTCATTTCAATCCAGTGGACTCTAGCCCACCAAACCCTTCTGTCCATGGAATTATCCAGGCAAGATTACTGGAGTGGGTTGCCTTTCCCTTCTCCAGGTCTTCCCAACCCAGGATTGAACACACATCACCCTCATTGCAAACAAATTCTTTACAGACTGAGCCACCAGGGAAGCCTTAATATAAATTCGAAGCAGAAAATGTACTGTGTCCTTTACAAGGAGTCATAAAGGAAAAAGAAAAAAAAAAAACATAAGGTTAAAAAATGGGGAAGAAAATAATAGATTATCTCTATCCAAAATAAAAGAAAAAGCAAAAACTAATATTAGCATAAACTAGTAGCAGAAAATAGTACTGTGTTCTCTACACAGAGTCATAATGGAAAAAGAAAAAGATATAAGGATAAAAAATGGGAAAGGACGTCACAGCCCCCCCAACCCAAATTAAAAGAAAAAAACAAAGACTCATCTGAATATTGTCAGCTATTGTCAACTATTTTCAGGCACTTGCCATCCACCTCTACAAGGATTAAATGAAGTGCTGCTGCAGCTGCTCATCTTAAACACCCCCTGAAAGACCACCATCTGTGCCCCCCAACCCGCACACACCCAGGTCTCTTTGGCAGCCATACCACTTGAGACCATGGCACTGAGGTTCCCCAGTGTGGAGGGGACCCCACCATGGAGGGGCACAGAACTGAGGGACCCAACACCAAGGGACCATCGGAGTAGAGGGACTCCAGTCTTACAGGACTGCCGGGTTCTGGTGGACCCCTTCCTGCTCGCTCACTCCTCTGGGTGTGAGCTCTTAAGGCCAGGCTGTAGGCACCTGATGCAAGCAGAAATATAGTTTGTCCACATCCCAACCCTGGCTCTCTGCCAATCAGATCCCCTAAGGAGGATTCCAGCAACCGGGGACCTCCCAGGAGGAAACAGTTACACAAGGTAAGAGCTGTGCTTGACAGCCTCTTGTCCTCTTGGGATCACCAGCTTGGGAGCAGAAAATCCAGGAATATGAATGCCCCTCAAGTGCAGGTCAGGGAAGGCAATGGCACCCCACCCCAGTACTCTTGCCTGGGAAATCCAATGGACGGAGTAGCCTGGTGGGCTGCAGTCCATGGGGTCGCTAACAGTCGGACAGACTGAGCTACTTCACTTTCACTTTTCTCTTTCATGCATTGGAGAAGGAAATGGCAACCCACTCCAGTATTCTTGCCTGGAGAATCCCAGGGATGGGGGAGCCTGGTGGGCTGCCGTCTATGAGGTCACGCAGAGTCAGACACGACTGAAGTGACTTAGCAGCAGCAGCAGCAAGAGGGTGTGAGCTCTTAAGGCCAGGCTGTAGGCACCTGATGCAAGCAGAAATATAGTTTGTCCACATCCCAGCCCTGGCTCTCTGCCAATCAGATCCCCTAAGGAGGATTCCAGCAACCGGGGACCTCCCAGGAGGAAACAATTACACAAGGTAAGAGCTGTGCTTGACAGCCTCTTGTCCTCTTGGGATCACCAGCTTGGGAGCAGAAAGTCCAGGAATATGAATGCCCCTCAAGTGCAGGTCGGGAAAGGCAATGGCACCCCACCCCAGTACTCTTGCCTGGAAAATCCAATGGACAGAGTAGCCTGGTGGGCTGCAGTCCATGGGGTCGCTAACAGTCGGACAGACTGAGCTACTTCACTTTCACTTTTCTCTTTCATGCATTGGAGAAGGAAATGGCAACCCACTCCAGTATTCTTGCCTGGAGAATCCCAGGGATGGGGGAGCCTGGTGGGCTGCCGTCTATGAGGTCACGCAGAGTCAGACACGACTGAAGTGACTTAGCAGCAGCAGCAGCAAGTGCAGGTACAGGAAGGCAGGGGCCATCTGTCCCCTGCAGGTGAGCACCTGCTTCTGCGGGCACCTGGGCCCAGGTAGGTTTTCTACCCCATCCTGCATCCAACCCCTGGCTAACGTCTGTTACTGTGACAAGACCATGGTCAATTGGGTGCCCCCTCCAACCAGACAGGGCCCCTGCCATTGACTCCTCTCCATCCACCACAAAGACTGCCTCCCACCCCAGCTTCTCTCCATCCCATAAAACCCCCGGTCCACCCTGGAGACACTCCAGTGTTCATGTCTGGAGAATCCCAGGGATGGGGGAGCCTGGTGGGCTGCCATCCATGGGATCGCACAGAGTCAGACACGACTGAAGCGACTTAGCAGCAGCAGCAGCAGCCACCCTGGAGAACCACTACGGCAGAGGGGTGTGAATGCATGTGTGTGTTCTGTCACTTCAGTCATCTCAACTCTCTGTGACCACATGGACTCTAGCCTGAAAGGCTCCTCTGTCCATGGGATTTCCCATGTGAGAATACTACAGTGGGGTGCCATTTTATCCTCCATGGGATCTTCCAAATCCAGGTATCAAATCCGGCCCCATGCATTGCAGGCTGATTCTTTACCATCTGAGCCACCAAGAAAGTCTCCCTGGAGGGGGTGCTGGGGTGCAAATGTAAACCGAACTCAGAGGACATGGGAATTCAGATATTGCTTATCTGGGACCAGGAAGTCCCTCTGGTGTCAGCTAAGCTGCACAAAGGGTGGGACCCTGCCTCCCCCTTCCCCTCCCTACTCCCCGAGCCTCTATGACTTCAAACAGTGATGTTGTTAGTCCATGGGTCCCCGTTCTGGCTTCAGGCTGGTTCCACAGTAAATCTGTGTCCTTTCCTACCTTTCTGGGAGGCTCTCTGGGTGGGGAAGATCTCCTGGAAAAGGGCATGGCAATCCACTCCAGTATTCTTGCCTGCAGAATCCCATGGACAGAGAAGCCTGGAGTACTACATTTCATGGGGTTGCAATGAGTCAGACGTGCCTGAGCAACTAAACAGTAATTCTGCTTTACAGCAGGCTTGTTCTCACCCGTTTCCCCAAGAGAGAAAAAGACACCGCCCCCTGTGTGTGACACTAGCGGCTGGAGCTGGGTCCAGGGCTTGGGTGTGCCCGCAGACCCTCACCTGTGTGGTGAATCACTTGAGCACCATGGGCAGGGTGACACATGACAGCACTTTGCCCAGAAGCTTCAGCAGCCTCGACTCCTTGTGAGAGATCGGTGACTTCTTGTTCAGGCATTAGGTCATTGTGCTGTGGCTCCCTGCAGGCAAACCAGGCAGGGGACACCTCACCCTGAGCCTGTCCTCTGTGCCCCCAAGTTTCCCTAAGAATGCACAGCTATAGCACCATGGGGTATTGGAGAGTCCCAAAAGTCATGTGCACTGAGTCCTGGGAACTGAATCTTGTCCTGAAATAGCGTCTACACATGTGAGAAAGTGAAAGTAAATTTATTTAAGGAATCCCATTTTTGAACAGGAAAAGCTTAATATGGCTTTTGATTTTATGGTTTGTTGTTTCCCAGGTGGTGCTCGTGGCAAAGAGCCCACTTGCCAAAGCAGGAGGCATAAAAAATACAGGGGCGATCCCTGGGTTGGGAAAACCAATACAATATTGTAAAGTAAAATAAAGTAAAAATAAAAATAAAAAAATATAAAGACAAATCAAAATATATACCTTCCAGAGGGGATTAAAACACATATTGATGGCTATGATTACCCAAGCGAAAGTGAAATGGACTTACACTCCTGGTAAGAAAATTACAGTTAGCAAAGGGAATCAGTGGGTGAGAGGCTAAAAGGTGAAGGCTGGAATGAACTTATACCCACAACTACATATGCAATTCAAAATCCACAAGGACCTCCTGTATCAAAAGACATGTAATACACTGACTCTAAAAGATAGCTCTGACAATAAGCACAGTTGAATACCTCCAGGTATCTGTGGAAAGGAAGGAGAAACTGTTTCCCTGAAACAACTACAATGGTGTAATAGTCTTAAATAAGAAACCAAGTTTGACTTAAAGAAAAACTTCAAAGAGTAAAGAGACAAGACATTTGGTGAAGTCCTGTGTCTCCTACTCACATTTGACAATCAGGCCAGAGATAACCTCAGAGGCTGCTATCACCATAGTAACAAGAGGAGGAAATGAAAAAAATGTCCCTGCCTTGTGGACATCTTCTCTAACAGCAACCTGAAAATCCTTGATGATGGTTACACTATTCACAAGGGTGCTGAGCTCTAACAGATACCCACCTTTAACAAATAGCCAGGGCGCAAATAGGGGAAAGAAGCTAAGGGAAACACAGGGGAAGCTAACAGGAAGAGCATATGAACAGGTAAACACAATTCCATGTTTCCCTAGAAAAGCACATGACAATTTGCATATAGGATGAATGCTAAGAGATACCAACAAAGATGCAAAGACATTATCACCTCTGCCTGAGCATTTAAAAAGGCCACTGTCAAAAGCTGGACTGACATCAGTGGTAGAGTAACACTGGTACAGTGGACACTTCAGGGTACTGATGAGATGGAACTGGTAAGAGACACTAAGAGCATGACGAGAAAAGTGCAGTCCCATGAGAGAAAAACAAATAAATGAAGAAGTAGAGACAGTATGATATATCGGGTCCTCTCTTGGAATATTTCAGAAATGAACAGACTTCAAACACCACACAGCCCAAACCAGGTCCCGTGGCACCATTCACAACATCAAAGAGATGAAAATAAAAATAGCATACCTGGACAGAGGAATGGATAAAGAAATGTGATATAGGTCCAGAAGGAATTTTAAATCAAGCATTGACATCTGAAAGTAGGCCGTCCTCACAGATAGAGATAAATACAGAGATCATCACGCTGAGTGAAGGAGGGTTGATTCAAGACACATTCTGGGATACAACAGAGAGGCGGGAATCAAAAATCCAGAGGAGTGTGTAGCCACACAAATGTGACGTGGACAAACAACCTGACAAGAAAAGTATGAGTAGCAGGGTACCCTGGTGGATGGAAGAGATATATCTGGAGCTCGGCATTTGGTTCTTCCCACAGATACATATAAAATAGAGAATCCATGTAAGCCAATTTCAGCAAGAGTGGTAGATGAAACACACTTTAATAACATGTAGGTGAAAACAAGCACAGGTGAATACATCAACTACTCTCAGTGCCACGGAACAGGAATTTGTATACGGAAAAGAAATGCATCCTTGACAATCAACTTAAAAAGAATAGGGACCTTTGTTTCAAATAAAATCCCAAAGTGAGCAGTCACCAGGGTTGGTGGCATCTTCTGGATCCTTCTACTCGAATGTACAACTAGGCCTGATGAAAACTCTCAGGCGGTGCAGGCCATCCTAAATGAGGACAGAAGAAAGAAACCTTCCAGCGTGGAGGATTTTCTCTGCAACCACAGCACGAAAACGGTCGCTGATGGACAAGTGAGATTCACAAGGCTGCTGGACTCGACATGACACCTACCTTTGAACACATCAGGTGTCACACACCCAAAATTAAATAATTAAACACACACATACAAAGCAAAACTAGAACACTCTCAGGAAGAAAACCTCAGCAGGTACATACGNGAAAACGGTCGCTGATGGACAAGTGAGATTCACAAGGCTGCTGGACTCGACATGACACCTACCTTTGAACACATCAGGTGTCACACACCCAAAATTAAATAATTAAACACACACATACAAAGCAAAACTAGAACACTCTCAGGAAGAAAACCTCAGCAGGTACATACGGAGGGGGGTTCATGTTTGGGAGTTCGTGTAAAAAAAATAAATAAATACAAAAACAAAAACAAAAAGCTGATGAATATTCCTCAACAGGGCTTCTTATCAGAGATATACAATCTAAACTGCCATGAGACATCAACTCTGAGCAGTGGATAAGGCCACCATGGAAAAAGGTCCTGACCAGAAAAGGTAGGTTGACATTAGTCAAGGGGTCCTTTTATAATAGTGAGGGCATATCAGTGGAAGGAACCCTGGTAAGAATCAGTTACACACCCAAAATTAAATAATTAAACACACACATACAAAGCAAAACTAGAACACTCTCAGGAAGAAAACATCAGCAGGTTACAATTAAAGTGCTCTCAGAAAACGAAAAGCCGATGAATATTCCTCAACAGGGCTTCTTATCAGAGATACAAAATCTAAACTGCCACAAGACATCAACTCTGAGCAGTGGATAAAGCCACCATGGAAAAAGGTCCTAACTAGAAAGGGTAGGTTAACATTAGTCAAGGGGTCCTTTTATAATCGTGAGGACATATCAGTGGAAGGAACCCTGGCAAGAATCAGTGTCCATGTGCCTTTACAGGAAAAAAGAGACAGAAAGTTTGGCATGGCATATCCGCTCCTAGGAAATTTCCAAAATACACAGATTTTGAAAACTTCATGCAAGACAGCATGCACTGCAGCAGCATTCACAATACCCAGTGTTGAAAGTGAAGAAAGTATTCAGGGATGGATAGATGAATGTGATATCAAAGAATGTGATACGGGTTCACGATGAAATATGACTCAGGCATTGAAACAAGGAAATAATGTCATTGTCAGAGAACCAGATAAGTGTGGTGATAATCTGAGTCAGTGAAGAAGGGCAGATTAGAGACAGGTCATAGGATTTACCTTTCAAATGGAACTGACAATATTGCTGGCAGTGAGTGCCCTAAGCAAGGCAAAATGGACACCCAGTACTGGAAACTCCCTGTTGCTTAGCAAAGGGGATGGGTGAGAGGAAGGCTTACATTGGAAGGCTGAAATTCACAGCTTCCCACAAATACCTGTCAAATACACAATCCACAGGGACGGACATAGCAAAAGTGATATACTACACACATTCTGAGAGCAGGTCAGAGGAAATAAACACTGCCAAATGCCTCTGTATATCTGTGTAAAGGAGCAAGAATCAGTACAGATTCAACAAGGTAACTCTGTAGATCAGCTTCGTCAAATAAGAAATATGAAATACAATAAAACCGACAAGGAAGGAGACACAAGCTCCAGGAGTCAGTCATTGACAGGGAAGCAGGGCATGCTACAGTCCATGAGGTCCCAAAAAATCAGACACGACTGAGCAATTGAATTGAAGTGACTGACATATACATATAAAATCTTAATACAAATTCAAATTGGATGTCCTATCCCAAGAGTGGTGTACAACACAGATTTTAATAATACATATTGGAAAATAACCACAGATGAACACCTCTATGTATGGTTAAAAGGATACAAGAATATGTACATCTACAAGAATAAGGCCATTTGGGTCAACATGCATGGACCGAGAGATGATCATACTAAGTGAAGGAAAGCACACAGGAAAGACAAATACTAAACGATATCACTTAAATGTAGAATCTAAGATATAACACAAACGAATGCATATATGAAACAGAAACACAGTCATGTACATAGAGAACAGACTTGTGGTTTCCAAGGCTGAGAGAACTGGAGAAATGGATTAAAACTGGGGTTAAGAGATATAAACTAGAGTCTATGGACTGGATTGACAAGTTCCTACTGTAGAGTACAGAGAAATAAATTCAGTATCCTATGATAAATAATAAAGGAAGAAATATATATGGGAGTTCCCTGGTAGTCCAGCAGTTAAGACTCCACACTTCCCCTACAGTGGATACAGGTTGAAATCCTGGTCACAGATCTAATCCCCGATGCTGCACAGTGTAGCCAAAAACAAACAAACAAAAGATTAAATGAAATAATGTGTATGTAGATATATATAGATATATACACACACCGTGTATGTATACACATATATGTGCATAAAGAATCACTTTGCTGTAAAGCAGACATTCACACAACATTGTAAATCGACTGTAATTCAGTTAAAAAAGTAAGATGACTGGGAAAAGAAAAGATTGCTCTATTTCATTGTATCTAAAGGTAATATCCAAAGAAAATCTTTGTAAACAAACACAGCTCCCTACTTAATGGCAGGCTTGCTGAAATACTTAAGTAGACACACACTGATGTCTGCAATTTACCACAAAAGGCAACATGGAAAAAAGATGGACTGTTGATTTGAAGGAGGGATGGACAAATGGATAGATAACTGACAAAGGAATTATTGTAAAATGGTTACAAAACCAGAGCACTATATATGCTGTCTACAAGAGTCCCACCTCAAACCAAGGGAAACACATGGAGTGTGTGTCCATAGAGAAAGTGAAGGGCTGAAAAAAAGGTGTTTCATGCAAATGGAGACCAAAAGAAAGCAGGAATAACAATACTCATATCAGATAAAATAGACTGAAATAAAGGCCATGAAATGAGAAAATGAAGCCTACTGCATAATGATCAAAGGATCAATCCAACAGGAATATATAACAATTATAAATATATATG
>SJYX01011503.1:44990-66616 GCA_006410675.1 Oreotragus oreotragus
TTACATAAATCACAGCAGGATCCTCTATGACCCACCTCCAAGAGTCATGGAAATAAAAAAATAAATAAATAAATGGGACCTAAGTAAACTTAAAAGCTTCTGCACAACGAAGGAAACAATAAGGAAGGTGAAAGACAGCCATCAGAGTTGGAGAAAATAATACCAAAAGAAATAATACCAAAAGAAGCAACTGACAAAGAGTGAATCTCAAAAATATAAGAGCAGCTCAACAACAGAAAGGCAACCTACCCAATGAAAAGAAAAGCTGCTCGATGTCACTCATTATCAGAGAAATGCAAATCAAAACGACAATGAGGTACCATCTCATGACCATCAGAATTGCTGCTATCAAAATGTCTATAAGCAATAAATGCTGGAGAGGGTGTGGAGTAAAGGGAACCCTCTTACACTGTTGGTGGGAATGCAAACTAGTACAGCCACTATGGAGAACAGTGTGGAGATTCCTTAAAAACTGGGAAATAGAATTGCCATATGACCCAGCAATCCCACAGCTGGGCATACACACTGAGGAAACCAGAACTGAAAGAGACACGTGTACCACAAAGTTCATCACAGCACTGTTTACAATAGTCAGGGATGGAAGCAACCAGTGGTATATATACACAATGGAATATTACCCAGCCATTAAAAAAGAATGCATATGAATCAGTTCTAATGAGGTGGATGAACCTGAAGCCTATTATACAGAGTGAAGTAAGTCAGAAATGAAAACACCAATACAGTAGACTAACTCATATATATGGAATTTAGGAAGATGATAGTGGTAACCCTGTATGCAAGACAGCAAAAGAGACACAGTTGTACAGATCAGTCTTTTGGACTCTGTGGGAGAAGGTGAGGGTGGGATGATCTGAGAGAATAGCTTTGAAACATGTATATTATCATATGTGAAACATATCGCCAGTCCAAGTTCATTGCATGAGACAGGATGCTCGAGGCTTGTGCACTGGGATGACCCAGAGGGATGGGACGGGGAGGGAGGTGGGAGGGGGGTTCAGGATGGCAAACACATGTACATCTGTGGTGGATTCATGTCAAGTATGGCAAAAACCACTACAATATTGTAAAGTAATTAGCTTCCAATATAAGTAAAGTGAACAAACTAAATTTCTTTGCTAAAAAGGGCCTAATCAATATTGACTTTGTGACCTCCAAAAACACCATTATTTTCCTTTCTTTCTTCCCTCCTTCCTCTCCCTCTTTCATTCCTTTTCTTTCTTATTATACAATTGTTAAAGTTTGCTTTCTGTTTATAGTTATTACAGAGTACTGGGTCTATTCCCCATGTTGTACAATACATCCTTGAGCTCATCTTACACCTACCATGGTGTGCCTCCCGCCCCCACACCTCTTTATTGCCCCTCCCTCTTCCCCTCCCCGCTGGTAATCAGTGGATTGTTCTCTATATCTGTTAGCCTCCATTGTTTTTATATTCTCTACTTTGTGGTATTTTTAGATTCTTTAAGTTATATCATACAGAAGTTGTCTATCTCTGTCTGTGTTATTTTACTTAATAGTATACCTTCCATGTTGCTGCAAATGCCAATATTCCATTCTTTTTATGAGCACCTTCTTTCAATGACTTTTTAGTAAATGGCACTGCCACCCCACACATGACATGGCTCCCCAGCTAAGTTTCCATCTCTGCACTCACAAAGAGAAACACCAAGTCCTCTTCCTCTTTTCCCATGGGAAGTATATTTTTGAAGCTGAGTCTGGAACCACTTCTTCCCCCCGCCCCTACTTTCTGGCAAACTGGACCTTCTGTTCCCATCTCCAATGCCACAGGACCCATCTCCCTCCCTCTTTACTCATTTATGCCTGCCCTGCCCTCTCTGGCCCCCACTCTCACAGATCTCGGAAACAAACATATTTTCACATCAGGTTGAATTTATTTTCATTATGAATGTATGCAGTTGGTATAATGGTCAACATCTGTACTGTTGGCCAATACTCAGCGGCAAGACCCCTGAAGATTTCTGAGGTCTCTAGCCATGCTCTGAATTCACTGGCTGCCCATCGGTCCCACTGGAATGACAAGAGTCTTCACACTCTCTGGTACCAGGAACCAGCCCCAGCTGGATCCAGGGTATCTGAACTGTGGATGGCGAGGTGAGAGAGATATATAGATATATATAGAGATAAGGAAATAATTTACAGTTAAGTGAATAGAGGAGAGAAAAGAGGCTAATATTCCTTGGTTTATGCAGAAAGCCAATAAAGCCTCAGACAAGAGACTTACATTGTTCACGTAGGCTGCAGGCACCCTCTCGAATAGCAGAAGCGGCCCCCACCTTGGGCACCTTCTCGAGTGGGTCTCAGAAGCCCAGGCAGGAAAGTGAACTCAGAGGGCCCCTGCACTCCAGGGAATTAGCCTGAAAAATAGATAAAGAGAGAAAGAAAGTACGACATGGGGAGGCCAAGCTTGTGCAAGACCCGTAACTTTATTTTCAAAAGGAGCTTATATACCTTAAGTTTTACTTAATGGAAAATGCAGAGTCATGCAGCGGCAGCAGTCCTGACCTTTATCGATACAAGGCTTTCTTTCTGCATACCTTTCCGTATACAAAATGTCTCAGGTGATTTACATTATCTTCTGAGGTCAGGAGGCCTGTTAACATTTTATGGCTTTCTTTTCCTTGATAAATGTTAATCAACCAAAAAACTCATTTTCCCTTGAAGTGTTTTTCCTTTAATCTGCATCACCCTCAAAGTACTAAATAAAGTTACATTCTTATAGAACAAAGGTGCTGTGGGTTACAACAAAGAAAGTACTTAACTCAAAGATCTAATGTTGCCAATGCCAGGGCTACTACATGTCTTTTCTATATACCAACTATATCAACAAATAAAAGATATGAAAACTTGGCAGCAAGTATCAGCTCAACAATGAAACCCTTAACCAGTTCTATTCTAATGATTTTTAACTCCTTGAAAAGCTCTACATACCTAGGATATTTTAAACTTCCTGTGCCTCTTGTGGTTGGGAGGCTGTAAACAATCACATGCATAGTTGAAAAAGTCTGGATAAACCTGTCAGGCAAGTTAGAATGCTATCAGAGGGATTTGAATTGAAACACCTCAATTACACCCAGGAGACTTAATTAGAGCTCTAAGTTAATTTTCTTCAGAGAAAGGTGGTCGGGGACAGCCTCCCATTGGTAACAGAGGAGTTAGTGAAAAATAGCAGCACAGGCAAATTCTGGTTCTGGGGTAGATGTTCGAGCAGTTCCAAGGGGTCGCTCGAATCCTGACATGCCTTTGTATGTCAGGCTTCTTCCTCATGATCTTTGTCATGGGTGGGATCCCCCAAGTTGGCTCCCGGCACTCTGGGACCTCTTCTGTCCATTCTGATTCAGCTTTTCATTCACCTTGGAGCACTGGCTACAGAGCTTTGAGTCTCTAATTTTTTTAAGCTTCCTTGTGGTGGGCGGTTTCTGAGAAGTTGTCTTGGTCAGCTTTGCCTGAAGGTGATTATTCACTCTCACAGTTACCCTGTCCACCTGGAGAAAACAAGAGAGGGGTAGAGAATGGCGCTGGTTTGTGGGAGAGGGTGAAGGTGGATGAGAACGACAGCTTCAGGAGAAGGGGTGTGGACAGAGAAGGGTTATGTGGCAGGCAAGGACAGGGGAGGCAGTTCTTCTGCGGTGGTGTCAATGGGCAAGAGGAGTTTGCGTGGGTTCAGCTCACCTTGACATTTTTTTGGGGACATCAATTTAGAGGAGGTCTTCATCTTTTTGTTCTGAGTAACACGAGGCAGGTATTTCATAACTACTCTGGAGCACTGTGGCTTCCAAGTCATGTTAGTCATTTTGAGGCCTCCCAGTGGTCTGCTCCAGAGCCCCTGAGCACCTGTATATATACATCTCCCAATGGAGACACACCCTCATGCTTTATGATGTCAGCAAGTCTCTTCCCCAGCCAGTGGTGGCCCTGGGTGAGCCTTGACAACACAAAAGCCCATCCTGACACCTCTGACAGAGAATGGGGAGCAATTCAGATGTTCTGGTGGGAGAAATAAGGTATTTATAATTTCCCTAAAGTGGCCTCCAAACTCACCTGCCATCCTCATCTCTCTAAGTCAACTCCAATAAGTCACATGGCAGGGAGAGTGTGTCTCCTCCAAACCTTGTCTATTATATCTATTTATGACTGCGAAAGTGAGGGAATTTAAAAAAAAAATCTGCAAAAGATACAGCTTAAGCAGTCCCAGTTAATGTAGGTTTATTTTCTTTGTTCTATAGTCTCAAAACAACTAACAATGAAGAATGAATTTCATTTAAAACCTATTTTTCATATTCAGAAAGATATTTTATGTTCACATATAAGAAGATTTTGTTCTTTTCAAGCTAAAAAAAGTTTGTACCTTGCAGTGAGTCCTTGGTTTCACTGATTTAGACGTAAATAAAAGCCTATTGTGTATCTTTACCTTGACAATGTTTGTGGTATCACTGTGTATTTAGAATCAACTGTTTGACCATGGGCTGTGTATTAGTACATCCGCTCAGGGACTGCAGGTTGTGCAGGAAATGATCTCAAGGCCAGTGCCAGGCTGGTCACCATAAGCCTGAACTTGCTCAACTGGTTGTTGGACCACAACTCTCCAGGATGAAACAGGATGCTGAGAGGGGTGCCTTTGGGCCTCCCCAGAATGGGCGAGTGATGTTGGGGTTCTTGGCTGCCCAGGGAGGGCTCAGGGCCTGATCAGTCCCATGCTGACCTCCACCATGTGGTCAGCAGATCAGTAGGTCCTGCCATGAGAGGTAAGTGACAAGACACAGAGGTTGTGAGGGGATCAGGATGTGATGCCTGAAAGCAGATCCGTGTAGAGGCCAGGATTTTCTCCTCTCCCCAGTGGGGAAGCTCAGGCTCATGCAGCCTGGATGCAGAGCCTGGATTCAGGTCATGCGAGTACGAGGTGACAGGCTGAGACTGGAGGCTTAGAGGCTTCATGTGTGCTAGTCTCATATGGAGAACCTCTGCTTACAGCTCGTGAGACCCAGGTGATTCTCATGAAAGCAGGCTAAATTAAGCCCCTTGGTTGGCACCATCCTTCCCTGGGTCCTCTGCTCATGGAGATCTGGGTATTTTTTGGTGCAAGCCTGACAATTCAGGGTGCAAGATCCCGGACACCTGCTTGTGCAGTGGGGCCTTCGGAGATGTTGCTGGCAGCAGATAGCTCAGCAGGTGAGGAGGCTGCCTTCTTCAGTGGGCATGCAGTGGTGGAAGGAGAGGACCTGGATAAGGGAGAGGTGGTGCGGTCCAGCAAGTGTTTCAGCTGCTGGTGGAAGACATCATTGAGGAAGTTGAAGTGGTGGCAGAAGAGGAGCAGAAGAAGCTGTCCTTGCAGGAGCGGTAGGAGAAGCCAGAGGAGCAGGGCAAGGATCATCCAAGGACAGGAGCCTCGAGCGACCAGCCCACACTGGAGGCCCAGGAGGCATTGCCAGTCCAGCATGTTTTGCTGAGCTCCGCAAATGAGAAAGACCCCAAAGCCTATCTTCGTCTCCAGAGGAAGGACCATCAGAAGAGAAAGCGTCCCTTGAGTCAAAGAAGTGCCATTGTCCAGGGCAACACTGGCTTGTGGCCAATGCCATATCCTTAGTGCCGCTTCTCAGAGGGTAAATGCTCAGGAGGATGAGAAGAAATAGGAGCAGGAGGAGGAGTGGAGGTGACAGAACCCACCAGCTGAGGGGAGGCCAAGCGAATTGGGGGCCAAAGGAACTGGGGTTTGGGGGCATGTGATCTCCACCAGGCACAATGCCAGCAGAACTTCTCTACCTCAACTTGTCTGAGCAAATGACTGTTGGAGGCTCAGTTGGGCTTACATCTGAATAGGAGCCACACACTTTGGAAGGGAATGGATGTCATCAGTGACTGTTGACATTCGGCCAGATGACTCCAGTACATCCATTCCACCCTTGTCAAGACAGGAAGCAGGGAAGAGACCCAGGCCTCTATTGATGTTTCAGGCAACTGACATGCCAATTCCCAGGAAACACAGGACAGGCATACATAGAGTGCAGTCAGAAACAGATCCTTCCTTGGGTGATGTGGACAAGGGTCCCAGAAGACTACAGGGAACACAGAGGGATGAGAATATCACCTAGTGTGGCTAAGGCTGGGGATGTCTGTGTGGTGGCTGGGCAAGCGGGAGTACCCAGATGCAGAGCACCAGCAATGCCTAAATGGTACTCCTTTATGACCTCTCTGTGCCTGAAGTACCAGTGGTCCGGAAGGAAACAAGTACTAACGAAAGGAAGTACTTACAGATGCCTGTTCCAGTGCTCTTGCTCTGCCTGAGACTAACCCTGTTACTCAAGACTCTTCCTTCCCCAGCATGTGGCATGACTGGTTCCTTGGCTTCAAACAGATTATGAACCACTGCCAGAGGCCCGTCATGGTCAGCGACTGAGATGAAGACTTGCATATCTCCATGATGGCTCTGAAGGGCAGGGAGGGAGCCTGAGGACAGGTAGGTGGGGGAGCTGGGCATGCAAGTGGGGGTCGGGGTATCCTATGACCTGGGTGCATGCATTCAGCATGAACCTTTGGAAAGGAAAAATGGAAGATACTAATGCCTGCCTGGCAGGTAAGCTGAGGAACCTAGAAGCTTGTGCACCTTCACCTTTTCCATCCTCCCCTCCCTGGCAGGTGCCAGAACGAGGTCATTCCCAGTCCTGCTGCAAGCTGGTATTTTCCTTTCAGGACAACCCATACATCAGGAACAGAGAGATCGTTAAGGAGTACCACTTTGGCATTGCTGGTGCAACCTGGCTCTCAGGGCAGTGTGGGTGGGTGGGAGAGGGAGTCGGATGCACCACCTACCAGAATCTTTTCTGTCTCCCTTTTCCTCCTTCAGGATATAGGGCATGTACGTCCTCTCCGGTCCACTGCTTCTGTGAGGATGAATGTGGAGCTCCCAACGTCAGGCCAGACACCAGCAGCGTGAACTTCCTCTACTGGTTCTTGGACCACATCTCTCCAGGATGTAACAGGATTGCTGAGGTGGGGTCCATCTGGGCATCCCCAGAAAGGACAATTGGTTTTGGGGTTCTTGGCTGCCCATGGGAGGGCTAGGGGCTGGTCACCCAAATGCTGTCCTCCCCTGTAAGGCCAGCAGATCATGGCGAGGGACTCTGAGTCATTCCCATGCAGTATTATCCCCAGGCGGAAGGTCCGGCCATGAGAGATAAGTGACAAGACACAGAGGTTGTGAGGGGGTCAGAAAGAGAGGCCTGAAGGCAGATTGGTGTATAGGCTAGCACCTTCTCTTCTCCCCTGTGAGGAAGCGCAGGCTCATGCAGCCTGGATGCAGAGCCTGTATTCATATCATGAGGATAGCAGATGATAGGCTGAGCCTGGAGGCTTGGGGGATTCATGTCTCCTAGTCTCATTCAGAGAAGCTCTGCTTACAGCACGTGAGACCCAGGTGATTCTCCCCGAGGAAGGCTGAATTAAGCACCTTTGTCGGCATCATCCTTCCCTGGGTCCTGCTGCTCACGGAGACCCTGGTGCTTCTTCAGTGTGAGCCCAAGGATTCAGGGTGCCAGGGACTTGAGACCTGCTGGTGCGCTGGGGCCATCAGGGATATCCCAGGCAGCAAGGGGCCCACAAAGCTATGAGGCTGCCTTCTTCCGTGGGAAGGCAGTGGAAGAAGGTCTGGCCATGGAGGAAGGAGATGTGGTGTGGTCTGGCAAGTGTTCCAGATGCTGGTAGAAGACATCACTGAGGAGGCTGAAGTGGTGGCAGAGGAGTAACAGGGGAGGCTGCCCTTGCAGGAGCGGGAGGAGAAGCCAGAGGATGAGGGCCAAGAACACACAAGGACAGGAGCCTCCAGCGACCAGCACCCACTGGAGGCACTCGAGTTGTTGGCGGCCCTGCAGGTGGAGCTGAGCTCTGCAAATGAGAAATCCCTAAAGCCACATCCAACACTTTCCTCTCAGCACCATCTCACAAACATGTTGAAGAGGCCTCAGAGGCTTCAGGCTCAGGTGGTGGGAACTGGCTCAGAGCTGCTTTTTAAGTTATGCAGGGCAGGTCATGCAACGCTTGTAGGCCAGAGTGAGTTTTCCATTAAAAACCGATTGTCTGGGGAAAAGACAGGCTTGGGTGGAGCTGAGCCCAAGGGGGCTGGGAGTCCATACTCAGAAACCCTGTATGCCTCTCTCTTGTCTCTGCCTCCTCATCTGGTTAACCCCCAGTCTGCCTCCTGACGCCACCTTTCCTGTGCAACTTCACACTCAGACTGTCCATTCAGTGACAGATATTTGTTTTGAACCTGCCTCTGTTCAGATTATGTTCCAGGCACAGGACAGCTGTGAGGAGACAGACAATAACCCCAGTCCTTCTGGAGCAGAAATTTTACCAGAGGACAAACCCTCCCTTGTTGCTCATACAGTAAACCATTCTACCTCACCCCTGTTCCCAGCCCTAGGCTTCGGGGCCACTCCTCTTTCACCTCTCCCCATCCTGATGCTCTCTACTGTCTTGAGGAGCCTCCAAGGGCCTACAGGTCTGCACACCACAATCACTCTGCTGACCGCCTAACCACCACCCAGAACCCTGCTGCGACCCCCTGGGTGGGCACCTTCCATTCTTCCCGAGGACTGGCAGGACACATGGCTCCTTGCCCTTGCCAGGGCAGGGTAGTATGGTTAGCACAACCCACTTTATTTAAGTTTGTAAATAAGTACACTTACTCATAGAGAAAATCTGTTCATGTCAGACATGAAGTGATAACTGCCTATGGGTGGACAGGGAGATTCTCTGCTTTCTCTCGGTTTCCCTAGGACAGTGAAGCAGTGTAGCCTTGGTTCCTGGGTGCTTCCCTGCTGCACAGCCATCCAGGCCCTGCTCACCCTGGTCCGAGTTAGGCTACTGAACACACAGCCCCAGGAGTCCAGCCGGGAGCCCCTCTGCACTGCTCCCTCCCATCCCCAGTTTCACAGACCTGGACATCCATGGCCCTGCACTCCTGCCACCAGGCCAGATGAAGGCACTCACTGGCAAGCTGTCCTTGGACACTAAGGGTTACTGGCAGAAGAGGGGCCAGGAGGGCATCTAACCGTATGTGGGCATGAGGGCCAGATGGGTGGATCCCTGAGATGCACTTTGACTCACAGCCCAGACCTGACTCCCCCAATCCCACTGGGCACCTGCTCTGAGCCCCCAACCTTGACCACTCCAAGCCCACACCACCCAACCCCAAGGTCAGGCTGACTCACCCCCTGTGGGCGGAGGCTCACCCAAGACTCTCCAGTTCACTGTCCCCTTCCCCTAACCTGTTCAGGGTGTTCTAACCCTTGGGCACCTACAGGGCCAGGGGTCCCTCAAACCGAGTGCTTCCTCTGGGGAGGCCCCAGACCCACCCACAGTGCCCCAGCTGGCCTTGGGGCTCCTGTCCAGTGACTCCAGCCCTGGAATGCTGGGCCCAGGGCAGCACTGGTCCAGGCTCTGAACACTCCCAGCGTCCCGTCTGCCTGCAGGTTATTTTCACCATCACAGACGAGACCCACAAGATCCATGGGCTACTGCTGCTGAGCCCGTGGTCTTACACCACATACTGAGGGAGCTAATGGCTGACTGGCAGCCAGCCTGTGAGACTGGACATGGTGCTAAGGCAGACTGAGCCAACCCCATACAGCAGGGTGGGTGTGTTCCTCATAGGCACCAGGATCAAACTTTCCCTGGGACATTCTGGCCACATGTCACAGTGCCAGGTGTCATTGAAGCTTCAATAAAGATGCTGCTGGTGCCTGCAAGGTGGCTATGGTCACAAGGCAAAGTCGACAGGAGCTGCCCCAGGGGGATGGGGTGGAAGACGTGAGCACAGGTGTGGGCTAGGGGAACCACTGGGGGTACTGGGAACACTTCTCCCCACAGCCACAAAAGGACACACTGCTCACGTGAAAAAAAATAAAGTCTTACACTCTTTCCCCATGAATTTGCCATGAAGTCAAGGTACCAGATCCCATAATCCTAGTTTTCTGAACATTGAGCTTTAAGCCAACTTTTTCACTGTCTTTCATTTTCATCAAGAGGATATTTAGTTCTGTTTCACTTTTTGCAATAAAGGTGGTGTCATATGTATATCTGAGGTTATTGATATTTCTCTTCACAATCTTGATTCCAGCTTGTGTTTCATCCAGGCCAGTGTTTCTCATGATATACTCTGCATATAAATTAAATAAGCTGGGTGATGATATACAGCCTTGACATACTCCTTTTCCTCTTAGGAACCAGTCTGTTGTTCCATGACGAGTTCTATCTCTTGCTTCCTGACCTGGATATAGATATCACAAGAGGCAGTTCCAGTGGTCTGGTGGTCCCATCTTTTTCAGAATTTTCCACAATTTATTGTGATCCACACGGTCTAAGCCTTTGGCCTAGTCAATAAAGCACAAATAGAGGTTTTTCTGAAATTCTTGCTTTTTTGATGATCCAAGGGATGCTGGCAATTTGATCACTGGTAAAATCAGTTTGAACCTCTGGAAGTTCATGGTTCATGCGTTGTTGAAGCTTGGCCTGGAGAATTTTGAGCATTACTTTGCTACCGTGTGCAATGAGTTAACTGTGTAATAGTTGAAGCATTCTTTGACAGAGCCTTGCTATGGGATTGGAATGAAAACTGACCTTTTCTCGCCCTGTGGCCACTGCGGAGTTTTCCAAATTTGCTCTCATATTGAGTGCAGTACTTTGACAGCATCACCGCTTAATAATTGAAATAACTCAACTGGAATTCCATCACCTCCACTAGCTTTGTTCACAGTGATGCTTCCTAAGGCCCACTTGGCTTCACATTCAAGGATGTCTGGATCTTGGTGGGTGATCACTCCATCGTGATTATCTGGTTCGTGAAGATCTTTTTTGTACAGTTTTTCTGTGTATCTTTGCCACCTATTCTTAATATCTTCTGCTTCTCCTCGGTCCATACAATTTCTGCCTTTTTTTGAGCCCATCGTTGCAGTAAATTTTCCCTTCATATCTCTGATTTTCTTGAAGAGATCTCTACCCTTTCCCATTCTATTGCTTTCCTCGTTCTTTGCACTGATCACTGAGGAAGGTTTTCTTATCTCTTCCTGCTATTCTTTGGAAATCTGCATTCAAATGGGTATTTCTTTCCTTTGTCCTTTGCTTTTCACTTCTCTTCTTTTCACAGCTATCTGTAACGCCTCTTCAGACAATTATTTTGCCTTTCTGCATTTCTTCTTCCTAGGGATGTTCTTGGCCATTACCTCCTGTACAATATCACGAACCTCCATCCAAAGTTCATCAGCCACTCTTTCAAATCTAGTCTCTTAAATCTATTTCTCACTTCCACTATATAATCATAAGGGATTTAATTTAGGTCATACAAGAATGACCTAGTGGTTTTTCCTACTGTCTTCAATTTAAGTCTGAATTTAGCAATAATGAGTTCATGATCTGAGCCACAGTCAGCTCCAGGTCCGGAATTTCTGACTGTATAGAGCTTCTTCATCTTTGGCTGCAAGTATATAATCGATTTGATTTTGGTGTTCATCATCTGGTGATGGCCATGTGTAGAGTCTTCTCTTGTGTTGTTGGAAGAGGGTGTTTGATATGACCAGTGTGTTCTCTTGGCAAAACTCTATTTTCCTATGCCCTGCTTCATTCTGTACTCCAAGGCCAAAGTGGCCTGTTACTCCAGATGTTTCTTGACTTCCTACTTTTGTATTCCAGTCCCTTATAATGAAAAGGACATCTTTTTTCATTTGTCAGTTCTAAAAAGCCTTGTAGGTCTTCACAGAACAATTCTAGGTCAGCTTCTTCAGTATTACTGGTCAGGGCACAGACTTTCATTACCATGATTTTGAATGGTTTGCCTTGGAAACAAACAGACCTCATTCCATAATTTTTGAGATTGCATCCAAGCACTGTATTTTATACTATTTTTTTTACTATGATGGATAATCCATTTCTTCCAAGGGAATCTTGCCCACAGTAGTAGATATAATGGTCATCTGAATTAAATTTATCCATTCCAGTCCATTTTAGTTGCTGATTGCTAAAATGTTGACGTTCACTCTTGCCATCTACTGTTTCACCACAACCAATTTGCCTTGATTCATGCACCTAACATTCCAGGTTCTTATGCAGGATTGCTCTTTACAGTATTCGACCATGCTTTCATCACCACTCACATCCACAACTGGCTGTTGTTTTTGCTTTGGCTCTGTCTCTTCATTCTTTCTGAAGTTATTTCTCCACGGATCTCCAGTAACATACTGGACACCTACCGACCTGAGGAGCTCAAGTTTCAGTGTCCTATCTTTTTGCCTTCCATACTGTTCATGGGGTTCTCAAGACAATAATACTGAAGTGGCTTGCCATTCCCTTCTCCTGTGGCCAACGTTTTCTAATAACTCTCAACCAGGACCCATCCCTTTTGGGCCGCGATACATGACACAGCTGATAGTTTCATTGAGTTAGAGAAGCTGTTGCCCATATGATTAGACCACTCCTTACCTTGAAAATGGGGTATCTCCCTACAACCACCACTCCTGACCTTGGACGTGTGGTATCTCCTCTCAGGTGTTCACTGTTCCAGCAAGGCACAGCCACTGCTAGCTGCTGATGCTGTGTGGTGGAAATAAAACTGAAAGTTCTGGGATAAACGTGCTGATTATAGAACACATTTAATCCAGCTTTCTTCAAAATACCAATGACAACAATACTTCACATTTGTTTCACACTTTAGTTCATATTAGGTTTTGTTTGTAGTCTTTTCAGTGCTGCTTTCTAATAACCTATTTCACTGGTTTTTCAATAAATCCTCTGGCTTCATTCTTCAGCAGCTCTGGTCTGACCTCTGGTTCTGGGACTGACGTAGGGCCCTCGGCTCCTTGGAGCCAGATTAACCCCAGCCTCTCGGTCCCACTTTCCTGAGTTGTAACAAGTTGTTAAGAGCACTCCATCCCTCCCACACAACTGCAAGCAGACAGCTGTGTCTAGATCTCAGCAGGTACAACAGTCTATACCCCAGAGCTCCTGGCAAATGTAGGGCAGGACAGACAGAGGGCAGGCAGACAAGTGTTGGGCAGTGTCGACGGCCAGGCCTTGGAGCCATGGTTGCTGCGCAGATCTTGCGTAAACCTGAAGTTTTCTGACCCTTATCCCCTCCTGGCCAGCCTTCCCATCCCTGTGTCCTTAGAGGTCTCTGCCCATGTGCTCTTTTCCCAGAACTGGCTTTTTTTTTTTTTTTTTTTTGCCTGGGAAATCCCATGGAGAGAGGAGCCTGGTGGGCCACAGTCCATAGGTTCACAAAGAGTCTAACATAACTTATCCAGTAAACAACAACAATGAATAAATGAGAAAGTGAAGGAAGGTTAAAAAAAAAAAAAAAGAAAGAACACAAAGCAATGAAAAATCCTGTCACTGTCATTAGAAGGTAATTGAGGACCTACCATCACTCTAAGAAAGTTTCAGATGAACACACAGTTGGAAACTGTACTGTCTTCCTATATCCTACCATACACATTCCTGCTGTAATCTGACAGCAAAGACTTGTCAAATAACAATAATTATCATGATAATCAGGCTCTGCTATTCATCACTATACTCTGCATTTTCAACACATATTTGTATAACATTTAATCAGCTTCAGCAGGCATTTTCTAAGGGATTCCCTGGGGGATCAAACAGCAAAGAATCTGCCTATAATGAAAGGGCCTTGGCTTTGATCTTTTGGTGGGAAAAATCACCTGGGGAAGGACGTGGCTGACGGTTAATGACTTCAGGACTTTTGATCACTAGTGAACTCCTGTCCCCATAAAACATTAGTAGATGAGTGCGCTTCCAAAAGCCTCCATCTCAACACTAAGACTAAGCCACACCCCAAAGCCAGCGAGCTGTCGTGCCAAACACCCCTTGCCTATACTTCAGTCAGATGGGGCGCAGCCTTGCACTTTAGCAGACTGACTGCTCAAAGCCATACTGAACCCTTACATTCCAAACCACACTAGTGGACACAGCCACTGCCTTTACAGAAAGACATGATCTAGCTACACCTACCAATAGTGAAGTGAAGTCGCTTAGTCCCGTCCAACCCTTTATGACCCCATGGACTGCAGTTTTCCAGGCTCCTCTGTCCATGGGATTTTCCAGTCAACAATACTGCAGTGGGCTGCCATTTACTTCTCCAAAACAAACACACAAATTCCCCCAACCAGGAAAGCATCACATGGCATTCATTCAATCCCACTCAGGAGGGATAGACTCCATAGTTAAGAGAAACTACAGCCTTTCAACCAAGAAAGGGATCACAAACACAGTAAATTAAACAAAACAAAATGACAGAGAAACATCCAGCAGATGAAGGAAAATGGCTAAAACCCAAAGGATCGAACAACAGAAATTGACAAATGAGACCTAGGTAACTTAAAAGCTCCAGGTAGAAGCCTCCTCCCAGCCTGATCATAAACAAGCTCTCCCAACTACCAGTCAACCACAGCTTAACACTTGTTGCTTAGGGACTCATAGATTGGACGTGGCCCAAATCCATTCAGGTAAGGTCATCAAACAGACACTCCAGCTTCATCCATGCCAGGTCAGTGCAGAGACCACCCCAGTTCTGTCAATGCCAGGTCAGCACACAGACCACCCCAGGTCCATCCATGCCTGGTCAGCACACAGATCACCCCATATACATCAATGTCAGGTCAGTGCACAGACCACCCCATCTCCATTCATGCCAGGTCTGCACACAGACCACCTCAGCTCCATCTGCCAGGTCAGCACACAGAACACCCCCCGCCACTTCCATGCCAGTGCACAGACCAACTCAGCTTCATCCATGCCAGATCACCACTCAGACCACCACAGCTCCATCCATACCAGGTCAGCACACAGACTACCCCAGCTCCATCCATGCCAGGTCAGCACACANAATGTCAGGTCAGTGCACAGACCACCCCATCTCCATTCATGCCAGGTCTGCACACAGACCACCCCATAGAACCATCCCACCCTATAGCTCCATCCATGTCAGGTCAGCACACAGACCACCCCAGCTCCATCTGCCAGGTCAGCACACAGACCACCCCTGCCACTTCCATGCCGGTGCACAGACAAACTCAGCTTCATCCATGCCAGATCACCACACAGACTACCACAGCTCCATCCATGTCAGGTTACTGGAGAGACCCCCCACTCCATCCATGCCAGGTCAGCACACAGAATATCCCAGCTCCATCCATGCCAGGTCAGCACGCAGAGAGTCCATCTCCATCCATGCCAGGTGAGCACACAGAACACCCCAGCCCCTTCCATGCCAGTGCACAGACCAACTCATCTTCATCCTTGCCAGATCACCACATGCACCACCCCAGCTCCATTCATGCCAGGTCAGCACACAGAACAACCCAGCCCCTTCCATGCCAGTTCACAGACCCAACCAGTTCCATCCATGCCAGCTCACCACACAGATCACACCAGCTCCATCGATGCCAGGTGAGTGCAGAAACCCCCCTCCAGCTCCATCCATGCCAGGTCACCATACAGTCTACCCCAGCTCCATCCATGTCAGGTCAGAAAACAGAACACCCCAGCTCCATCCATGCTTGATCATCACACAGACCACCACAGCTTCATCCATGCCAGGTATGCACACAGACCACCCCAGATCCATCAATGCCAGGTGAGTTCAGAGACACCCCAGATCCATCCCTGCCAGGTCAGCACACAAACCACCCCAGCCTCATCCATGCCAGGTCAGGACACAAACCACCCCAGGTCCATCCATACCAGGTCACCACACAGAACACACCAGCTCCATCCATGCCAGGTCAGTGCACAGACCACCCCATCTCCATCCATGTCAGGTCAGTACACAGACCACCACACCTCCATCCATGCCATGTCAGCACACAGATCACCCCAACTCCATCCATGCCATGTCAGCACACAGACCACCCCAACTCCATCCATGCCAGGTCAGCACACAGGCCACCCCAGCTCCATCCATGCCAGGTCAGTGCAGAGACCACCCCATCTCCATCCATGCCAGGTCAGTACACAGACCGCCCCACCTCCATCCATGCCAGGTCAGCACACAGACCGCCCCACCTCCATCCATGCCAGGTCAGCACACAGATCACCCCACCTCCATCCATGCCAGGTTAGCACACAAACTACCCCAACTCCACCTATGCCAGATCAGCACATAGACCACCCCGACTCCATCCATGCCAGGTCAGCATTCAGACCAGCACAGGTCCATCCATGTCAGGTCAGTACAGAGACCACCCCAGCTCAATCCATTCCAGGTCAGTACACACACCACCCCTCGTCCAGATTTTCCAACCTGGGGGTTTGGCAAATGGACTGAGAATCCTGAGGGAATTAGACTTTGGAGGCCATTGGGATTTGATTATAGAACTTCCACAGGACTAGGGAAACAGACTCATGGAGGGCACAAACAAAACCTTGTGTGCACCTGAACCCAGGAGAAAGGAGCAGTGACCCCCACAAGAGACTGACCCAGACATGCCCGTGAGTGCCAAGGGGACTCCAGTGCAGGCGTGGGTCAGTCATGGCCTTCTGCAGTGTCAGGGGCACTGGGACCTTTTGAAGGAGGTAGCCATTGTCTTCATTAGCTCCACCATAGTTTTGTCTCAGGTAAAACAACAGTGAGGGCCACAGTCCCACCCATCAACAGAGAGCCGTGTTGATGGGCATTTAATATTCATAAGGTCCAAGCATTTCTAAGTAAACAACAACTGATCTCCTGGAGTCTCCTAGGCATGGTCATCATACAAGTTGAATACTTGATGACCATAACAAGGTAGACTGTCACAAAACCAATTTTACCAGGTACTTTTAACTCACACTTAAATAATATCACATGGAAAGATGTCAAAATTGCTAAATGTTGGGAAGGGTGTTTGGTATCACTTCACACCAATCAGAATGGGGACTGTCAAGCACTCTACAAAGGTTAAATCTGCCTGATGCCGTGAAGAAAGGGAACCACCCACCTCCGTTGCTAAAATAAAAATAGGAGAAAGCCACTAGGGAGGAGAGCGTGGATATGAATCAATAATGAAAACGAGAATGAAATTAGAATATCCCTCAAGCCATACACGATTATAAACTTCAAAGAAGATAAAGATCTAAATCTCGGACAGATACTATGCGATTTTGAGGACAATATATGGGGGAAGTGCTACAACATCAGTTCTACCAAGTGTGCCCAGAAATATGAAAAAAAATGAGCCAAAACTAAGAAAACAGAACTGAATTAACCTTAAAAGCGTTTGCACAACAAAGGAACCCTGAATGAAAGAGAAAGACAATCCTCAGAATTGGAAAAAAATCTTTGCAAACAAAGACATTCATAAGGAATAAAGAAGATGGTTTATAGATGATGAATCGTCAATCATCTATAAAAAGCAGGAAAGAATGCCATGGGAGGCCTCAGGGAATAAAGTAGAGATTATCATAGCAAGTGAGGTGAGGGAGACAGGGAGGGATATTAGCATAACATATCACCTGTAGCTGGGATCTAAAAATGGATACAGATGAACTTTTTACCGAAGAGAAACAGTCTCACAGACTCAGGAAATAATTGTTGGTCCCCAGAAAGAAAAAAAAAAAAAAAAGTAACTGTGGGACAGGGAGTAAAGAACTGATTCAATCTAACATAGAGAGGCTAATATTACTAAAAAACAACAACAACAATCCACCAGGAACTGCTATAAACAGGAATCCTGTTCAACACTGTAACATCCTATATCGGAAAAGAATGTGCAAGAGAAGATATACACATCTACGTACAAGTGAATCAAATTGTTTTTGATCCAAATAAAAACATAAAAACACCCACAACCATGTCATTCAACTACATACGCCAATTCAAATTAGAAAATAAAAGCACAAAAAAGGAAGCAGAAAGGCTGAGTCTACTGCCCACAGGCCATGGTGACCTGGATGTTGTCACATCTCTGGAGCCTGAGCTGGTTTTGGTCCCAAGCCTGGAGGGTCTCAGTCCAGAAGGAGCTGGGAGCTGTCTCTTATACACATCTAGATGTGTATAAGAGACAGTGCCAGGTCAGTGCACAGACCACCCCATCTCCATCCATGTCAGGTCAGTACACAGACCACCACACCTCCATCCAAAAAAAAAAAAAAAAAAGTAACTGTGGGACAGGGAGTAAAGAACTGATTCAATCTAACATAGAGAGGCTAATATTACTAAAAAACAACAACAACAATCCACCAGGAACTGCTATAAACAGGAATCCTGTTCAACACTGTAACATCCTATATCGGAAAAGAATGTGCAAGAGAAGATATACACATCTACGTACAAGTGAATCAAATTGTTTTTGATCCAAATAAAAACATAAAAACACCCACAACCATGTCATTCAACTACATACGCCAATTCAAATTAGAAAATAAAAGCACAAAAAAGGAAGCAGAAAGGCTGAGTCTACTGCCCACAGGCCATGGTGACCTGGATGTTGTCACATCTCTGGAGCCTGAGCTGGTTTTGGTCCCAAGCCTGGAGGGTCTCAGTCCAGAAGGAGCTGGGAGCATGTGGCAGGAAACGTAACCCCACAATGGACCTGGGGTGCCTCCTTCCCTCTGCATGAGCATCCATTCTCCAGATGCAGGTGGAACCTCCTGCAGAGAAACCAAGCCTACATCACCCAAGAATTGATGGAGCCTCCAGGCTGGAACAGGTTGACAAGGCCCCCTGGCCACTCTATATCACCTAGGTTGGGGTTCCTATCTCTAGCCTCCATCCTTAGGTTCACCCCAACTACAGATGACAGCACCCTCTGCAGAATGGTGTCCACAAACTGGGATGTGTCCTGGGGATCCTGGGTAAGGGGGAAGGGGAAATGAGAATCAAGCCTTGGCACATTCCATTCTAGCTGACAATCAATGAACAGAGATTTCCATGAACCTCAATGAATGAGGACCAGACTGGGGCAGGAACCAATGTAGTTTCCTTAGAATTGTCTTCCAGAAAAACAGCTTGAAACTTAATGCTGCTTGGCTCTTCATATTCACAAGGCCTGTGGGACTGTAAATTATCCCTCCCTTCCAGTCATGTCCTGGCATAGATCATCAGACAGGAATTCAAAACAGGGCCACCTTAATAAGAAAACAATATCAAGAGGTAAACTGTAGTCATCCTGTACAGTATTGAAAAGCACCTCACTATGTATTCAGTTCAGTTGCACAGTTGTGTCCTACTCTGCAATCTCATGGACTGCAGCACGCCACTATGTATTAAATCCATGCAAATCAAAACTCCCATGAAAAATCCCCTCCCACAGGTCAGAGTGGCCACTGTCTAAAAATCTACAGAGAATAGGAGCTGCAGAGGATGGGGGCAAAATGGGATTTTCCTGCACTCTCAGTGGGGATGTAAATGGATGTGGGAACTATAAAAACCAGCAAGGAGTTTCTTTTTCTACTAAACACTCAGAAATCACATGGCCTGACAATCCCATGTCTGGGCTCAGACCCAGAGAAAATCAGAATTCACAGTGACCCGTGCACCTTGTTTTCAGGGCAGCTCGATTGGCAATGGCCAAGTACTAGAATTGTTGCTGGCCAAAATCTTGGCTTTCTCTGCCCATTGAAGCGAAATAAAAAATACAGAAACAGAGTTTGAGGAAGATACAAAGTGGCTTTTATTCTCAAGCCAGCAGAGAGGGGAACACAGTAGAGTCATGCCTCAAGGACTCAGTACCCTCCCACCCCTCTGCCTATGAAGACTCTAGAGGCTTATGTAAAGGAACGGCTCACAGTCAGGTGTCAGTGATCTCTTCCTCGTGCTTTTTTCACTGACAGTCTTAGACTGAAGTCAATAACCCAGTTACTGACTCTGGCAGCTGGGGTGGCTCGGCGGCCTTCTCTCTGATATGTAAGTATAAGGGGAAGGGTGTTGTAAGGGTAACCACCAGATAGGTGATGTATTTAGCATAGAGTCCAAGGAAACCATGTTACTCATAGCTCCTAAAGATTTAGGGGGCAAAAAAGCAAACTTAGTCACAGACACTCAGAGTTATGAGCAGTTAAACTAAAAAATCTAGGAATGTTCAGGCCTGCTCACTGTTTACTTGATCTCATTTGTTCTCGAAAATGGGAAAGAATAAAATATTCATTTCTCTCTTTTTTTTCCTTTGCATGTACTCTCAGTCACTTCAGTCATGTCTAACACTTTGCGACCCCATGGACTGTAGCCCGCCAGGCTCCTCTTTCCATGGGATCCTCTAGGCAAGAATACTGGAGTGGGTTGCCATGGCCTTCTCCAGGGGATCTTCCTCACCCAGGGACTGAACCAACATCTCCTGCATTGGCAGGTGGATTCTCTTCTGGCTGAGCCATCAGGGAAGCACTCCCTGCAACAAATTATATGGAGTTATTCATCGACAGGAAAATGAGGTCAGAGAGGTGCACCTCTTCACTGGAATGCTACCCAACCCTGAAACACAATGGAATAATGTCAATGACAACAGAATGGATGGATAGAATTAAAACCATACTAAGTGAAGGAAGGCCAATAGAGAAAGACACATTACAGAAGGCATCACTGACAGGTATCTTCTTGAAATTAATGCAAATGTAGGCTATTACACAGTAGAAACAGTCTCACAAACTTAGAAAACCTTCAGTTCAGTTCCGTTCAGTTTAGTCGCTCAATCGTGCCCGACTCTTTATGACCCCATGAATTGTAGCATGCCAAGTCTCCCTGTCCATCACCATGTCTTGGAGTTCACTCATACTCACATCCATTGTGTCTGTGATGCCATCCAGCCATCTCATCCTCGGTCGTCTTTTTCTCCTCCTGCCCCCAATCCCTCCCAGCATCAGAGTCTTTTCCAATGAGTCAACTCTTTGCATGAGGTGGCCAAAGTACTGGAGTTTCAGCTTTAGCATCATTCCTTCCAAAGAACGCCCAGGACTGATCTCCTTCAGAATGAACTGGTTTGATCTCCTTGCAGTCCAAGGAACTCTCAAGAGTCTTCTCCAACACCACAGATCAAAAACATTAATTCTTCAGCACTCAGCCTTCTTCACAGTCCAACTCTCACATCCATACATGACCACAGGAAAAACCATAGCCTTGACTAGGCGGACCTTAGTCAGCAAAGTAATGTCTCTGCTTTTGAATATATTGTCTAGGTTGGTCATAACTTTTCTTACAAGGAGTAAGCGTCTTCTAATTTTATGGCTGCAGTCACCACCTGCAGTGATTTTGGAGCCCCCCAAAATAAAGTCTGACACTGTTTCCACTGTTTCCCCATCTATTTCCCATGAAGTGATGGGACCTGATACCATGATCTTCGTTTTCTGAATGTTGAGCTTCAAGCCAACTTTTTCACTCTCCTCTTTCACTTTCATCAAGAGTCTTTTTAGCTCCTCTTCACTTTCTGCCATAAGGGTGGTGTCATCTGCACATCTGAGGTTATTGAAATTTCTCCCAGAAATCTTGATTCCAGCTTGTGTTTCTTCCAGTTCAGTGTTTCTCATGATGTACTCTGCATATAAGTTAAATAAGCAGGGTGACAATATACAGCCTTGATGTACTCCTTTCCCAATTTGGAACCAGTCCATTGTTCCATGTC
>SJYX01011503.1:67077-109255 GCA_006410675.1 Oreotragus oreotragus
GAGACAGGAACAAACAGGCGTTAACATACATCAAACAGATAATCAGGAAAAACAGTGTTGAATAGCAAAGGGCAGCATACTGGAGAGAGTATACTCCTCTCTCTGGGGAAAAGGAACCTAAAAAAGAATTGATAAATGTCTGTGTATCTCTGAATCCAGCTCCTCTACACTTGAAACAACACAGTATCAGAAATCAATCCAATTTCAAAATGAAATAACAATGAATGCACATAAAAAGAAATTTACAGCTGAATTCTCTATGACCTACCCCCAGAGTCATAGAAATGAAAGCAAAAACAAACAAATGGGACCTAATTAAACTTAAAATCTTTTGCACAACGAAGAAAATTATAAGCAAGGTGAAAAGACAGCCTTCAGAATGGGAGAAAATAATAGCAAACGAAGCAACAGACAAAGAATTAATCTCAAAAATATACAAGCACACCTACAGCTCAATTCCAGAAAAATAAATGACCCAATCAAAAAATGGGCCAAAGATCTAAACAGGCATTTCTCTAAAGAAGACATACAGATGGCAAACAAACACATGAAAAGATGTTCAACATCACTCATTATCAGAGAAATGCAAATCCAAACCACAACAAGGTACCATCTCATGCCAGTCACGATAGCTACTCTCAAGAAGATTGCAAACAATAAATGCTGGAGAGGGTGTGGAGAAAATGGAACTAAGTCTCTTACACTGTTGGTGAGAATGCAAACTATCGCAGCCACTATGGAGAAAAGGGTGGAGATTCATACAAAAAACAAAAACAAAAACAAAAACAACCTGGAAATAGAGCTGTCACACGAGCCAGCAATTCCACTGCTGGGCATACACACTGAGAAAACCAGAACTGAAAGAGACATGAGTACCCCAATGTTCATCGCAGCACTGCTTACAATCGCCAGGACATGGAAGCAATCGATATGTCCATTGGCAGATGAATGGATAAGAAATCCTGGTATATATGCACAATGGAATACTTTTATTTCCAATATTCTGGGAGGTGAGTCATAGAGGATCCTGCTGTGATGTATGTCGTAGAGGGTTTTACCTATGTTCTCCTCTAGGAGTTTTCTAATTTTTGGTCTCACATTTAGATCTTTAGTTCATTTTGTGTCTATTTTTGTGTGTGGTGCTAGAAAGTGTTCTAGTTTCATTTTAAGTGGTTGACCAGTTTTCCCAGCACCACTTGTTAAACAGATTGTCTTTTCTCCATTGTATATTTTTGCCTCCTTTGTCAAAGATAAGGTGTCCATAGGTGCATGGGTTTATCTCTGGGCTTTTAATTTTTTCCATTGATCTATATTTCTGTCTTTGTGCCAGTACCATACTGTCTTGATGACTGTGGCTATGTAGTAGAGCCTGAAGTCTGGCAGGTTGATTCCTCCAGTTCCATTCTTCTTTCTCAAGATTGCTTTGCCTTTTCAATGATTTTTTTATATATCCATACAAATTGTGAAATTATTTGTTGTAGCTTTGTGAAAAAGATTATTGGCAGCTTGATAGGGATTGCATTGAATCTATCATTGCTTTGGGTAATATACTCATTTTCACTATACTGATTCTTCTGATCCATGAAAACGGTATAATTCTCCATCTGTTAGTATCCTCTTTGATTTCTTTCACCAGTGTTTTATAGTTTTCTATATATAGGTCTTTTGTTTCTTTAGGTAGATATATTCCTAAGTATTTTACTGTTTTCATTGCAATGGTGAATGGAATTGTTTCCTCAGTGTCTCTTTCTATTTTCTCATTATTAGTGTATAGGAATGCAAGGTATTTCTGTGTGTTGATTTTATATCCTGCAACTTTACTATAGTCATTGATTAGCTCTAGTAATTTTCTGGTGGATTCTTTTGGGTTTTCTATGTAGAGAATCATGCCATCTGCAAACAATGAGAGTTTTACTTCTTCTTTTCTGATCTGGCTTCTTTTTATTTCTGTTTCTGCTCTGATTGCTGTGGCCAAAACTTCCAAGAATATGTTGAATAATATTGGTGAAAGTGGGCACCCTTACCTTGTTCCTGACTTTAGGGAACTGCTTACCTTTTTTCACCATTGAGGATAATGTTTGCTGTGGGTTTGTCATAAATAGCTTTTATTATATTGAGGTATGTTACTTCTATTACTGCTTTCTTGAGAGTTTTTATCATAAATCGATGTTGAATTTTGTCAAAGGCTTTCTCTGCATTTATTGAGATAATCATATGGCTTTTGTTTTTCAATTTGTTAATGTGGTGTATTATTGATTGATTTGCAGATATTGAAGAATCCTTGCATCACTGGAATAAGGCCCACTTGGTCATGATGTATGATCTTTTTAATGTGTTGTTGGATTCTGATTACTAGAATTTTGTTAAGGATTTTTGCATCTATGTTCATCAGTGATATTGGCCTGTAGCTCTTTTTTTTTTTTTGGTGGCATCTTTGTCAGGTTTTGGTATTAGTGTGATTGTGGCCTCATAGAATGCTTTTGGAGGTTTCCCTTCCTCTGCAATTTTCTGGAAGAGTTTGTGTAGGATAAGTGTTAGCTATTCTGTAAATTTTTGGTTGAATTCAGCTGTGAAGCTGTATGGACCTGGGCGTTTGTTTGCTGGAAGATTTCTGATTACAGTTTCAATTTCCGTGCTTGTGAAGGGTCTGTTAAGATTTTCTATTTCTTCCTGGTTCAGTTTTGGAAAGTTGTACTTTTCTAAGAATTTGTCCATTTCTTCCAAGTTGTCCATTTTATTGGCATATAGTTGGTGATAGTAGTCTCTTATAATCCTTTGTATTTCTGTGTTGTCCGTTGTGATGTCTCCATTTTAATTTCTAATTTTGTTGATTTGATTTTTCTCCCTTTGTTTCTTGACGAGTCTGGCTAATGGTTTGTCAATTTTATTTATCCTCTCAAAGAGCCAGCTTTTGGCTTTGTTGATTTTTGCTATGGTCTCTTTTGTTTCTTTTACATTTATTTCTTCCCTAATTTTTAAGATTTCTTTCCTTCTACTAACCCTGTGGATAATACTTTCTTCCTTTTCAAGTGGCTTTAGGTGTAGAGTTAGGTTATTTATTTGACTTTTTTCTTGTTTCTTGAGGTATGCCGTGTATTGCTACGAACCTTCCCCTTAGCACTACTTTTACAGTGTCCCACAGGTTTTGGGTTTGTTTTGTTTTCATTTTTAATCATTTTGATTCATATTTTGATTTCTTTTTTTATTTCTTCTGTGATTTGTTGGTTATTCAGCAGCGTGTTGTTCAGCTTCCATATGTTGGAATTCTTAATTGTTTTTCTCCTGTAATCGAGATCTAATCTTACTGCATTGTGGTCAGAAGATGCTTGGAATTATTTCAATGTTTTTGAATTTACCAAGGCTAGATTTATACCATAGGATGTGATCTATCCTGGAGAATGTTCCATGTGTGCTTGAGAAAATGTTGAAATTCATTTTTTTGGGATGAAATGTCTTATAGATATCAATTAGGTATAACTGGTCTATTGTATCATTTAAAGTTTGTGTTTCCTTGTTAATTTTCTGTTTAGTTGATCTATCCATAGGAGTGAGTGTGGTATTAAAGTCTCCCACTATTATTGTGTTATTGTTAATTTCCCCTTTCCTTCTTGTTCGTATCTGTCTTACATATTGTGGTGCTCCTAGGTTGGGTGCATATATACTGATAATGGTGGCCCTGGGTGAGCCTTGACATCACAAAGCCCCATTTTGACACCTCTAGAGGAGAATGGGGAACAATTCAGATGTTTTCGTTGGAGAAGCGAGGCATTTATAATTGCCCTAAAGAGGCCTCAAAACTCACCTGCCATCCTCATCTCTCTAAGTCAACTCCGATGTGTCACATGGCAGGTAGAGTGTGTCTTTTCCAAACTTTGTCTATTATATTTATTTATGACTTTGAAGCTGTAAGGGAATTTTAAAAAAAAGTCTGCAAAAAATACAGCTTAAGCAGCCCCAGTTAACGTAGGTTTATTTTCTTTGTTCTGTAGTCTCAAAATAACTGATAATTAAGAATGAATTTCATTTAAAACCTATTTTTCAAATTCGGAAAGATATTTTATGTTCAAATATAAGAGAGTTTTGTTCTTTTCAAGCTAAAAAAACTTTGGACCTTGCAGTAAATGCTTTGTTTCACTGATTTGTACATAAATAAAAGCACATTGTGTGTCTTTACCTTGACAATTTTTGTGGTAATACAGTGTATTTAGAATCAACTGTTTGAACATGGGGTGTGTATAAGTACATCCCCTCGGGGACTGCAGGCTGTGCAGGAAGTGATCTCAACGCCTTTCAAGCCATTAAGGATGCTCTGTGGAATGGAGCAATGGTAACCATGGCAGCCTGCATTGGTGACAATTGTTTAACAGGGTCTTCTCTTAATGAACTCCCTCATAGAAGACAATGAATTTTTTAAAAAATAACTACTAAAACTGTGGCTGTATGAATTTATACACACACACACACACACACACACATACACACACATATATATACACACACACACATATGTGTGTGTATATATGTACACTGAAACTTTGTACCATGTGGATAATAAATAAAATATTAAAACCTGACCTAGATGACCACAAACCATTAAAACACAAAGCAACAGAATTTGGTTTTGCAGAGGTAAAGTATTTAAATACTGACATTATTTTAGAATACTGGAGTATGGACATGGTAATCAAAACAGAACCAGCGTTTACTTGGTTTTATTCTTGTAATAAAACTCTTTGTTGACAATGCCCCCAGTATTGCCTGCACAGGATGTTCACTACTCCCCCTGCCCTACCTCTGGGAGCCCACTGCTCCATTCTAAATTCCTTTCTCCAAAGAAGACATACAGATGCCTAACAAACATGTGAAAAGATGCTCAACATCACACATTATCATAGAAATGCAAGTCAAAACCACAATGAAGTAGCATCTCATGCTGGTCAGGATGGCTGCTACCCCAAAATCTCAAGCAATAAATGCTGGAGAGGGTGTGGAAAAAATAGAACCATCTTACCCTGTTGGTGGGAATGCAAACTAGTACAGCCACTATGGAGAACAGTGTGAAGATTCCTTAAAAACCTGGAATTAGAACTGCCATATGACCAAGCAATCCCACATCTGGGCATATACACTGAGGAAACCAGAATTGAAATAGACATGTGTACCCTAATGATCATCACAGCACTGTTTACAATAGCTGGAACCTGGAAGAAACCCAGATGTCCATCAGCAGACGAATGTATAAGAAAGCAGTGGTACATATACACAATGGAATATTACTCAGCCATTAAAAATAATACACTTGAGTTAGTTCAAATGAGGTGGATGAAACTGGAGCCTATTATACAGAGTGAAATAGGTCAGAAAGAAAAACACCAATAAATTGTACTAAGCTCAACATTCAGAAAACGAAGATCATGGCATCTGGTCCCATCACTTCATGGGAAATAGATGGGGAAACAGTGGAAACAGTGTCAGACTTTATTTTTGGGGGCTCCAAAATCACTGCAGATGATGATTGCAGCCATGAAATTAAAAGAAGCTTAGTCCTTGAAAGAAAAGTTATGACCAACCTAGACAGCATATTCAAAAGAAGAGACATTACATTGCCGACTAAGGTCCGTCTAGTCAAGGCTATTGTTTTACCAGTGGTCCTGTGTGGATGTGAGGGTTGGACTGTGAAGATGGCTGAGCGCCGAAGAATTGATGCTTTTGAACTGTGGTGTTGGAGAAGACTCTTGAGAGTCCCTTGGACTGCAAGGAGATCCAACCAGTACATTCTGAAGGAAATCAGCCCTGGTATTTCTTTGGAAGGAATGATGCTAAAGCTGAAACTCCAGTACTTTGGCCACCTCATGCGAAGAGTTGATTCATTGGAAAATACGCTGATGCTGGGAGGGATTCGGGGCAGGAGGAAAAGGGGACGACAGGGGATGAGATGGCTGGATGGCATCATGGACTCAATGGACGTGAGTCTGAGTGAACTCCGCGAGTTGGTGATGGACAGGGAGGCCTGGCGTGCTGCAATTTGTGGGGTCACAAAGAGTTGGACATGACTGACAGACTGAATTGAAGTGAACTGAATGCATATTTATGGAATTTAGTAAGAGTTAATGATAACCTTATATGTGAGANGGACTCAATGGACGTGAGTCTGAGTGAACTCCGCGAGTTGGTGATGGACAGGGAGGCCTGGCGTGCTGCAATTTGTGGGGTCACAAAGAGTTGGACATGACTGACAGACTGAATTGAAGTGAACTGAATGCATATTTATGGAATTTAGTAAGAGTTAATGATAACCTTATATGTGAGACCGCAAAACAGACACAGATGTACAGATCAGTCTTTTGGAATCTGTGGAAGAAGGCGAGCCTGGGAAGATCTGAGAGAATAGCATTGAAACATGTATATTATCATACGTGAAACAGATCACCAGTCCAGGTTCAATGCATGAAACATGGTTCTTAGGGCTGGTGCACTGGGATCACCCAGCGGGATGGGATGGGGAGGGAGGTGGGAGGGGGATTCAGGATGGGGAACACAGGTACACCTGTGGTGGATTCCTGTCAAGTATGGCAAAAACCACTACAGCATTGAAGAGTAATTAGCCTCCAAGTAAAATAAATAAAATTTAAAATATAAACTAAATTCCTTTGCTAAAAAGGGCCTAATCAATGTTGGCTTTAGACCGCAAAACAGACACAGATGTACAGATCAGTCTTTTGGAATCTGTGGAAGAAGGCGAGCCTGGGAAGATCTGAGAGAATAGCATTGAAACATGTATATTATCATACGTGAAACAGATCACCAGTCCAGGTTCAATGCATGAAACATGGTTCTTAGGGCTGGTGCACTGGGATCACCCAGCGGGATGGGATGGGGAGGGAGGTGGGAGGGGGATTCAGGATGGGGAACACAGGTACACCTGTGGTGGATTCCTGTCAAGTATGGCAAAAACCACTACAGCATTGAAGAGTAATTAGCCTCCAAGTAAAATAAATAAAATTTAAAATATAAACTAAATTCCTTTGCTAAAAAGGGCCTAATCAATGTTGGCTTTGTGACCTCCAAAAACACCGTTAATTTCCTTCCTTTCTTCCCTCCTTCCTCCCCCCTCTTTCTTTCCTTTTCTTTCTTATTATACAATTGCTAAAGTTTGCTTTCCATTTATATTTATTACAGAGTACTGGCTCTATTACCCATGTTGTACAGTATATCCTTGAGCTCATCTTTCACCTAACACGGTGTGCCTCACACTCCCTCACCTCTGTATTGCCCCTGCCTCTTCCCCTCCCCACTGTTAACCAGTAGATTGTTCTCTATATTGGTGAACCTCCATTTTTGTTATATTCTCTATGTTGTGTTGTTTTTAGATTCTATAAGTGATGTCATACAGTATTTGTCTAACTCTGTGTTATTTTACTTAAGAGTATACCTTCCATGTTGCTGCAAATGTCAATATTCCATTCTTCTTATGGGTTACCTTCATTATATGCCTTTTAGCAAATGTCACTGCCACCCTACACATGACACGGGCTCCCCAGCTAAGTGTCCCTCTCTACACTCACACACAGAGACACCAAGTCCTCTTCCTCTTCTACCATAGAAATATATTCTGTAGTTTAAGGCCAGTGACATGCCACTCCCCAAGACACACAAGACAGCCATACATCAGGAATGATTAGAAACAAACCCTCCCTTGTGGGGTGAGAACAAGGGTCCAAGAGGACCACCGAGAACCCAGAGGGATGAGCTCATTGGATGGTATGGCAGGGGCTGGGGATGTCAGTGTGGCGGCTGGGAAGTGGGAGTGCTGAGATGCAGAGGACCAGCGATGCCAAAGTTGTACTCCTTAACAACCTCTCTGTGCCTGAGACATCCTCTCCAGTCCACTGCTTCTGTGAGGATGGATGCAGCGCTCCCAGCCACAGGCTAGTCACCATAAGCCTGAACTTGCTTAACTGGTTGTTGGATCACAGCTCTCTGGGATGAAACAGAATTGCTGAGGGAGGTGCCTTTGGGCCTCCTCAGAATGGACGAGTGATGTTGGGGTTCTTGACTGCCTGGGGAGGGCTCTGGGCCTGGTCAGTCCCATGCTGACCTCCCCTATTTGGCCAGCAGATCAGTAGGTCCTCCCATGAGACATAAGTGACAAGACAGAGCTTGTGAAGGGATCATGCATGAGGCCTGAAGGCAGATCCGAATAGAAGCCAGGACCCTCTCTTCTCCCGGGTGGGGAAGCTCAGGCTTATGCAGCCTAGATGCAGAGTCTGGATTCAGGTCATGCGGGTAGCAGGTGACAGGCTGAAACAGGAGGCTTGATGGCTTCATGTGTCCTAGGCTCATTCAAAGAAGTTCTTTTTAAAGCATGTGAGACCCATGTGGTTCTCACGGAGGCAGGCTGAATTTATCACCTTTGTAGGCATCATCCTTCCCTGGATCCTGCTGCTCCTGGAGACCCTGGGGCATCTTCGGTGTGAGCCCGAGGATTCAAGGTGCCGGGGTCCTGATACCTGCAGTTGCATTGGGGCCATCGGTGATGTTGCAGGCAGCAGGGTGCCCACCAAGCGAGGAGACTGCTTTCTTCAGCGGTGAGGCAGTGAAGGAAGGAGAGGCTGTGGAGTAGGGAGAGGTGGTGCAGTCCGGCATGTGTTCCAGCTGCTGGTGAAAGACATCATAGAGGAGGTTGAAGTGGTGGCAGAAGAGCAGCAGGAGAAGCTGTCCTTACAGTAGCAATAGGAGAAGCCACAGGACCAGGGCCAGGAATATCCAAGGACTGGAGCCTCGAGCAACCAGCCCCCGCTGGAGGCGATGGAGGCATTCGCAGACCTGCAGAGGGTGCTGAGCTCCACAAATGACAAAGACCCCATAGCTTAATCGACTTCAGAGGAGGGACCATTAGAAGAGAAATCGTCATTCCAGTCAGAGAAGTGCCATCATCCAGATAGGCACATTATTATGATCAGGAGGATGAGAAGAAACAGGAGCAGGAGGAGGCGCTTGGGTGAGGGAACCTGCCAGCTGAGGGGAGGCCAAGGGAATTGGGGGCCAAGGGGATTGGGGTTCAGGGGCACTGTGATCTCCACAGGAACAATGCCTGGAGAGCCTGGGAACCTCTCTAACTGTACGTGTCTGAGCAGATGAGGATGGGAGGTTCAGTTTGGCTCACATCTGAATAGGAGCCACACCCTTTGGCAGGAAATGGATGTCATCAGTGACTGGTGACAGTCGGCCAGATGATTCCAGTACATCCATGTCATCCCTTGTCAGACAGGGAGCAGGGGAGAGACCCAGGTCTCTCTTGCTAAAAACACGGACACAGACACTTGTGCATGGAGAATGCATGCTGCAGGGACTGTAGATCCTCAAGTTTCAGGCAACTGACATGCCACTTCCCAGGAAAGGCATGCCAGGCATACAACAAGAAGGGTCAGAAACAGATCCTCCCTTGGGGGATGCATACAAGGGTCACAGAAGACGACAGGGAACACAAAGGAATGAGCACCTCGCATTCTGTGGTAGGGGCTGCGCATGTTGGTGTGGCAGCTGGGCAAGCGGAAGTACCCAGATGTAGAGCACCAGCAATGCCTAAGAGGTACTCCTATATGACCTGTCTCTGCTGAAGTACCAGTGGTCCTGAAAGGAAACCAATACTCCCAAAATGGAGTACTTACAGATGCCTATTCTGGTGCCCTTGCTCTGCCCGAGACTAATCCTGTTACTCGAGACTCTTCCATCCCCAGCATGTGGCATGACTAGTTCCTTGACTTCAAGCAGATTATGAAACACCGCTGGATGCCCGTCATGGTCAGCAACCGAGATGAAGACTTGCTTATCTCCATGATGGCTTTGAAGGGCAGGGAGGGAGCCTGAGGACAGGTGGGTGCGGGAGCTGGGCAGGCAAGTCAGGGTCGGGGGATCCTATGACCTGGCTGCGTGTGCTCCCATGAGCCTTTGGAAAGGAAAAGAGGAAGATGCTGATGGCTGCCTAGCAGGGAAGCTGCAGACCCTAGAAGCTTGTGCAGTTTCAACTTTTCCATCGTCCCAGTCCTGGAAGATACCTGAATGAGGCCATCCTCAGGCCTGCTGAAAGCTGGTATTTTCCTTTAGGGACAACCCATGCTTCAGGAAGAGAGAGATCGTTAAGGAGTACCTCTTTGGCATCACTCGTGTGACCTGGCTCACAGGGTGGTGTGGGTGGGTGGGAGAGGGAGTCGGATGCACTGCTTACCTGAATCTTTGCTGTCTCCCCTGTCCTTCTTCAGGATATAGGGGATGTACGTTCTCTCCGGTCCACTGCTTCTGTGAGGATGGATGGGGAGCTCCCAACCTCAGTCCAGACACCAGCAGCATGAATGTCCTCAACTGGTTCATGGACCACAACTTCCCAGGATGTAACAGGATTGCTGAGGTGGGGTCCATCTGGGTCTCCCCAGAATGGACGATTGGTGTTGGGGTTCTTCGCTGCCCATGGGAGGGCTCGGGGTGGTCAACCATATGCTGTCCTCCCCTGTGCAGCCAGCAGATCATTGGCGAGCGCCTGTGAATCAATCCCCTACAGTATTACCCCCAGGAGGAAGGTCCTGACATGACAGGTAAATGACAAGACACAGAGGTTGTGAGGGGTTCAGGAGGGGAGGCTTGAAGGCAGATTGGTGTAGAGGCCAGGACACTCTCCTCTCCACAGTGGGGAAGCTCAGGCTCATGCAGCCTGGATGCAGAGCCTGGGTTCACTTCATTAGGGTAGCAGGTGACAGACTAAGATTGGAGGCTTGGGGACCTCATGTGTCCTAGTCTAATTCAGAGAAGATCTGCTTACAGCACGCAATACCCAGGTGATTCTCACCAAGGTAGACTGAATTTAGCACCTTTGTCGGCATCATCCTTCACTGGGTCCAGCTGCTCATGGGGTTGCTGGGGCTTCTTTAGTGTGAACCCGAGGATTCAGGGTGCCATAGCCCTGAGACCTGCCAGCACGCTGGGGCCATCAGGGATGTCGCAGGCAGCAGGTGGCCCACCAGTCGAGGAGGCTGCCTTCTTCAGTGGGCAGACAGAGGAGAAAGGAGCAGTACTGGAGTAGGGAGAGGTCCTGCGGTCTGGCAACTGTTCCAGCTACAGGTGGAAGACATCATTGAGGAGGTTGAAGTGGTGGCAGAAGAGGAGCAGGGGAAGCTGTCCTTGCAGGAGCGGTAGGAGAAGCCATAGGAGCAGGGCCAGGAACATGCAAGGACAGGAGCCTTGAGCGACGACCCACCACTGGAAGCACTGGAGGCTTTGGCGGCCCTGCTGGTGGAGCTGAGCTCTGCAAATGAGAAAGACCTGAAAGCCTAACTTCGACTCCAGAAGAAGAACCATCAGAGGAGATAGCGTCCCTTAAGTCATATTAGTGCCATCATCCAGGGCATCCATGGCTTGGGCGCCAAAGCTGTATCCTTAGTGTCGCTTCTCAGGCATCAGATGCTCAAGAGGACAAGAAGGAACAGGAGGAGAGGGGTGAGGGAACTCGCCAGCTGAGTGGAGGCCAAGGGAATTGGGGGATAATGAATTGGGGTTTTTGAGAGCTGTGATCTCCATATCCCCAGTGCCAGCAGAGCCTGGGAATCTTTCTAACTGTACATGTCTGGGAAAATGATTCTAGGAGGCACAGTTTGGCTTGCATCTGAATAGAAGCCTCACACTTTGGCAGGGAATCAATGTCATCAGTGACTGGAGAGTGTTCCAGATGATACCAGTACTTTCATGCGACCCTGTGTGAAGACAGGATGCAAGGAAGAGAACCAGGCCTCTCTTGCTAAATGCACACGAATTGGCACTTGCACATGGAGAACGCATGCTGCACAGACTGCAGATCCTGAAGTTTGAGGCCACTGACATGCGACTCCCCAGGATACACATGACAGGCATACATCATGTGTGGTTGGAAAGAGATCCTCCCTTGGGGGATATGGACAAGGGTCCCAGAAGACCTCAGGGGATCCAGAGGGATAAGAACATCACATGGTGTGGCAGGCCTAGGGATGTCAGTGTGGTGGCTGGGCAAGGGGGAATACCCAGGTGCAGAGCACCAGCGATGCCAAAGTGGTACTCCTATACGACATGTCTGTGCCTGAAGTACAGGTGTTCCCTATAGGAAACAAGTATGGGGAGTACTGACAGATGCCTGTTCCGGTCTCCTTGCTCTGCCTGAGACTAACCCTTTACTCGAAACTTTTCCTACTCCGGCATGTGGCATGACTGATTCCTTGACTTCAAACAGTATACGAACCACTGCCTGAGGCCCGTCATGGTCAGTGAATGAGATGAAGACTTGCTTATCTCCATGATGGCTTTGAAGGTCAGAGAGGGAGCCAGAGGACAGGTGGGTGGGGGAGCTGGGCAGGCAAGTGAGGGTCGGGGAATCCTATAACCCGGCTGCGTGTTTTCGCCATAAGCCTTTGGAAAGGAAAATTGGAAGATGCTCATGCCTGCCTGGGAGGCAAACTGCGGACCCTAGAAGCATGTGCACCTTCACCTTTTCCATCCTACCAGTCCTGGCAGGTGCCATAACGAGGCCATCCCCAGGCCCGCTGCAAGCTGGTGTTTTCCTTTCGGACAACCCGTCCTTCAGGAACAGGAAGATCATTATGGAGTACTTCTTTGGCATCACTGGTGCGACCTGGCTCCCAGGGTAGTGTGAGTGGTTGGGAGAGGGAGTTGGATGCACTACCTACCTGAATCTTTGCTGTCTCCCCTATGCTCCTTCAGGATATAGGGCATGTACATCCTCTCCAGTCCACTGCTTCTGTGAGGATGGATGGGGAGCTCCTAACCTCAGGCCAGACACCAGCAGTATGAACTTCCTCAGCTGATTCTTGGACCACATCTCTCCAGGGTGTAACAGGATTGCTGAGGTGAGGTCCATCTGCGCTCCCAGAAAAGACGATTGTTGTTGGGGTCCTTGGCTGCCCATGGGAGGACTTGGGACTGGTCATCCATATGATCTCCTCCCCTGTGTGGCCAGCAGATCATTGATGAGGGCCTGTGAGTCAATCCCTTGCAGTATTAACCCCAGGAGGAAGGTCTGGCCATGAGAAGTAAGTGACAAAATACAGAGGTTTTGAGGGGGTCAGGAGGTGAGGCCTGAAGGCAGATCACTGTATAGGCTAGGACCTTCTCTTCTCCCCGGTGGGGAAGCTCAGGCTCATGCAGCCTGAATGGGGAGCCTGGATTCACGTCATGAGGGTATCAGATGACAGGCTGAGACTGGAGGCTTGGGAGCTTCATGTTTCCCACTCTCATTCAGAGAAGCTCTGCTTTCAACAGATGAGACCCAGGTGATTCTCACCAAGACAGGCTGAATGAGCACCTTTGTCGGCATCATCCTTCCCTAGGTCCTGCTGCTCATGGAGACTCTGGGGCTTCTTCAGTGTGAACTCGGGGATTCAGGGTGCTGGGGCTCTGAGACCTGCTGGCTTGCTCAGGCCGTCAGGGATGTCGCAGGCAGCAAGGGGCCCACCAGGTGAAGAGGCTGCTTTCTTCCACGGTAATGCAGTAAAGGAAGGAGCGGCCCTGGAGGAGGGAGAGGTGGTGCGTTCCAGCAACTGTTCCAGCTGCTGGTGGAAGACATAATTGAGGAGGTTGATGTGGTGGCAGAGGAGGAGCAGGGGAAGGTGCCCTCATAGGAGTGGGAGAAGAAGCTGGAGGAGCAGGCCCAAGAACATCCAAGGACAGGAGCCTTGAGCGACCAGCTCCCACTGGAGGCACTGCAGGTGTTGGCAGCCCTGCAGGTGGAGTTGACCTCTGCAAATGAGAAATTCCCAAAGCCACATCCAACATTTCGCCTCTCAGCACCACCTCACCAGTAGAGTTGGCAAAGGCCACAGAAGCTTCTGGCTCAGGTTGTGGGAACAGGATCAGAGCCGCTTTTTAAGTCATGCAGGGCAGGTCACACAAGTGCTTGTAGGCCAGAGTGAGATTTCCTTTAAAAACCGATTGTCTGGGGAATAGACGGTTTGGGTGGAGCTGAGTGCAGGGGAGCTGGGAGTCCATACTCAGAAACCCTGTATGCTTCTCTCTTGTCTCTGCCTCCTCATCTGTTTAACTCCCAGTCTGCTGCCTGATACCACTTTTCCTGTGCACCTTCACACTCAGACTGTCCATTCAGTGACAGATATTTGTTTTGCAGCTGACTCTGGCCAGATTATCTCCCAGGCATAGGATAGCTGTGAGGAGACTGACAGTAACCCCAGTAATTCTGGAGAAGAAATTCTACCAGAGTCCAAACCCTCCCTGGTGGCTCAGACGTTAAACCCTCCTACCTCACCCCAATTCACAGCCCTAGGCTGCAAGTCCACTCCTGTTTCACCCGTCCTGGTCCTGATGCTCTCTACTGTCCTGAAGAGCCTCCGTGGACCTACAGGTCTGCTCACCGCAATCGTTCTGCTGACCCTTTAACCACCACCCAGAACTCTGCTGGGATCTCCTGGCGGGAACCTTCCATTCTTCCCGGGGATTGGCAGGACACATGGCTCCTGGCCCTTGCCAGTGCAGGGTAGTATGGTTAGAACAACCCACTTTATTTAAGTTTGTAAATAAGTACACTTACTCATAGAGAAAATCTGTTCATGTCAGACATGAACTGATAACTGCTTGTAGGTGGATGGGGATCTTCTCTGCATTCTCTGGGATTCCCTACGACAGTGAGGCAGTGTAGCCTTGGTTCCTGGGCACTGCCCTGCTGCACAGCCATCCAGGCCCTGCTCACCCCGGTCAGAGTCAGGCCACTGAGCATGCAGCACCCAGGAGACCAGCCTGGGGCCACTCTACACTGCCCCTTCCCTTCCCCAGTTGCACAGACCTGGTCGACCGCTGCCCTGGGCTCCTGCCACCAGGTCAGACGAAGGAGCTCACTGGGAAGCTGTCCTTTGACACTGGGGGTTACTGGCAGAAGAGGGGCCAGGAGAGCTTCTATGCATACGTGGGCATGAGATCAGATGGGTGGAGCCATGAGATGCACATTGACTCACAGGCTGGTCCTGCCCCCCAATCCCAATGGACACCTGCTCTGAGTCCCCAGCCTTGACCACTCCATGCCCATGCCACCCAACCCAAAGGTCAGGCTGACTCACCCCCTGCGGACAAAGGCTCTCTCAAGCACCTCCAGTTCCCTGTCCCCTTCAGCTAACCTCTTCAGTGCATCCTAAACCTTGGGAACCTCCAGTCCCAGGGGCCCCTCAAACCGGGTGCTTCCTCTAGGGAGGCCTCAGACCCACCCACAGTGCCCCAGCTGGCCTTAGGTCTCCTGTCCACCAACTCCAGCCCTGGGATGCTGGGCCTAGGGCAGCACTGGGCCAGGCTCTGAGCACTCCCAGTGCCTTGTCTTCCTGCAGGTTATTTTCACCATTCCAGATGAGACACACGTATTCCATGGCTGAGCCTGAGGTCTTACACCACATACTGAGGGAGCTAGTGGATGACCGGCAACCAGCCTGTGAGCCTGAACATGGTGCTAAGGCAGACCGAGCCAACCCCAAGCAGCAGGGGAGGGGGGGTGTTCCTCATAGGCATCAAGGTCACACTTTCCCTGGGACATTATGGCCACATGTCACAGGGGTAGATGTCACTCAGGCTTCAATAAAGTTGCTGCTGGTGCCTGTAAATTGGCTATGGTCACAAGGCAAGGTTGACAGGAGCTGCCCCAGGGGGATGGGGGAGGGGGGCGAGGCGTGAGCACAGGGTTGAGCTAGGGGAATCACTGGCGGTACTGGAGCACTTCTCCACACAGCCACACAAGGGCACATAGTTCACATTTAAAAAGTAGTCTTCCAATCTTTCCGCCTGAATTTGCTATAAAGTGATGGGACCAGATGCCATGATCCCAGTTTTCTGAACACTGAGCTTTAAGCCAAATTTTTCACTCTCCTCATTCATTTTCATCAAGAAGCTCTTTAGTTCTATCTCACTTTCTGCAATAAGGGTGGTGTCATATATATATCTGAGGTTATTGATATTTCTCTCCACAATCTTGATTCCAGCTTGTGTTTCATCCAGGCCAGTGTTTCTCAGGATGTATTCTGCATATAAATAAGCTGGGTGACTATATACAGCCTTGACATACTCCTTTTCCTATTAGAAACCAGTCTGTTGTTCCATGACGAGTTCTATCTGTTTCTTCCTGACCTGGAAATAGATATGTCAAGAGGCAGCTCTGGTAGTCTGATATTCCCATCTTTTTCAGAATTTTCCACAGTTTATTGTGATACACACGGTCTTAACCTTTGGGCTAGTCAATAAAGCAGAAATAGAGTTTTTTCTGAAGTGCTTGCTTTTTTGATGATCAAGGGGATGCTGGCAATTTGATCACTGGTTCCTCTGCCTCTTGTAAAATCAGCTTGAACCTCTGGAAGTTCATGGTTCACGTATTGTTGAAGCTTTGCCTGGAGAATTTTGAGCATTACTTTGCTACCGTGTGCAATGAGTGAACTGTGTAATAGTTTGAGCATTCTTTGACAGTGCCTTTCTTTGGGATTGGAATGAAAACTGACCTTTTCCCATCCTGTGGCCACTGCTGAGTTTTCCAAATTTGCTCGCATATTGAGTGCAGTACTTTGAGAGCATCATCGTTTAGGAATTGAAATAACTCAACTGGAATTCCATCACCCCCACTAGCTTTGTTCATAGTGATGTTTCCAAGGCCCACTTGGCTTCACATACCAGGATGTCTGGCTCTCGGTGAGTGATCACACCATTGTGATTATCTGGGTTGTGAAGATCTTTTTGTACAGTTTTTCTGTGTATCTTTGCCACCTATTCTGAATATCTTCTGCTTCTCCTCGGTCCATACAATTTCTGTCCTTTATTGAGCCCATAGTTGCAGTAAACTTTCCCTTCATGTCTCTGATTTTCTTGAAGAGACCTCTACTCTTTCCCATTCTATTGTTTTTCTCGTTCTTTGCACTGATCACTGAGGAAGGCTTTCTTATCTTTTTTTGCTATACTTTGGAACTGCATTCAAATAGGTATATCTTTCTTTTGTCCTTTGCTTTTCAATTCTCTTCTTTTCACAGCTATTTGTAAGGCTTCCTCAGACAACCATTTTGCCTTTCTGCATTTCTTCTTCCTGAGGATGGTCTTGGTCATTGCCTCCTGTACAATGTCACAAGCCCCCATTCAAAGTTCATCAGCCACTCTGTCAGATCTAGTCCCTTAAATCTATTTCTCACTTCCACTGTATAATCATAAGGGACTTAATTTAGGTCTTACCTGAATGATCTCGTGGTTTTCCCTACTTTCTTCAATTTAAGCCTGAATTTGGCAATAATGAGTTCATGATCTGAGCCACAGTCAGCTCCTGGTCTTGTTTTGCTGACTGTATAGAACTTCTCCAACTTTGGCTGCAAGAATATAATCGATTTGAATTTGGTGTTGATCATCTGGTGATGGCCATGTGTAGAGTCATCTCTTGGGTTGTTGGAAGAGAGTTTGATATGACCAGTGTGTTCTCTTGGCAAAACTCTATTTGCCTATGCCCTGCTTCATTCTGTACTCCAAGACCAAAGTTGCCTGTTACTCCAGATGTTTCTTGACTTCCTATGTTTGCATTCCAGTCCCCTATAATGCAAATGACATCTGTTGTGTGTGTCAGTTCTAAAATGTCTTGTAGGTCTTCACAGAACAATTCTACATCAGCTTCTTCAGTATTACTGGTCGGGGCACAGACTTTCATTACCATGATATTGAAAGGTTTGCCTTGGAAACGAACAGACATCATTCCGTCATTTTTGAGATTGTATCCAAGCACTGCATTTTGGACTCTTTTTTGACTATGATGGATACTCCATTTCTTCCAAGGGAAATCTTGCCCACAGTAGTAGATATAATGTTCATCAGAGTTAAATTCATCCATTGCAGTCCATTTTAGTTGCCGATTGCTAAAATGTCGACATTCATTTTTGACATCTCCTGTTTCACCACAACCAGTTTGCCTTGATTCACGCACCTAACATTCCAGGTTCCTATGCAGTATTGCTTTTTACAGTACTTGACCATGCTTTCATCACCACTCACATCCACAACTGGCTGTTGTTTTTGCTTTGGCTCTGTCTCTTCATTCTTTCTGGAGTTATTTCTCCACTGATCTCCAGCAACATATTGGGCACCTAACGACCTGAGGAGCTCATCTTTCAGTGTCCTATCTTTTTGCCTTCCATACTGTTCATGGGGTTCTCAAGACAAGAATACAGAAGTGGCTTGCCATTCCCTTCTCCTGTGGCCCACGTTTTGTCAGAACTCTCCACCATGACCCATCCCTCTTGGGCAGCCCTACATTGCATGGCTAATAGTTTCATTGAGTTAGACAAGCTGTGTTCCACGTGATTAGACCACTCCTTACGTTGAACATGGGGAATCTCCCCACAACCGCCACTCCTGACCTTGGGCATGGGGTATCTCCTCACGATTCCCACTGCTGATCTTGGACATGGGGTATCTCCTCTCAGGTGCTCACTGTTTCAGCACGTCAAAGCCACTGCTTCCTGTTGATGCTGTGTGATGGAAATAAAACTGAAACTTCTGGGATAAACGTGCTGATTATAGAACACATTTAATCCAGCTTTCTTCAAAGTACCAATGACAACAATACTTCACATTTGTTTCACACTTTAGCTCATATCAGGTTTTTTTTTTGTAGTCTTTTCAGTGCTGCTTTCTAATAACCAATTTCACTGGTTTTTGAATAAATCCTATGGGCTCCTTCTTCAGCAGCTCTGGTCTGACCTCTGACTCTGGGACTGACGTAGGGCCCTCAGCTCCTTGGAGTCAGATTAACCCTAGCCTCTCAGTCCCACTTTCCAGAGTTTTAACAAATCGTTAAGAGCACTCCATCCCTCCCACACACTTGCAAGCAGACAGCTGTGTCTACAGCTCAGCAGGTACCACAGTCTAGACCCCAGAGGTCCTGGCAAATGTGGGGCAGGACAGACAGAGGGCAGGCAGACGGGTGCTGGGCAGTGTCCACGGCCAGGCCTCGGAGCCATGGTTCCTGCCCAGACCCTGCATAAACCCGAAGTTTTCTGACCCTCATCCCCTCCTGGCCAGCTTTCCCATTCCTGTTTCCTTAGAGGTCTCTGCCCATGTGCTCTTTCCCCAGAACTGGGTTTTCTTTTTTTTTTTTGGGCCTGGGAAATCCCATGAACAGAGGAGCCTGGTGGCCTACAGCCCATATGTTCACAAAGAGTCTAACATGACTTAGCCAGGAAACAACAACAACAAATAGATGAGAAAGCGAGGGAAGGTTAAAAAAAAANGACTTAGCAGTAGCAGCAGCAGCAGGCATTTTCTAAGGGCTTCCCTTGGGGCTCAGACAGCAAAGAATCTGCCTGCAATGCAAGGGACTTGACTTTGAACTTTTGTTGGGGAAAATCCCATGGGGAAGGAAATGACTGATGGCTAATGGCTTCAGGACTTTTGATCACTAGAGAACTCCTGGCCCCATAGAATGTTAATAGGTGAGTGCTCTTCCAAAAGCCTCCATCTCAACAGTAAGACTAAGTCACACCATAAGCCAGCAAGCCGTAGTGCCAAACACTCCACACCTATCCTTCAGCCAGATAGGGGCACAGGCTTGCACACCAGCAGACTGGCTGCTCAAAGCCATACTGAACCCATACATTCCAAACCACATGTGTGGATACAGCCACTGTCTTTCAGAAAGACACAATCTAGCTCCATCTACCAAAACACACACACAATTTCCCCCAACCAGGAAACCATCACATGGCATTTGTTCAATCCCACTCAGGAGAGGAAGACTCCATAGTTAAGAGTAACTACAGCCTTTCAACCAAGAAAATGGTCACAAACACAGTAAATTAAACAAAATGAAATGACAGAGAAACATCCAGCAGATGAAGGAACATGGCTAAAACCCAAAGGACTGAACACCAGAAATTAACAAATGAGACTTAGGTAACTTAAAAGCTCCACGTATATGCTTCCTCCCTGCCTGATCATAAACAAGCTATCCCACCCACCAGTCAACCACAGGTTAACTCTTTTTGCTTATGAAGACATAGATTGGCCCCGGCCCAATCCATTCATGTCAGGTCAGCAAACAGACCACCCCAGCTTCATCCATGCCAGGTCAGTGCAGAGACCACCCCAAATCCATCAATGCCAGGTCAGCACACAACCACCCCATATACATCAATGCCAGGTCAGTGCACAGAACAACCCATCTCCATCCATGCCAGGTCATCACACAGACCACACCCATCCTTTCCATTCCAGTGCACAGACCAACCAAGCTTCATCCATGCCAGGTCATCTCAGACCACAACATCTCCATCTGCCAGGTCATTACACAGACCATGTCCGTCCCTTCCATGCCAGTGCACAGACCAACCCAGCTTCATCCATGCCAGGTGAGCACAGAGACCACCACCCCTGCCCCTTCCATGCCAGTTCACAGACCCACCAAGTTACATCCATGCCAGGTCACTACACAGGTCATCCCTCCTCCATCCATGCTAGATCAGTGCAGAGACCACCCCAGCTCCATCCATGCCAGGTCAGTGCAGAGACCCGCCCCCAGGTCCATCCATGCCAGGACACAACACAGACCACCACAGCTCCACCCATGCCAGTTCAACACACAGACCACCCCACCTCCATCCATGTCAGGTTAGCACACAGACCACCCTAACTCCATCCATGTGAGATCAGCACTCAGGACACCCCAGCTGCATCCACGCCAGTTCAGTACACAGACCACTCCACCTCCATCCATGCCAGGTCAGCACACAGACCACCCCAGCTCCATCCATTACAGATCGGTACACACACCACCCCTCCTCCGGATTTCCCAACCTGGGGATTTGGCAAATGGACTGAGAATCCCGAGGGAGTTAGACGTGGGAAGCCATTGGGATTGGATTATAGAATTTCCACAGGACTAGGGAAACAGACTCATGGAGGGCACAAACAAAACCTTGTGCACACCAGGACCCAGGAGAAAGGAGCAGTGACCTCACAAAAGACTGACCCAGACTTGCCTGTGAGTGCCCAGGGGCTTCCGGCAGAGGCGCAAGTCAGTCGTGGCCTCCTGCAGTGTGATAGGCACTGGGACCTTTTGAAGGAGGTCGCCATTTTCTTCATTACCTCCACCATAGTTTTGTCTCAGGTAAACAGGGAGGGCCACAGTCCTGTCCTTCAACAGAAGGCCATGTTGACAGGCATTTAATATTTATAAGATCCAAGTGTTTCTAAGTAAACAACAACTGATCCCCTGGAGTCTCCTAGGCGTGGTCAACAAAAAAGTATTCATAACTGGGTAGACCATCACAAAGCCAATTTTAACATGTACCTTTAACTCACACTTAAAAATATATCACATGAAAATATCGCAGGACTCAGAGAATAAAGTAGAGGTGAACATAGCAGGTGAGGTGAGGGACACAGGGAAGGATATTAGCATAAGATATCACTTGTAGCTGGGATCTAAAAATGGATAGAGATGAACTTCTTTACTAAAGAGAAACAGTCTCACAGACTCAGAAAATAATCAGTGGTCCTCAGAAAGAAAAAAAAAAAACAAAACTGTGGGGCAGGGAGTAAAGAACTGATTCAGTCTAACATAGGGAGACTAATATTAAAAACAACAACAATCCACCAGGAACCACTGTCTAAAGAGGAATCCTATTCAACACTGTAACATCCTATATCAGAAAAATACCTGGAAGAGAAGATATACACGTCTACATACAAGTGAATCAAATTGATGTCAATCCTAGTAAAACAAAAAACACCCACAACCTTGTCATTCAACTACATACGGCCATTCAAATTAGGGAATAAAAGTACCAAAAAGGAATCAGAAAGGCTCACTCTACTGTCCTTGGGCCATGGTGACCAGGATGTTGTCACATCCTTGGAGCCTGAGCTGCTTTTAGTCCCAAGCCTGGAGGGTCTAAGTGCAGACAGAGCTGGGAGCATGGGGCAGGAAATGTGACACCACAATGGACCTGGGCTGCCTCCTTTCCTCTACATGAGCATCCAATCTCCAGATGCAGGTGGAACCTCCTTCAGAGAAACCAAGCCTACATCACCCAAGAATTGGTGGGGCCTCCAGGCTGAAACAGGTTGGCAAGGTCCCCTGGCCACTCTATGTCCCCTAGGCTGGGGTTCCTACCTCCAGCCTCCGTCTTTAGGGTCACCTACAGATGACAGCACCCTCTGCAGAATGGTGTCCACAAACTGGGATGTGTCCTGGGGACCCTGGGTAAGGGGGAAGGAGAAATGAGACTCAAGCCTTGGCACTTTCCACTCTAACTGAGAATCAATGAACAGAGTTTTCCATGAACCTCAGTGATTGAGGACCAGAGTGGGGCAGGAAGCANATGTGTCCTGGGGACCCTGGGTAAGGGGGAAGGAGAAATGAGACTCAAGCCTTGGCACTTTCCACTCTAACTGAGAATCAATGAACAGAGTTTTCCATGAACCTCAGTGATTGAGGACCAGAGTGGGGCAGGAAGCAAAGTTGTTTCCTTAGAACTGTTTTCCAGAAAAACAACTTTAAACCTAATGCTGCTTGGCTCTTAATATTCACAAGGCATGTGGGACTGTACATGACCCCTCCCTTCCAGTCATGTCTGGGCATAGATCATCAGACAGGAATTCAGAACAGGGCCAACTTTCAAGAAAACAATGTCAAGAAGTAAGCTGTAGTCACTCTGTACAGTATAAGAGAGCACAGTTCATCCAGCTCACTATGTATTCAGTTCAGTTGCACAGTTGTGTCCTACTTTTTGCAATCCCATGGACTGCAGCACACCACTATGTATTAAATTCACACAAATCAAAACTCCCATGAAAAACCCCCTCTCACAGGTTAGACTGGCCACTGTCAAAAAATCTACAGAGAATAGGGGCTGCAGAGGATGCAGGCAAAAGGGGATTCTCCTACACTCTCAGTGGAGATGAAAATGGGTGCGGGAACAATCAAAACCAGCAAGGAGAAACACTCAGAAACCACATGGCCCAACAATCCCATGTCTGGGCTCAGACCCAGAGAAAATAATTCATACTGGCCCGTGCACCTTGTTTTCAGGGCAGCTCGATTGGCAATGGCCAAGAACTAGAATTGTTACTGGCCAAAATCTTTTTTTTCTCTGCCAAGTGAAGCAAAATAAAAAATACAGAGACAGAGTTTGAAGGAGATACGAAGGTGGCTTTTATTCTCAAGCCAGCAGAGAGGGGAAAACAGTAGGGTCATGCCTCAAGGACTGAGTACCCTCCCATCCCCTGCCTATGCAGAGTCTAGAGGCTTATATAAGGGAAGGGCTCACAGCCAGGTGTCAGTGATGAGGAACAAAGTGGGTAGGATCTAGATCTCTTCACTGTGCATTTTTTCAAAGATAGTCTTAGACTGAAGTCAATAACCCAGTAACTGACTCTGGCAGTTGGGGAGGCTCGGCGTCCTTCTTTCTGATATGCAAGTACAAGGGGAAGAGTGTTGTAAGGGTAACCACCAGATAGGTTATGTATTTAGCATAGAGTCCAAGGAAAAAACGTTACTCATAGCTCCTGCATAGTTAGGGGTCAGAAAAGCAAACATAGTCACAGACATTCAGAGTTGTGAACAGTTAACATTAAAAAAAAAAAAAAACACCAACAACTAGAAATGTTCAGGCCTGCTCAATGTTTTCTTGATCTCCTTTGTTCTCAAAAAAGGGAAATAATAAAATACTCCTTTTTCTTTTTCTTTTTTTTTTCCTTTGCATGCATTATCAGTCAGTTCAATCATGTCCAACACTTTGTGACCCCATGGACTGTAGCCCACCAGGCTCCTCTATCCATGGGATTCTCCAGGCAAGAATATTGGAGTGGGTTGCCATGCCCTTCTCCAGGGAATCTTCCTCTCCCAGGGACTGAACCCACGTCTCCTGCATTGGCAGGTGGATTCTCTACTGGCTGGGTCACCAGGGAAGCCCTCCTTGCAACAAATTCTACAAAGTTATTCATCGACAGGAAAATGAAGTCAGAGTGGTGCACCTCTGCACTGGAATGCTACCCAGCTCTGAATCACAACAGAATAATGCCAGTGACAACAGCATGGATGGATAGAATTAATACCATACTAAGTGAAGGTAGGCCGATAGAGAAAGACACATTACAGAAGGCATCACTGACAGGTATCTTCTTGAAATTAATGCAAATGTAGGCTATTACACAGTAGAAACAGACTCACAAACTTAGAAAACTAACTTATGATTATTAAAAAAAAATTATGGATGTGGGATAATGTAGAATTTGCAAGGAAGAAACTGATGTTAACATACATCAAACAGATAATCAGGAAAAACAGTGCTGAATTGCAAATAGCAGCCTACTGGAGACATTTTACTCCTCTCTCTGGGAGAAATGAACCCAAAACAGAATTGATAAATGTCTGTACATCTCTGAATACAGCTCCTGTACACCTGAAACAAACACAGTATCAGAAATCAACCCTACTTCAAAATAAAACAACAATGAATGCACAGAAAAAGAAATTTACAGCAGGATCCTCTATGACCCAAATGTCGAGTCACAGAAATCAAAGCAGAAAAATAAACAAATGGGACCTAACTCAAAAGCTTTTTCACAACGAAGAAATGTATAAGCAAGGTGAAAAGACAGCCTTCAGAATGGGAGAAAATAATAGCAAACTAAGCAACTGACAAAGAATTAATCTAAAAAATATACAAGCAGCTCCTAGAGCTCAATTCCAGAAAAATAAATGACCCTCTCAAAAAATGGGCCAAAGATCTAAACAGACATTTCTCCAAAGAAGACATACAGATGGCAAGCAAACACATGAAAAGATGCTCAACATCACTCATTATCAGAGAAGTGCAAATCCAAACCACAAAGAAGTACCATCTCACACCAGTCATGATGGCTGCTATCAAGAAGTTTACAAGCAATAAATGCTGGAGAGGGTGTGGAGAAAAGTGAACTCTCTTGTACTGCTGGTGAAAATGGAAATTAGCCCTGCCACTATGGAGAACAGGGTGGAGATTCCTTAAAAAACTGGAGACGGAGCTGTCATACGACCCAGCAAATCCACTGCTGGGCATACACACTGAGGAAACCAGAATGAAAAGAACTGGGACAGACCTCCATTGGTAACAGAGGAGTTAGTGAAAAAGAGCAGTACAGGGAAATTCTGGTTTTGGGGTAGATGCTTGAGCAGGTCCAGGGGGTCACTCGAGTCCTGACTTTCCTTTGCCTGTCAGGCCTTTTCCTCATGACCTTTGTCATGAGTGTGATCTCCCATGCTGGCTCCCGTCACTCTGGGACCTCCTCTGGTCCACTCTGATTCAGCTCTTCATGCACCTTGGAGCACTGGCTACAGAGCTTTGAGCCTCTGATTTTTTTTAAAAGTTTCCTTGTGGTGGGCGGTTTCTGAGAAGTTTTCTTAGTCAGTTTTTCCTGAAGGTGGTTATTCACTCTCACAGTTACCCTGGCCACCTGGAGAAAACAAGAGAGCGGTAGAGAATGGCATTGGTTTGGGGAAGAGGTTGAAGGTGGAAGGAAACGACAGCTTCAGGAGAAGGGGTGTGGGCAGAGAAGGGTTATGTGCCAGGCAAGGACAGGGGAGGGGGTTTTCTGGGGTAGGGTCAATGGGCAAGAGGAGTTTGGGTGGGTTAAGCTCACTTTAATATGTCTTTGGATCTCAATTGAGAGGAGGTCTTCATCTTTTTGTCCAGAGTAACATGAGGCAGATGTTTCATAACTACTCTGGAGCCTTATGGCTTCCCAGTCACCTTAGTCATTTTGAGGCCTCCCATTGGTCTGCTCCAGAGCCCCTGAGCACCCTTATATATACCCCTTCCCATGGAGACACACCCTAACACTTTATGAGGTCAGCAAGTCTATTCCCCAGGCAATGGTGGTCCTGGGTGAGCCTTGACATCACAAAGCCGCATCCTGACACCTCTAGTGAAGAACGGGGTGCAATTCAGATGTTTTGGTGGGAGAAATGAGGCATTTATAATACCCCTAAAAAGGCCTCCAAACTCATCTGCCATCCTCATCTCTCTAAGTCAACTACAATGGGTCACATGGCAGGGAGAGTGTATCTCCGCCAAAATTTGTCTATTATATCTATTTAAGACTGCCAAAGTGTAAGGAAATTTAAAAAAAATCCGCAAAAGATACAGCTTAAGGAGCCCCAGTTAACGTAGGTTTATTTTCTTTGTTCCATAGTCTCAAAATAACCTGTAATTAAGAATGAATTTCATTTAAAACCTATTTTTCAAATTCAGAAAGATATTTTATGTTCAAATATGAGACAATTTTGTTCTTTTCAAACTAAAAAAAGTTTGTACCTTGCAGTGAATACTTTGTTTCACTGATTTGTACATAAATAAAAACACATTGTGTGTCTCTAACTTGACAATTTTTTGGTATCACTGTGTATTTAGAATCAACTGTTTGAACGCGGGGTGTGTATAAGTACATCCCCTCGGGGACTGCAGGCTGTGCAGGAGGTGATCTCAAGGCCTTGCAAACCATTAAGGATGCTCTGTGGAATGGAGCAATGGTAACCATGGCAGCCTGCGTTGGTGACAATTGTTTAACCTGGCCTTCTCTTAATGAACTCCCTCCTAGAAGACAATGAATTTTTAAAAATAACTACTAAAACTGTGGCAGTATGAATTTATGTGTNCTTGTATATATGTGCACTGAAACTGTGTATGGTGTGGCTAATATATAAAATATTAAAACCTGACATATATAACCACAAAAGTTTAAAACAGAAACCAACCAAATTTGCTTTTGCAGAGGAAAAGTATTTAATCACAGACATTATTTTAGAATACTGAAATATGGAGATGGTAATAAAAACAGAACCAGCGTTTACTGGGTTTTATTCTTGTAATAAAACTCTTCGTTAGCAATGCCCCCCCAGTATTGCCTGCACGGGATGTGCACTACTCCCCCTGCCCCACCTGTGGGAGTCCATTGTTCCATTCGAAATTCCTTTCTCCAAAGAAGACATACAGATGGACAACAAACACATGAATATATATTCAACATCACTCATTATTAGAGAAATGCAAATCAAAAGAACACTGAAGTACCATCTCATGCCAATCAGAATGGCTGGTATCCAAAATTCTCAAGCAATAAATGCTGGAGAGGGTGTGGAGAAAAGGGAACCATCTTACCCTGTTGGTGGGAATGCAAACTAGTACAGCCACTATGGAGAACAGTGTGGAGATTCCTTAAAAAACTGGAACTAGAACTGCCATATGACCCAGCAATTCTACTGCTGGGCATACACACTGAGGAAACCAGAATTCAAAGAGACATGTGTACACGAATGATCATCACAGCACTGTTTACAAGAGCCGGGACCTGGAAGCAACCTAGATGTCCATCAGCAGAGGAATGGATAAGAAAGTAGTGGTACATATACACAATAGAATATTAGTCATTAAAAATAATACACTTGAATTAGTTCAAATGAGGTGGATGAAACTGGAGCCTATTATACAGAGTGAAATTAGTCAGAAAGAAAAATACCAATAAAGTATACTGAGCTCAACATTCAGAAAATGAAGATCATGGCATCCGATCCCATTTCTTCATGGGAAATAGATGGGGAAATAGTGGAAACAGTGTCAGACTTTATTTTTTGGGGCTCCAAAATCACTGCATATGGTGACTGCAGCCATGAAATTAAAGATGCTTACTCCTTGGAAGAAAAGTTATGACCAACATAGATAGCATATTCAAAAGGAGAGACATTACTTTGCCAACTAAGGAGTTCATGTAAAAAAATAAATAAATAAAAAATATAAAAATAAAAATAAAAACAATAAAAGGAAAAAAAAAAGAAAAGTGAAGGTAAAATAAATCATATATTTCATTATAAACAAAAAAAATCCATCTAGTCAAGGCTATGGTTTTTCCAGTGGTCATGTATGGAAGTGAGAGTTGGACTGTGCAGAAGGCTGAGCACCAAAGAATTGATGCTTTTGAACTGTGGTGTTGGAGAAGACTCTTGAGAGTTCCTTGGACTGCAAGGAGATCCAAACAGTCCAATCTGAAGGAGATCAACCGTAGGATTTCTTTGGAAGGAATGATGCTAAAGCTGAAACTCCAGTACTTTGGCCACCTCATGAGAAGAGTTGACTCATTGGAAAAGACTCTGATGCTGAAAGGAATTGGGGGCAGCAGGAGAAGGGTACGACCGAGGATGAGATGGCTGGATGGCATCACGGACTCGATGGACGTGAGTTTGAGTGAACTCCTGGAGTAGTTGATGGACAGGGAGGCCTGGCTTGCTGCAATTCATGAGATCGCAAAGAGTCAGACATGACTGAGCATCTGAAATGAAGTGAACTGAGCGTATAACTATGGAATTTAGTAAGAGGTAATGATAACCCTAAATATGAGACCACAAAACAGACACAGATGTACAGATCAGTCTTTTCGAATCTGTGGGAGAAGGCGAGGCTGGGATGATCTGAGATAATAACATTGAAAAATGTATATTATCATATGTGAAACAGATCACCAGCCCAGGTTCGATGCATGAAACATGGTGCTCAGGGCTGGTGCACTGGGATGACCCAGAGGGATGTTGTGGGGAGGGAGGTGGGAGGGGGGTTCACGATTGGGAACACATGTACACCTGTGGTGGGTTCTTGTCAAGTATGGCAAAAACCACTACAGCATTGTAGAGTAATTGGCCTCCAACTGAAATAAATAAAATTTAAAATATAAACTAAATTCCTTTGCCTAAAAGGGCCTAATCAATGTTGGCTTTGTGACCTCCAAAACACCGTTATTTTCCTTCCTTTCTTCCCTCCTTCCTTTACCCTCTTTCTTTCCTTTTCTTTCTTATTATACAATTGTTAAAGTTTGCTTTCCATTTATATTTATTACAGAGTACTGGCTCTATTACCCATGTTTTACAGTATATCCTTGAGCTCATCTTTCACCTAACATGGTGTGCCTCCCACTCCCCCACCTCTGTATTGCCCCTGCCTCTTCCCCTCCCCGCTGTTAACCAGTAGATTGTTATATATATCTGTGAGCATCAATTTTTGTTATATTCTCTACTTTGTGGTGTTTTGAGATTCTATAAGTGATGTCATACAGCATTTGTCTAACTCTGTCTGTGTTATTTTACTTAAGAGTATATCTTTCATTTTGCTGAAAATGTCAATATTCCATTCTTCTTAGGGGGTACCTTCTTTCTATGCCTTTTAGCAAATCGCACTGCCACCCCACACATGATACGGACTCCTCATCTAAGTTTCCATCTCTAAACTCACAGAGAGAAACACCAAGTCCTCCTCCTCTTCTCCCATAGAAATATATCCTGTATTGTCAGGCCAGTGACATGCCACTCCCCAGGACACACAAGACAGGCATACATCAGGAGTGGTCAGAAACAAATCCTCCCTTGTGGGGGTGAGAACAAGGTTCCAAGAGGACCACAGAGAACCCAGAGGGATAAGCTCATTGGATGGTATGGCAGGGGCTGGGGATGTCAGTGTGGCAGCTGGGCAAGCGGGAATGCCACTCCCCAGGACACACAAGACAGGCATACATCAGGAGTGGTCAGAAACAAATCCTCCCTTGTGGGGGTGAGAACAAGGTTCCAAGAGGACCACAGAGAACCCAGAGGGATAAGCTCATTGGATGGTATGGCAGGGGCTGGGGATGTCAGTGTGGCAGCTGGGCAAGCGGGAGTACCGAGATACAGAGTACCAGTGATGCCAAAGTTGTACTCCTTAACGACCTCTCTGTGCCTGAGACATCCTCTCTGGTCCATTGCTTCTTTGAGGATGGTTGCAGCACTCTCAACCTCAGGATAGTCACCATAAGCCTGAACTTGCTCAACTGATTGTTGGATCACAACTCTCTGGGATGAAACAGGATTGCTGAGGGAGGTGCCTTTGGGCCTCCCCAGAATGGATGAGTGATGTTGGTGTTCTTGGCTGCTCACAGAGGGCTTGGAGCTGGGTCAGTCCCATACTGACCTCCCCTGTGTGGCAAGCAGATCAGTAGGTTCTTCCATGAGACATAATTGACAAGACACAGAGCTTGTGAGGCGATCATGCATGAGGCCTGAAGGCAGATCCGAATAGTGGCCAGGACCCTCTCCTCTCCCAGGTGGGGAAGCTCAGGCTTATGCAGCCTAGAGGCAGAGTCAGGATTCTGGTCATGTGGGTAGCAGGTGACAGGCTGAGACTGGAGGCTTGGGGGCTTCATGTGTCCTAGGCTCATTCAGAGAAGTTCTGTTTACAGCATGCGAGACCCAGGTGATTTTCACTGAGGCAGGCTGAATTCATCACCTTTGTAGGCATCATCCTTCCTGGATCTTGCTGCTCATGGAGACCCTGNGCTTGGGGGCTTCATGTGTCCTAGGCTCATTCAGAGAAGTTCTGTTTACAGCATGCGAGACCCAGGTGATTTTCACTGAGGCAGGCTGAATTCATCACCTTTGTAGGCATCATCCTTCCTGGATCTTGCTGCTCATGGAGACCCTGGGGTGTCTTCGATGTGAGCCCAAGGATTCAGGGGCTTGGGCCCTGATACCTGCAGCTGTGCGGGGTCCATCGGGGATGTTGCAGGCAGCAGGGTGCCCACCAGGCGAGGAGGCTGCCTTCCTCAGTGGGGAGGCAGTGGAGGAAGGAGAGACTGTGGAGTAGGGTGAGGTGGTTCAGTCTGGCAAGTGTTCCAGCTGCTTTTGGAAAACATCTTTGAGGAGGTTGAAGTGGTGGTGGAAGAGGAGCAGGAGAAGCTGTCCTCGCAGGAGCAGTAGGAGAAGTCAGAGGAGCAGGGCCAGGAATATCCAAGGACTGGAGCCTTGAGCAACCAGCCCCCACTGGAGGCGTTGGAGCCATTGGTGGCCCTGCAGGGGGAGCTAAGCTACACAAATGACAAAGACCCCATAGCTTAATTGACTCCAGAGGAAGGATCATCAGAAGAGAAATCGTCCCTCCAGTCAGAGAAGTGCCGTCATCCAGGAAGGCACATCATCATGCTCAGGAGGACGAGAAGGAAGAGGAGCAGGAGGAGGGGTGGGGGTCAGGGAACCCACTAGCTGTGGGGAGGCCAAGGGAATTGGGGGCCAAGGGGATTGGGGTTCAGGGGCACTGTGATCTCCACAGGCACAATGCCAGCAGAGCCTGGGAACCTCTCTACCTGTACGTTTCTGAGCAGATGAGTATGGGAGGTTCAGTTTGGCTCACATCTGAATAGGAGCCAAACACTTTGGCAGGAAATGGATGTCATCAGTGACTGGCAACAGTCAGCCAGATGACTTCAGTACATCCACGTCATCCCTTGTCAAGACAGGGATCAGGGAAGAGACCCAGGCCTCTTGCTAAACACACGGCCAAAGACACTTGCACATGGAGAACACATGGTGCAGGGACTGTAAATCCTGAAGTTTCAGGCAACTGACATGCCAATTCCAAGGACACACATGCCGGGCATACAACAAGAGGGATCAGAAACAAATCCTCCCTTAGGGGATGTGGACAAGGATCCCAGAAGACGACAGGGNCCAAAGACACTTGCACATGGAGAACACATGGTGCAGGGACTGTAAATCCTGAAGTTTCAGGCAACTGACATGCCAATTCCAAGGACACACATGCCGGGCATACAACAAGAGGGATCAGAAACAAATCCTCCCTTAGGGGATGTGGACAAGGATCCCAGAAGACGACAGGGGACCCAAAGGCATGAGCGCCTCGCATGCTGTGACAGGGGCTGGGGATGTTGGTGTGGTGGCTGGGAAAGCCGGAGTACCTACATGCAGAGCACCAGCAATCCCAAAATGGTACACCTGTACGACCTGTCTGTGCCTGAAGTAAGGGTGGTCCCAAAGGTAAACAAGTACTCAAAAAAGGGAGACCTTACTGATGCCTGTTCTGGTACTCTTGCTCTGCCCAAGGCTAACCCTGTTAGGAGACACTTCCTTACCCGCATGTGCCATGACTGATTCCTTGATTTCAAACAGAGAGGTGGTGCAGTCCGGCAAATGTTCCAGCTGCTGGTGGAAGACATCACTGAGGAAGTTGAAGTGGTGGTGGAGGAGGAGAAGGGGAAGGTGCCCTCGTAGGATCGGGAGGAGAATCCAGAGGAGCAGGCCCAAGAACATCCAAGGACAGGAGCCGTGAGCGACTAGCCCCCACTGGAGGCACTGGAGCTGTTGGCGGCCCTGCAGGTGGAGCTGAGTTCTGCAAATGAGAAATCCCCAAAGCCACATCCAACACTTCGCCTCTCAGCACCACCTCACAAGAACAGGTGGCAAATGCTTCAGAGGTTTCAGGCTATGTTGTGGGAACAGTCTCAGAGCCGCTTTTTAAGTCATGCAGGGCAGGTCACACAAGTGCTTGTAGGCCAGAGTGAGTTTTCCCTTAAAATCCGATTGTCTGGGAAACAGACGGGCTTGGGTGGAGCTGAGCCCAGGGGAGCTGGGAGTCCATAAGCAGAAACCCTGTAATCCTCTCTCTTGTCTCTGCCTCCTCATTTGGTTAAGCCCCAGTCTGCCGCCTGATGCCACCTTTCCTGTGCAGCTTCACACTCAGACTGTCCATTCAGTGACAGATATTTGTTTAGCACCTGACTATGGCTAGATTATGTTCCAGGCATGGGACAGCTGTGAGGAGACTGACATTAACCCCAGTACTTCTGGAGCAGAAATTCTACCAGAGGCCAAACCCTCCCTGGTGGCTCATATGGTAAACCCTCCTAACTCACCCCAATTCCCAGCCCTGGGCTGCAGGGCCACTCCTTTTTCACCAGTCTTGGTCCTGATGCTCTCTACTGTCCTGGGGCGCCTCTGTCGACCTACAGGTGTGAACACCGCAGTCACTCTGCTGACCCGCTAACCACCACCCAGAACCCCGCTGGGTCCCCCTGGGTAGGCACCTTCCATTCTTCCAGGGGATTGGCAGGACACATGGCTCCTGGTCCTTGCCAGTGCAGGGTAGTATTGTTAGAACAACCCACTTTATTTAAGTTTGTAAATAAGTACACTTACTCATAGAGAAAATCTGTTCATGTCAGAGATGAACTGATAACTGCTTGTGGGTGGATGGAGAACTTCTCTGCCTTCTCTGGGATTCCCTAGGACAGTGAGGCAGTGTAGCCTCGGTTCCTGGGCACTTCCCTGCTTCACAGCCATCCAGGCCCTGCTCACCCCAGTCAGAGTCAGGCCACTGAGCATGCAGCACCCAGGAGACCAGCCGGGGGCCCCTCTGCACGCCCCATTCCCCTCCCCAGTTGCACAGACTGGGTCGACCACTACCCTGGGCTCCTGCCACCAGGCCAGATGAAAGTGCTCACTGGCAAGCTGTCCTTTGACATGGGGGGTTACTGGCAGAAGAAGGGCCAGGAGAGCTTCTACCAATACATGGGTGTAAGGGCCAGATGGGTGTAGCCCTGATATGCACTTAGATCTGCAGCATGGTCCTGCCCTCCCCAATCTCAATGGGCACCTGCTCTGAGCTCCCAGCCTTGACCACTCCACGCCCACACCCCCCAACCCCAAGGTCAGGCTGACTCACCCCTGCAGACTGAGCATCACCCCAGCCCTTCCAGTTCCCTGTCCCCTTTGGCTAACCTGTTCAGTGTGTGCTAACCCTTGGGAACCTCCAGGCCCAGGGGCCCCTCAAACCGAGTGCTTCCTCTGGGGAGGCCCCAGACACACCCACATTGCTCCTGATGGCCTTGGGGCTCCTTTCCACTGACTCTAGCCCTGTGATGCTGGGCCCAGGGCAGCACGGGGCTAGGCTCTGAGCATTACCAGCACCCCGTCTGTCTGCAGGTCATTTTCACCATCACAGACGAGACCCACAAGATCCATGGGCTACCACTGCTGAGCCCTTGTCTTACACCACAAACTGAGGGAGCTAGTGGATGACCGGCAACCAGCCTATAAGCCTGGACATGGTGCTAAGGCAGAATGAGCCTTAGCAGCAAGTTGGGTGTGTTCCTCATGGGCACCTGGGACACACTTTCAATGGGACATTCTGACCACATGTTACAGGGGCAGGTGTCACTCAGGCTTCAATAAAGTTGCTGCTGGCGCCTGCAAGGTTGCTATGGTCACAAGGCAAGGTCGACAGGAGCTGCCCCAGGGGGATGGGGGGAAAGGCGTGAGCAGAGTTGTGGGCTAGGGGAGCCTTTGTGGGTACTGGGAGCACTTCTCCACACAACCACACAAGGACACACAGCTCACATGAAACAAATAAAGTCTTCCACACTTTCCCTATGAATTTGCCATGAAGTGATGGGACCAGATGCCATGATCCTAGTTTTCTGAACATTGAGCTTTAAGCCAACTTTTTCACTCTTCTCTTTCATTTCCATCAAGAGGCTCTTTAGTTGTTTCACTTTCTGAAATAAGGGTGGTGTCACATTTATATCTGAGGTTATTGATACTTCTTCCCACAATATTGATTCCAGCATGTGCTTCATCCAGGCCAGTGTTTCTCATGATGTACTCTGCATATAAGTTAAATAAGCTGGGTGACGATATACAGCCTTGACATACTCCTTTTTCTATTAGGAGCCAGTCCGTTGTTCCATGACCAGTTCTATCTGTTGCTTCCTGACCTGCATATAGATACCTCAAGATGCATATCCGGTTGTCTGTTATTCCCATCTCTTTCAGAATTTTCCACAGTTATTTGTGACCCACAAGGTCTAAGCCTTTGGCCTAGTCAATAAAGCAGAAATAGAGCCCAAATCACTGCAGATGGTGACTGCAGCCATGAAATTAAAAGATGATTACTCCTTGGAAGAAAAGTTATTACCAACCTAGATAGTATATTCAAAAGCAGAGACATTACTTTGCCGAGTAAGATCCATCTAGTCAAGGCTAATGTTTTTCCAGTGGTCATGTATGGATGTGAGAGTTGGACTGTGAAGAAGGCTGAGTGCCAAAGAATTGATGCTTTTGAACTGTGGTGTTGAAGAAGACTCTTGAGAGTCCCTTGGACTGCAAGGAAATCCAACCAGTCCATTCTGAAGGAGATCAACCCTGGGATTTCTTTGGGAGGAATGATGCTAAAGCTGATGCCAGTACTTTGGCCAACTCATGTGAAGAGTTGACTCACTGGAAAAGACTCTGATGCTGGGAGGGATTGGGGGCAAGAGAAGGGGACGACTGAGGATGAGATGGCTGGATGGCATCATGGACTCGATGGATGTGTGTCTGAGTGAACTCCAAGAGATGGTGATGAACAGGGAGGCCATGCATGCTTCGATTCATGGGGTCACAGAGTCGGACACGACTGAGTGACTGAACTGAACTGAGAGGTTTTTCTGAAATTCTTGCTTTTTTGATGATCCAGTGGATTCTGGCAATTTGATTGCTGGTTCCTCTGCCTTTTGTAAAATCAGCTTGAAATTCTGGAAGTTCATGGTTCACGTATTGTTGAAGCTTGGCCTGGAGAATTTTGAGCATTACTTTGCTACCGTGTGCAATGAGTGTAATTGTGTAATAGTTTGAGCATTCTTTGACAGTGCCTTCCTTTGGAATTGGAAAGAAAACTGACCTTTTCCCGTCCTGTGGCCACTACTGAGTTTTCCAAATTTGCTCGCATATTCAGTGCAGTACTTTCACGGAATCATCGTATAGGAATTGAAATAACTCAACCCGAATTCCATCACCCCCACTAGCTTTGTTCATAGGGATGCGTCCTAAGGTGTATTTCACTTCACATTCCAGGATGTCTGGCTCTCGGTGAGTGATCACACCATCGTGATTATCTGGGTCATGAAGATCTTTTTTGTACAGTTTTTCTGTGTATCTTTGCCACCTATTCTTAATATCTTCTGCTTCTCCTCGGTCCATAGCATTTCTGTCCTTTATTGAGCCCATCATTGCATGAAACGTTCTCTTCATATCTCTGATTTTCTTGAAGAGATCTCTACCCTCTCCCATTCTATTGTTTTATTCATTCTTTGCACTGATCACTGAGGAAGGCTTTCTTATCTCTTCTTGCTATTCTTTGGAACTCTGCATTCAAATAGGTATACCTTTCTTTTGTCCTTTGCTTTTCACTTCTCTTCTTTTCACAGCTATCTGTAAGGCCTCCTCAGACAACCATTTTGCCTTTCTGCATTTTTTCTTCGTTGGAATGGTCTTGGTCATTGCCTCCTGTACAATGTCACGAACCTCCATCCAAAGTTCATCAGCCACTCTGTCAGATCTAGTCCCTTAAATCTCTTTCTCACTTCCACTGTATAATCTTAAAGGATTTAATTTAGGTCATACCTGAATGATTTAGTGGTTTTTACCTACTTTCTTCAATTTAAGTCAGAATTTGGCAATAATGAGTTCATGATCTGAGCCACAGTCAGCTACTGGTCTTGTTTTGCTGACTGTATAGAACTTCTCCATCTTTGGCTGCAAGAATATAATTGATTTGATTTTGGTGTTGATCATTTGGTGATGTCCATGTGTAGAGTCTTCCCTTGTGTTGTTGGAAGAGGGTGTTTGATATGACCAATATGTTCCTTGGCAAAAGTCTATTTGCCTATGCCCTACTTCATTCTGTACTCCAAGGCCAAAGTTGCTTGTTACTCCAGATGTTTTTTGACTTTCTACTTTTGCATTCCAGTCCCCTATAATGAAAAGGACATCTTTTGTGTGTGTGTCAATTCTAAAAGGTCTTGTAGGTCTTCACAGAACAATTCCACATCAGCTTCTTCAGTATCACTAGTCTGGGCACAGACTTTCATTACCATGATCTTGAATGATTTGCTTTGGAAACGAACAGACATCATTCCGTCATTTTTGAGATTGCATACAAGCACTGCATTTTGGACTCTTTTTTTGACTCTGATGGCTACTTCATTTCTTCCAAGGGAATCTTGACCACAGTAGTAGGTATAATGGTCATCTGAGTTAAATTCATCCTTTCCAGTCCATTTTAGTTGCTGATTGCTAAAAGGTCGACGTTCACTCTTGCCATCTCCTATTTCACCACAACCAATTTGCCTTGATTCGTGCACCTAATATTCCAGGTTCTTATGCAGGATTTCCCTTTACAGTATTTGACCATGATTTCATCACCACTCACATCCACAACTGGCTGTTGTTTTTGCTTTGGTTCTGTCTCTTCTTTCTTTCTGGAGTTATTTCTCCACTGATCTCCAGCAACTTATTGGGGACCTACCAACCTGAGGAGCTCATCTTTCAGTGTCCTATCTTTTTGCCTTCCATACTGTTCATGGGATTCTCAAGACAAGAATACTGAAGTGGCTTACCATTCCTTTCTCCTGTGTCCCACGTTTTGTCAGAACTCTCCACCATGATCCATCCCTCTTGGGTATCCCTTCATGGCACGGCTGATAGTTTCATTGAGTTAGACAAGCTGTGGTCCATATGATTAGACCACTCCTTATCGTGAACATGGGGTATCTCCCCACAACCACCACTCCTGACCTTGGGTGTGGAGTATCTCCTCACGATCCCCACTCCTGATCTTGGACGTGGGGTATCTCCTCTCAGTTGCTCACTGTTCCAGCGCGTCACAGCCACTGCTTGTTGTTGATGCTGTGTGGTGGAAATAAAACTGAAACTTCTGGGATAAACGTGCTGATTATAGAACACATTTAATCCAGCTTTCTTCAAAATACCAATGACAACAATACTTCACATTTGTTTCACACTTTAGCTCATATCAAGTTTTTGTTTGTAGTCTTTTCATTGCTGCTTTCTAATAATCAATTTCACTGGTTTTCCAATAAATCCTCTGGGCTCCTTCTTCAGCAGCTTTGGTCTGACCTCTGGCTCTGGGACTGACGTAGGGCCCTCAGCTCCTTGGATCCAGATTAACCCCTGCCTCCAGGCCTCACATTCCAGAGTTGTAACAAGTCGTTAAGAGCACTCCATCCCTCCCATACACCTGCAAGCAGACAGCTGTGTTTAGAGCTCAGCAGGTACCACAGTCTAGACCCCAGAAGTCCTGGCAAATGTGGGACAGGACAGACAGAGGGCAGGCAGACAGGTGTTGGGTAGTGTCCACGGCCAGGCCTCAGAGCCATGGTTCCTGCCCAGACCTTGCGTAAACCCGAAGATTTTTGACCCTCATCCCCTCCTGGCAAGCTTCCCATCCTTGTGTCTTTATAGGTCTCTGCTCATGTGCTCTTCCCCCAGAATGGTCTTTTCTTTTTTTTTTTGTCTTGGGAATTCCCATGGAAAGAGGAGCCTGGTGGACCTCAGGCCATAGGTTCACAAGGAGTCTAACATGACTTAGCCAGAAAAAAACAACAACAAATAGATGAGAATGCAAAGGAAGGTTAAAAAATAAAAAAGAACACAAAGCAATGAAAAATCCTGTCACTATCATTAGAAGGTAATTGAGGACCTGCTGTCACCATAAGAAACTTTCAGATGAGCACACAGTTGGAAACTTTACTGTGTTCCTATATCCTACCATACACATTCCTGCTATAATCTGACAGCAAAGACTTGTCAAATAACAATAATTATCATGATTATCAGGCTCTGCTATTCACCACTATACTCTGAATTTTCAACACATATTTGTGTCATATTTAATCAGTGCCAGCTGACATTTTCTAAGGGCTTCCCTGGGGGCTCAGACAGCAAAAAATCTTTCTGCAGTGAAAGGGACCTGGCTTTGATCTTTTGGTGGGGAAAATCCCCTGGGGAGGGAACTGGCTGATGGCTAACGACTTCAGGACTTTTGATAACTAGAGAACTCCTGGCCCCAAAGAACGTTAATAGGTCAGTGCTCTCCCAATAGCCTCCATCTCAACACTAAGACTAAGCCACACCCCAAAGCTAGCAAGCTGTAGTGTCAAACAGCCTTCACCTATCCTTCAGCCAGGTAAGGGCACAGGGTTGCACATCAGCAGGCTGACTGCTCAAAGCCATACTCAACCCATACATAGATTGGCCCCAGCCCAGGTCCATTCATGCCAGGTCAGCAAACAGACCTTCATGTGCTGGATGTTTCTCTGTCATTTCGTTTTGTTTAATTTACTGTGTTTGTGATCCCTTTCTTGGTTGAAAGGCTATAGTTCCTCTTAAATATGGAGTCTACCTCTCCTGAGTGGCATTGAACCAATGCCATGTGATGGTTTCCTGGTTGCGGGAAATTGTGTGTGTGTTTTGGAGAAAGAAATGCCAGCTTCATCCATGTCAGGTCAGTGCAGAGCTCACCCCAGATCCATCAATGCCAGGTGAGCACACAGACCACCCCAGCTCCATCCATGCCTAGTCAGCACACAGACAACCCCATATACATCAATGCCAGGTCAGTGCACAGATTACACCAACTAAATCCATGCCAGGTCAGCACACAGACCACACCAGATACATCCATGCCAGGTCAGCACACAGACTACCCAAGATCCATCTGCCAGGTCAGCACAGAGACCACCCCCACCCCTTCCATGACAGTGCACAGACCAACCCAGCTTCATCCATGCCAGGTTAACACACAGACCACCCCAGTTCCATTCACATCAGGTCAGTGCAGAGACAAACCCCAGCCCCATTCATGCCAGGTCGGCACACAGACTACCATAGCTCCATCTATGCCAGGTAAACACAGAGACCACCCCACCTCAATCTATGCCAGGTCAACACTCAGACTACCCACCTCCATCAATGCCAAGACAGCACACAGTCCACCCCAGCTCCATCCATGCCAGGTCAACACACAGACCACCCCACCTCCTTCCATGCCACTGCACAGACCATTCCACCTCCATCCATACCAGGTTAGCACACAGACCACCACAGCTCCATCCATGCCTTGTCAGCACACAGTCGACCCCAGCTCCATCCATTCCAGGTCAGTACACACACCACCCCTCCTCCAGATTTCCAAATCTGGGGATTTGGCTAATGGACTGAGAACCCCGAGGGAGTTAGAATTTGGAGGCCATTGGGAAATGATTATAGAACTTCCACGGGACTAGGGAAACAGACACATGGAGGGCACAAACCAAACCTTGTGTGCACCAGGACCCAGGAGAAAGGAGCAGTAACCCCACAAGAGACTGACCCAGACTTACCCAGGAGTGCCCAGGGGCCTCTGGCAGAGGTGCGGTTCAGTCGTGGTCTCCTGCAGTGCCAGGGGCACTGGGACCTTTTGAAGGAAGTCGCCATTGTCTTCATTACCTCCACCATAGTTTGGTCTCAGGTAAGACAACAGGGAGGGCCACAGTCCCGCTCATCAACAGAAAGCCATGTTGACGGGCATTTAATATTCATAAGCTCCAAGCGTTTCTAAGTAAACAACAACTGATCTCCTGGAGTCTCCTAGGCGTGGTCATCAAAATAGTATTCATTACTGGGTAGACCTTCACGAAGCCAATTTTAACAGGTACCTTTAACTCACACTTTAAAAATACCACATGAAAAGATGTCAAAATTGCTAAATAATGGGGAAGGGTGTTCGGTATCACCTCGCATCAATCAGAAGAGTGATTGTCAAGAACTCTACAAAGGTTAAATTTGTCCAATGCAATGAAGAAAAGGCAACCATCCACCTCCATTGCTAAAATGAAACTAGGAGAAAGCCACTATGGAGGAGAGTGTGGACATGCATCAATAATGAAAATGAGAATGAAGTTAGAATATCCCTTAAACCCTACACAAATATAATCTTCAAAGAAATAAATGTCTAAATGTCAGACCGATACTATGCAATTTTGAGGACAATATAGGGGGGACATGCTGCAACATCAATTCTACCAAGTGTGCCCAGAATAATGAAAAATGAACCAAAACTAAGAAAACAGGACTGAATTAACTTTAAAAGCATTTGCACAGCAAAGGAACCCGAAATGAAAGAGAAAGAATGTCTTCAGAATAGGGCAGGAACCAATGTAGATTCCTTAGAATTGTCTTCCAGAAAAACAATTTTAAACCTAATGCTGCTTGGCTCTTCATATTCACAAGGCCTGTGGGACTGTAAATGACCCCTCCCTTCCAGTCATGTCCCAGCGTAGATCATCAGACAGGAATTCAAAACAGAGCCACTTTTGAAGAAAAAAATGTCAAGATGTAAACTGTAGTCACTCTGTACAGTATCAGAAAGCACCTGAAAATTTCGTCCAGCTCACTATGTATTCAGTTCAGTTGCACAGTTGTGTCCTACTTTTTACAGTCCCATGGACTGTAGCATACCACTATGTATTAAATCCACGCAAATCAAGATTTCCATGAAAAATCCCCTCCCACAGTTCAGAGTGTTCACTGTCTAAAAATCTACAGTGAATAGGGGTTGCAGAGGATGGGGGCAAATGGGGATTCTCCTACACTCTCAGTGGGGATGTAAAAATGGTGCAGGAACTATCAAAACCAGCAAGGTGGTTCTTTTTCAACTAAACACTCGGAAAGCACATGACCTGACAATCCCTTGTATGGGCTCAGACCCAGGGAAAATCAGAATTCACAGTGACCCATGCACATTGTTTTCAAGGCAGCTCAACTGGCAATGGCCAAGATATAAAATTGTTGCTGGCCAAATCTTGGCTTTCTCTGCCCAGTGAAGTGAAATAAAAAATACAGAGACAGAGTTTGAAGGAAATACGAATGTGGCTTTTATTCTCAAGCCATCAGAGAGGGGAACACAGTAGGGTCATGACTCAAGGACTGAGTACCCTCCCATGCCCCGCCTATGAAGAGTCTAGGGGCTTATATAATGGAAGGGCTCACAGCCAGGTGTCAGTGATGAGAAACAACGTGGGTAGGATCTAGATCTCTTCCTCGTGCATTTTTTTCAAAGACAGTCTTAGACTGAAGTCAATAACACAGTAAATTACTCTGGCAGTTGGGGTGGCTTGGCGGCCTTCTTTCTGATATGCAAGTACAAGGGGAAGGGTGTTGTAAGGGTAACCACCAGATAGGTGATGTATTTAGCATAGATTCCAAGAGAAAAATGTTACTCGTAGCTCCTGCAGAGTTAGGGTGCAGAAAAGCAAACTTAGTCACAGAGATACAGAGTTATGAGCAGTTAAAGTAAAACAAAAAACTAGGAATGTTCAGGCCTGCTCACAGTTTTCTTGATCTCCTTTGTTCTCAAAAAAGGGAAAGAATAAAATACTCATTTTTTTTTTCCATTGCATGTATTCTCAGTCGCTTCAGCCATGTCCAACACTTTGTGACCCTATGGAATGTAGCCCGCCAGGC
>SJYX01011504.1:9386-27514 GCA_006410675.1 Oreotragus oreotragus
GGGGAAGGCAATGGCACCCCACCCCAGTACTCTTGCCTGGAAAATCCAATGGATGGAGTAGCCTGGTGGGCTGCAGTCCATGGGGTCGCTAACAGTCGGACAGACTGAGCGACTTCACTTTCACTTTTCTCTTTCATGCATTGGAGAAAGAAATGGCAACCCACTCCAGTATTCTTGCCTGGAGAATCCCAGGGATGGGGGAGCCTGGTGGGCTGCCGTCTGTGGGGTCACACAGAGTCGGACACGACTGAAGTGACTTAGCAGCAGCAGCAGCATCTTTTCACTCTTTATAAAACATTTTAGGAGAGTGCTCAACATATTGGTCACAGGTTATCAGCAGTAGAATCATCTTGATTATTAAATTTTCCATGGCCTTCCTTTCATTAAACTGATTCAAGATCTTGGAAACAGAATCTTAGAATCTACAATTTAAACAAAAATTTTATACAACTGAAAAATTACTATTGAAGAAAATCAATGGTTGTCCAGCATTAGATCCTAGTTAAATAAGCTATGACAGAAGTTTTCTCATATAGAGTCTCCTAAGTTTCTATATAGTCCTTTAGGTTGAAAGTTCAGAAGGGTCTGGGTTGCTCTCACTTTCTGTTCTTGACTCAGACATCCAGAAGTTTCTGGTGATTCAGGAAGGAGCAAGAGCTAGAGACACGAGTGGGCCTGGTGGCGGCACAAGAAAGGTCTTCATCAGGGGGACATACGATGTCGTCTCCATGTTGGCATGGCAACCAGAAATTGGCGAGAGTAGCATCCCACTCTCTGGTCTTACGTACTGGTAGCTCTACTCTACATATGGCAGCTACCGGGGCCAGGAAAAGGTATAGGACCATCTAGAGCTGCAGTGGAAACCATCTTGCTAACCTCTTATGGTGAGAAACTCCAAATGGAACACCCCTACTGCCTTTTGTCCTGTCTTGTCTCTAACTCGCAGCCCTATGAGCGGATTTCAGTTGAATATCTTCCATTCTCTCTCCAGATCGGCTGCCATATTATAGAGGAGATTGGAGCCTACTTTCTCCTTGGCTCCCCTCCAATCTAGAATACTTCTGGGGCTGGTGCAGACTTTGCTTCATATTTACAACCTTTTGGGCATTTCACTGGGAATCTGAGAAGGCAGAGGCTTTATCAGATGCCTTTCTGTGTGTGACTGAGTTTCTGAAAATATTTCCTTTGTTCTAAAGAGTATGGGCAGGAGGAGGAGCTAGGAGAATTTTCAGTATGAAGTCGAGTGGTTTTTGCAGCTGAGTCTGACATCAATTAGAAAGATTTCTCTTATCTCTCATTATGACACTGCCCTTATGGCAGAAAGTGAAGAAGAACTAAAGAACCTCTTGATGAAAGTGAAAGAGGACAGTTTAAAAGTTGGCTTAAAGCTCAACACTCAGAAAACGAAGATCATGGCATCTGGTCCCATCACTTCATGGCAAATAGATGGGGAAACAGTGGCTGACTTCATTTTTCTGGGCTCCAAAATCACTGCAGATGGTGATTGCTGCCATGAAATTAAAAGACGCTTACTCCTTGGAAGGAAAGTTATGACCAACTTAGGCAGTATATTAAAAAGCAGAGACATTACTTTGCCAACAAAGGTCCATCTAGTCAAGGCTATGGTTTTTCCAGTGGTCATGTATGGATGTGAGAGTTGGACTGTGAAGAAAGCTGAGCGCCAAAGAATTGATGTTTTTAAACTGTGGTGTTGGAGAAGACTACTGAGGGTCTCTTGGACTGCAAGGAGATCCAACCAGTCCATCCTAAAGGAGATCAGTCCTGGGTGTTCATTGGAAGGACTGATGTTGAAGCTGAAACTCCAATACTTTGGCCACCTGATGTGAAGAGCTGACTCATTGGAAAAGACCCTGATGCTGGGAAAGATTGAGGGCAGGAGGAGCAGGGGACAACAGAGGATGAGATGGTTGGATGGCATCACTGACTCGATGCACATGAGTTTGGGTGGACTCCGGGAGTTGGTGATGGACAGGGAGGCCTGGTGTGCTGTGGTTCATGGGGCTGGAAAGAGTCAGACATGACTGGGCAACTGAACTGACTGAACTGATGGCTTCTCAAATATTCACACATCTAAAGTATGCAGGAGTTCCATGGTGGTCAAGTGGTTGGGAGTCTGCCTGTCAAGGCAGGGGACATGGGTTCGATCCCTAGTCCAGAAGGATTCCACATGCTGTGAGGGAACTGAGCTTGTGTGCCACAACTACTGAGGCCACACTCTGCAAAAAAGAAGAGCCCCCACTTGCAGCAACTAGAGAAAGCCCTCACACAGCAATGAAGACCCAGCACGGTCATAAATGAATGAGTAAATAAAATTTAAAAAGTTCTTAAAAAACCAAAGTATGCAAATCCTTTAAATTTTAGCCAAGTATAACTTAATGTATATAGAAATTCAGAAAACTTGAAAAGGCATTCAGTTAGTAAGTTTGTACTTATTTTCTAGGAAAGTAGTCAAGGATATTATAGTTTGGATCCAGTAAAATTTTCACATCATGACTAAAACAATAAAATAACTTTTATCTTGAAAAAGAGGATATTAGCATTTCAAGAGACTCTAGAGAAAATTTCATCCATCTAGACATCAAAAAGTAAACACTGCAACTGGTTCAATTTCTCAAAGTTTTCTATATTTTTACTTCTCTTTTTCTCATGGCATCCACATTTCTGGACATTTTACTGTGAGTTGTCAAAAAGCCATTTGGCCTTTCAGCTCAAATCACAAATCCTCAACTCTTACTTCCTCTCGGCTGCAATCTGAACACCTGCAATCGTGGCCAACTTCAAGGCAAGGTGAAAATGTTCTTTTCCTTTCATGCCTTTTGACGTTGTCCCAGATAACAGCCCTATGAGAGGGGAAATGTCAAGCTGAGGTGAACGGCCGGCTCAGGTCTGATCTCTGAGCCATATTCCCTCGTACCAACGGGGAAACTTGGACAGCAGGCGTGATAACTCAGCCATTCCTAAACCAGGAAAATGATAACCATAGGAGGGCCTGCCATGGAAAACAGCCCTGAGGGTGTGTGTGAACGAGTCAGTCTGCTTGTGCTTGGGGGGATATCTTGGGTCTGGTTCAAAGGGAGGCCTGCTCCGTGCCATGTGTCCTGTGAAAGTGAAAGTGGGTGGGAACTGGAGGCTGGTCTCAGTCTCTGTGTTTACTTAACAAGAGCCTGGCTTCCCAGAGAAACATGCCAAGACCCAGGGGTCCCAGGAGAGANTGCTTGGGGGGATATCTTGGGTCTGGTTCAAAGGGAGGCCTGCTCCGTGCCATGTGTCCTGTGAAAGTGAAAGTGGGTGGGAACTGGAGGCTGGTCTCAGTCTCTGTGTTTACTTAACAAGAGCCTGGCTTCCCAGAGAAACATGCCAAGACCCAGGGGTCCCAGGAGAGAGTCCCATGGACCTGAGATGGTTGTGGTTTACGTTCAGCTCTTCTGTTTTCCCGGAGACTTTAGTTCATTTGCTCAGCCACAGTGGTCTCAGAGGTGAGAGCATGTTTACAAGGCCGTGAGATGGAGATAACCATGCTCATTTTGGAAAGGAAGAATGTCAGGCTTAGGTAAAGCCTTAGACCACCCTGCTTCTGAATCCTGAGTCTGGCTTAAAGTCCAGATCCAACAGCATGTGAAAAGATACGCATCATCACTAATCATCAGAGAAATTCTAATCAAAACCATAATCAGATATCACCTCAAAGCTGTTAGAATGATCAGCATCAAAAAGAACACAAACAGCAAATGTTGGCGAGGATGTGGAGAAGAGAGAACCCTTGTATACTGTTAGTAGGAGTATAAGTTGGTCCCACCTGCCACTGTGGGAAACCATACGGAGGTTTCTCAAAAAAGTAAAAGTAGAGTTACCATATAATCCAGCAATCCCACTCCTGGGTGTATATTCTCTCAAAACAAAAATACTAACGCAAAAAGATAAATGCACCCCAATGTTCAAGACTTCCAAGTGAAGTCTTTAGCAGGAGGAAGTCTGACACTTGCAAGGAAAAGCAGGAAGATACTGTGGCTGAAGTAGACAGAATGAAATGAAGAGTAGGAGATGACAGGATATTGTTGGGATGAACAGAGGGCATTGTCAGACCCACAGATGAAACATAAAAATACGCTTTGTTTGGTGAAGGGCTGTTCAAATGAATGTGCTCCAATGTGAAGGAAACACACAGCACCTGTTCTGGGATTTTGGTTCTAAAATCAGTCTCCATTATAGATTTTCACATCTTATTATTAATTCTGAAGTCCTGGCTTACACAGAGCTTGTAGTTCTCAAATGGGACCCCAGGGTTTGTGGTTGTCCATCCACCCCATTATAGGCATGCTACCAAGTCTTGTCAGCATGTAATATACATTTTTGCTACAGCTGGGTTTGTGGCTATCATGGCTGTACATGGATTTTTAAGGCTGAATGGGATGATGATGAAGTTTATTATCTTATGGTTAAGAGCTAGGAGTTACAACTTCATGCCAACCAGGAAAGACCTTGTTCTCCTGAAATGCATGAGAATGTCACCTAGTGAGAAGGCCAGAGGGTGAATATTGCATTTCCAGGACATTGCAGTAATGAAGGGAGAGCAAAGGCAATCCACAGAGTGTGAGTGCTTTTATAGATGTTTCAAGACAACTTTATAACATGGGAGTGACTCTGATATTTTTATGGTTGATGTTGAAATCCACTATTCAGAGATTTTAATCCTGCTAAGCACACTACGGACATTTCAAGGGATTCAAAGGGCATTCAAGGATTGAGAAACCTTGCTTGGGAACCTAGAGACCGTATGCCTGCACTTGCTGTGGGCGGATCACTTCTGGTACTGTGCAGTTTAAATCCATAAAGTGATGAGTTGGGTTTGACCTTTGCATTAAATGGATTATTTCCCTTTCATATTAGCTGGGTACTTGGTTTATAAAATACGCTGCCTTTCATGATTCCATTTTATATCTTCCCCAAGCACTTGTGGGGTAAGTAATATAGGGAATATTATCTTCATATCATAAGTGAGAAAATGCGGATGGAGTGACTTGCCCAAGGTCACACTGCTATTTAGTGGCAACAGAGATGGGACGTGAGTCCCAGTGACCCACAAATCCACCCTTCTTCCCTGTTCTAGACTGACTTCCAATTGATGACAACACCGTAGAGGAAGACGGCTGGGCCAAACTGATTGCTTGCTTTCGTGTAGAAAAATAGCATTCCTATAGGAAGACACTTTGGATTTTAGCCAGTTAATAACCCCACACCTATGTGGAAGACTCAACGCTGCTCTAAAAATGTATTTTCTTGATACAATTGGATCACCTGGTATGTAGCTAAGATTCATGCTCACCAATGTCCTAGAGGTTTCTCGAGTGTAAGGGCAAGCTGAACTCCAAAGACCTGATGAAGTCAGGAGGGGTGAGTGAAGGGTTGTGGTCAATATAAATACTTTACTTGGGGTTCTTTTATTTAATTATCATTAAGAAATGATCATTTCTGCCTTGTAGCTTTATTTTCTCAACTAGATTGACCTGTCAGAGGGCCATGTCTATTATTATTACTTTTTCAACATTAGAAACCTCCCACCACTGTCTCTTCTCTAGGGGGGCATTGTCTAGTAGAACTTTCTGCTGCTGCTGCTGCTGCTGAGTCGCTTCAGTCGTGTTCGACTCTGTGCGACCCCAGAGACGGCAGCCCACCAGGCTCTCCCGTCCCTGGGATTCTCCAGGCAAGAACACTGGAGTGGGGTGCCATTTCCTTCTCCAGTGCATGAAACTGAAGAGTGAAAGTGAAGCTGCTCAGTCGTGTCCGACTCTTCGTGACCCCATGGACCGCAGCCCACCAGGCTCCTCTGGCCATGGGATTTTCCAGGCAAGAACTTTCTAGTATGATGGAAATGTTCTATATATGTACTTACCAGTAGGTTAGCTAGCCACTAGCCACAGGTGGCTACTGGGTAGTTAGTAGTACAACTGAGGGGCTGATTTTTAAAATTTATTTAATTTTAATTCATGTAAATTTCAATAGTCACGTGTGGCTAGTGATGGCCATTGTATGAACACGGGCAGCTCTAAGGACATTGAGGTCTTGTGTATTTTATTATTTGGGGGGCTATGTTGGGTCTTTGTTGCTGCTTGGGCTTCTGTCTAATTGCTGCAAGTGGGGGCTACTCTTTGCTGTGGTGTGTGGGCTTCTCCTTGCGGTGTCTTCTCTTGTCTCTGAGCACAAGCCCCAGAGTGTGTGAGCTTCAGTGGTTGCAGCACGTGGGCTCAGTAGTTTCAGCTTGCGGGCTCTAGCTCTGGGCTCAATAGTTGTGGTACCTGGGCTTAGTTGCTCTGCAACATATAGAATCTTCCCAGGCCAGGGATCAACCCAGAGTCCCCTGCATTGGCAGGTAGATTCCTATCCACCGAGCCACCGAGGAAGTCCTAGAGGCAAAGCTTTTAAGACTCTTGGGGAGTCAACTGTCTTTTTAAAAACTGTTATTTATTTTTGGTTGAGCCAAGTCTTCATAGCTTCCTGCGCGCTTCCTCTAGTTGGAATGAGCAAGTTTCTTATTGTGGAGGCTTCACTTGTTGCAGAGCGTTGGTTCTAGAGTACTCAGTACCTGTGGTACACAGGCTCAGTTGCCCCAAGACATGTGGGATCTTTCCAGACCAGGGATGGAACCTGTGTCCCTTGCACTGGCAGGCAGATTCTTAACCACTGGACCACCAGAGAAGTCCTGTAGCTTATTCTTATAGGTTCTGGTGGTATTGGCAGTGGAGAGTCCTCTATTGAATCCTCAGGAAGTTGCCCTTAGCCAAAGAAAGCCTCTTGGTCCACGGTCATGTCACTTTTTTTGAAAACTTGCACCCAATGACCAATCAGTGAGGGGATAATGGTTTGTTCCTCTCAGCCCAGTTTGGAACAGCTCTGAAAAGCGATCCCAGCTCCAGGACTCCTTATGGAACCGACTGATGCTTCTGTTGCAACTGCATCACAGTTCAGTTTCTCCCCTGGCCAGTCTTTCTTCCTGTACCCCTCACAAGTTGATCTTGAGAGCACTCGCCAATAAACCGCATGGACCTGAATATCCATCTCAGAGCTGACTTCCTGGGAGCTTGATCTGTGACACATCCCTGGCTCTGTGCATCTCAGATGCAATCTGTTGAAAAAAATACATTAGAACATTTTTAATAGCTTTCAATTTTATGTCACTGGACACAGTAACACAAAGAATAACAAGCAAACTCTTCTGAATGAAAGATTCATTTCTGCAAGTCAGTGGAAGAAAATATTTTATGAAAGACACCATAGTCTGGATTTTGTCTCTTTCACTTCCTCCCAACCCTGCTACATCCTTCCTTCGACAAACATGGATTGTGTATCTCCTGGACTCTAAACCCAAGTCAGGGTCTGGGAAAGATGGAAATTTTCAGAGGTGAAAATTCACTATAATTTCTGAATCTTCATCTCTGAAAATGACTCATGTAGTGGCAGAGTGAAAGATTTAGCCATTTGGGTGCTTGGGTGCTTAGTCCAGCACCCAAATGGCTGTGTTTATGGTACCCTGGGACACAGGAAAAGCAGAAGAAGGAGGAAGTGTTTAGTGTTGGGGTCAAGAAACTATACCCTGTGGGCTATTTCAGCCCCATGCATATTTTTATATGAGTCACGCATTCAAAATGCTTTTTAAATTTTATTGGCTGAAAAATAACCAAAAATAATAGTATTTCATGTTACATAAAAATTATATGAAATTAAACCTTCAGTGTCCACAAATGATAGGCACTCAGCCATCCCATTTGTTGGCATATTGCCTATGGCTGCTATCACACTAAAATAGCACAGCAAAGTGGTTTCAACAGAGCCTGTGAAACCCACAAAGCCTAAAACATTTACTCTGGCCCATTATAGGAAAAGTCTGCTGACTTCTGGATTAGTGCGATCAAGAAGATCTTCCTATAAAGTATTGCAGTTGAACTGGGTTTTAAAGCATCCAGAGGAGTTTGCCAGGCAGAAAGGGGCCAGTTCAAGGTCATCCTGGCAAGAGAATTAGAATGTGCAAAGCTATAGAGGCCGGAAGTAGAAAAAGGAACAGTAGGTTTATAACTAATAAGAATCTCAGGGTGTTTGAGACTTTCTGGTCAGTGGCCAGGATGATATTTTGATGTCAATAGAAACTAAATATGAAATGCTTAGCTTTTTAAATCAAGTTATTATTTATCATTTTAAAAACATCTGAGAAAACAAATGTCAAACAATAGAGGACTGGTTATCATAGATTTAGCAAGGGAGTACTATGTGACCATCAAAAATCAAGATTTAGAAGAGTATTTACTAAATGGGGAAATGTTCACAGTATATTTTTAGCAAAAAAGCAGACTTACAAAACCCCACGCATATTATTATGCCATTATATACTTATATATCTATGTATGACATACATAGACATCTAAAATATACATATAGATATAGACATAAAATATACGCTTTGTGTTATTAATATTTGGTTTCAAATCATATATATTCTAAATATACACATGCATGCTAAATATATGTAATATATTTAAATATAAATATATAATATATTATAATATATATTTAAAATATGTATCATTAAAACCAAATTATTATAATATTATTAGGTAGAAAGTAATAAGTGATGGCGCTGAAGAAGACTCTTGAGTGCCCCTTGGACAGCAAGATCAAGCCAGTCAATCCTAAAGAGAATCAACCCTGAATATTCTTTGGAAGGACTGATGCTGAAATTGAAGCTCCAATACTTTGGCCACCTGATGCAAAGAGCCGACTCATTGGAAAAAACCCTGATGCTGGGAAAGATTGAGGGCAGGAGGAAAAAGGGATGACAGGGGATGAGATGGTTGGATGTCATCACTGACTCAATGGACATGAGTTTGAGTAAGCTCCAGGAGATGGTGAAGGATAGGGAACCTGGTGTGCTGCAGTCCATGAGGTCACAAAAAGTTGGACATGACTGAGCGACTGAATCACAACAGCAAACTCTCCTGAATTTTAACGATTTTGTGCAAAGAACATATATTAGTTTTGAACTTCCAGAAAAAAAAGCAGTGAAAAGAAAAATAAAAGCAGTAAGGAATTTGCCCTTTATTTCCTAGAGAATGGGGACTCATTGCAGGATGGGAAGCAGAGCGGTGGGTAGACTGATCCTTCTGAGTTTTGGGGAGATGATTCCAGCAGCCCATTGGAGGAAGTTCAGGAGATGGCAAGACCAGCATAGGCATTGTTTAACTTAGCTAAGTTAAAACACTGGTGCTTAGTTAAACACCAGTGCTTAACTTAGGAGAGCGATGCAAGAATTCAAGTTCCTCTCTGAGTGCAGGACCCCAGAGTGTGAGGAGCTGAGGGAAAGTTTGTTGTGAAAGACTGGCGAGGGAGCAGGCCAGGATGTGGGGCAGGAAGAGGTGACGGAGGGAGAGTGACTCAGAGGCGGAGGTGCTGTGTGTGGACAGGAAGCGAGACATGGCTGGGGGGGAGTGGGATGATGGCTCGGAGATGTTGGGTTACTTTATGGGCTTTGCAGTGGCCAGAGCAGAGGCGGGACCGTGGAAACCCTGAACAATGGGGCCTTGGGAAATAAGGAGGTGGGATGCAGGGTGGGCCCAGGCTGGCAGTGGTCACGGTAATGAGGATAATATAATAACAATAGTGGAAGGTCAGAGGAGCTTCCTCTGAGACTGGCAAGATGAGGGAGGGGCTTAGTATCCTTCTCACTTTCATTATATGGGGTTGAAAGCAGTGAAAACCCAGCTTTGTTTGGTAGAAGCAGAGGTCAGCTGTTGCCAGAGGGGAAAAGGAGGTGGAGGCTGAGGTGGGATATTTTCCAAAGACAGGAACCAAGGTAAATACAGGAAATAAAATATAGGAAGAAAAATAAATATAGGAAATGGAAATTTCATGCTACTTGGGCTCAAACAAAGGGACACCACAATGACTTTGGTTGAGTGCCAATGATTCGTAGATTTGGGTGGAATCATGGAGTGGCCTCTCCAGTCATGGGTCTCTCTTCTTTAAGCCAGAGCCTGAGAATGAACTGAGGGCTCAGAGGCCCCACTCTGGCTCCCTGAACAAACTTGTGCACCTCCATTTTGGGAGACAGATATAGGGAAAACATTTACTATTTTCATGATGAAGATATGTCCATACAAGGCAATTCCATCAGAATCAATCCAAGACCAGAAAAGCTTTTCAAGGAACCAGGTGGTAGTAGATAATATTGTCTCACTGACTCCTCCCTAGCAACAATGTTATGCAGTCAANCCATTTTGGGAGACAGATATAGGGAAAACATTTACTATTTTCATGATGAAGATATGTCCATACAAGGCAATTCCATCAGAATCAATCCAAGACCAGAAAAGCTTTTCAAGGAATCAGGTGGTAGTAGATAATATTGTCTCACTGACTCCTCCCTAGCAACAACGTTATGCAGTCAAAACAAATATTAGTCCCATTTTACAGCTGGAGAAACTGAGACCAAGAGGAGGTGAAACTATTTGAGTAAGTTGGAAAGTCAAATTGAAGCCAAAGTGATGGAACTTAGAGGAGACCCTGCTCTTTTGTGTCACTAGGCGAGCGTGGCATACTGGAGAGTAGGTGAAGGTGATGGGACCCAGACACTCCTTGGGTGGCGGTGGGATTCTAACTGAGGTTTGTCAAGCTCCAAGACTTTCCCCTAGTGATTATAAACACAGGCTCTTAAGCCAGACTATTTGGGTTCACATCCCTGATCTGTAGCTGTGGGATTTTGCATAACTTTTCTGTGCATTAGTTTCCTTATCTAACAAGTTGGCAGGCTATTAGTGTCTACCTTATAAAGCAGACACTCCTTGGGTGGCGGTGGGATTCTAACTGAGGTTTGTCAAGCTCCAAGACTTTCCCCTAGTGATTATAAACACAGGCTCTTAAGCCAGACTATTTGGGTTCACATCCCTGATCTGTAGCTGTGGGATTTTGCATAACTTTTCTGTGCATTAGTTTCCTTATCTAACAAGTTGGCAGGCTATTAGTGTCTACCTTATAAAGCTGTGTGAGAACTAACTAGACAAACAGTTTTCAGGTAAAGACCCAGGATATGTAACAATACACGACACGGTCATATTTAATGCTGTCACCACCAGCACCGCCATCATCACCATCATCGTTATCTGACTGGGTTTCCTTCCTCCCATGTTCAGGTTGTGCAGAAGCTGTGAGTGGCTGGGGAGGAGAACCATCCAGGAAGACCTGAGTGAAGAGTCCAGCTTAGCGAAGGTCTGGGAAGCAGTGAGAAATAGCTCCTATCTGGTTCTTCTGACAATTATCTTTCTCCTACAGATTCTTTTAAATAATTTTATTTATTTTTGGCTCTGCTGGGTCTTTGCTGCTGCACAGGCATTTCTCTGGTTGCAGTAAGCAGGGGCTACTCTCTAGCTGCTTTGGCTCATGGGCTTAGCTGCTTCGTGGCCTGTGGGATCTTTCGGGATCAAGGATCGAATCCACCTTTCTTGCACTGGCAAGCAGACTCTTAACTACTGAGCCACCAGGGAAGCCTTTCTGCATGGTTTCTTTCAAAGGCTAAGAGGTTTCATTTCAGGTTTCCCGAGTTTCCATACAATAGTGATGACCTTTCTTTCCTTTCATCTTTTACTTTGGGTGGAACAGGAGAGTAATGAGATGAAGACCTTATTAGGAAATGAACACATCAAAATAACACAGGTTGGGACAGTACATCGGGAGAGTCTCAGAGATGCCCCAAGGAGTGTGAAGCACCAGGCTGGAGCTATGCCCTAAACTCTAACAGAGTCTCCAGCTGATCCTTTAACAGAATTCAAGGTCCTTCTAGGGATGTTAGAGAGGAGGTGGGATAAGGGGCTGTATGAGAGAGGACTCCTAGACCATCTGAAAGGGGTCTTTGAAGTCATACTTTATATCAGCTAAGGCACCTGCACATGTTCACGGCCAGCAACTCGGGATTGTCTTTCATTTTCTCTTAGTGAACTGTACCTGTACCTCTTTTCTATTTGGGTAGAACTGAGAGGTTGCGTGGTGACCTAATGATTCTTAGGAGGTTAAGAATCACTCTTTTGATTTTGTTCTGAGGGAGAATGTGTTATTAGGACTCTGGGGGCTCCGTGTGTCCATCCCTGCCAGCTCTCTGCTCCAGGATGCCCGGTTCTCTCTTTATGTTGAGCCACTGGAGCTAGCGCTTTTGATACTAAAAATGCTGACAGTTTTGTGTCTAAGATATAAGCACCATGGCCAAAACAGTGGGCTCCAGAGCTGGCCAGAGTGATGTGGGAACTTCAATAACCTCCACCTTTCTCAGCTGGCTCCGAACTCCCTACTTCTCCAACCTCAGGACATCTTAAATCCATCTTCTCAGGAGAACCCAAGGGAGAAATGCTGGTCTCCCTCCAAGGCTGCTTGACTTCTTCTAGAACCCTCCAAAACGCAGAATCCAAGTCCCACTATAATCCATCAATTCAAGAAAGAATTGTGTGGTTTCTTTAAGAAGAAGCCAGCTCTGTGTGGAAACAAACAATTGCTCGGGGTTTTGAAGAGATTTGCCGTGATCAGCCTGGAAACGTCAGACAATGGAAAACATTAAGTGCCCGTATGTGGCAGCACTCAGGTGAGTCTGCAAAAAAATAGGATGGATGTAGAAACGGAAGGGATGTAGTTCTGAATTTGACAAAAGCCAATGAAAATCCTCCATCTGGACCCTGATCTTGCTATGAAAATATCCCCTCCTTTATTTCTACACACTCTGCCCACTCAGGACAAGAAGACTGCAGACTTCTCAGGAAAATAGGAGAAATATTGGTTTTCTATTCTTGGACAGATGACTGATTGTATGAAGTTCAAAAAGATGGTTAAGTTCATAAAAGAAACAGAGGAACCTGGGTGGGGAGGAGGAGAAGATAGTGACCAATCTGCTAAAGCCAGCTTTGGAAAGACTTTATGCTAAGAGAAATAATAAGAGGTAAGACATTCCCAGTGCTAACTTTGAGTTCAAGATCTGGGCTGAAAGATAGTTACTTCCCATTGCTCTTGTGTTTATGCCATAAGAATATCTGTGATTTAACTTGATTAGGAAATCTTTATATACATGATTTCAGAAAGTAAAGAAATAGACATTTATTGAGTGGTTACCACGTGCCTTTCTGAAATAGACTTTCTCTCTGGACTCAGGAACAAAACTCTCAGGCCCTCTAGAGAGGTCATCAAATTATCAAGATCAGTGGTTCTCAAACTTTAACTTTTGGAAGAACCACCTGGAAAGCTTGTTAAAATGCAGATTCCTGGACATCACCATCAGGGATGCTAATTCAGTAGGTCTGGGCTGCGGCCTAAGAATTTGCATTCCTAATAACCTACCAGGTGATTCCGCTGCTCTGGCTGGAGGACCACAGCTGGTGTAGCAGTGGTTTAGGTAGATGGTTCAGAGAGCCAGGTTATTGGTCTTTGCATGCATCGCTGTCAAAGACAGTGCAAAGCATTGAGAAGGCATTCTCATTAGGTCTCCTATTTCTCAACGAACGTTAAAGAAGATTGAATTCATGACCACAACATTGAGAACAACAACTTCCGAAAGCAATTCTCTCAATCCTTGTAGCAGAACTGGGATATTTCGTTCCATTCCTTCAACCCTCCCCAGAGAGTTCTGTCCTGCCCTCTTTCCCTCTCTCCCTTTTTCCTCCATCACTGATTTCCCCAAATCCTAGGCTCTAGGCTGTCAAAGAGAAAATGCCTCCAGAGGGAGACATGCAGGGTGGAGCTGGTAAGGCAGATAACTCTCCAAGTTGATAAACCTGGTCTCTCTCAAACCTATGAATATTTCACATCTAAACTCTATGGGGGAAACTTCGCTAATCCAAAGTGACCTGCAACCACTCAAGAGAATGTTTCTTTTTTAAATAATTTAACTTTTTAAGGTAGAAGAGCGAGGGCAGGGATATTCTGAGTAGCTCCATTAACCTATAGTTTTTCCTACAATACCACTGAAATTGGAAGTGTTGTCACTTTCAAAAGTCCATTGAACATAAACTTGTTGATTGTACTGTTCTATCTTATTTGAGTTTCTTCATCCAGGTTGATTTTTGCTCTTCATCAGAAAGAGGTATAATTATATAGTATTATAGACATGCGTGCATACATGCTAAGTCACTTCAGTCGTGTCTGACGCTTTGTGACCCTATGGACTCTAGCCCGCCAGGGATTCTCCAGGCAAGAATACTGGAGTGGGTGGCCATGCCCTCCTCCAGGGAATCTTTGTGACCCAGGGATTGAACCCGTGTCTCATATCTCCTGCACTGGCAGCCAGGTTCTTTACCGCTAGCACTACTTGGAAAATCCATAATATTATATACATTATAGTATGTATGTCCATTTTTAGAAACTTAAACATATGTGTTAGTTTTGGTGCTGGGGTTAAGAGGCAGAAATGGTACTAGAGCAGAGTCTGCAACCAGAAGAATTTAATAAAGTGGAACCCAAGTGAACACTTGTGTCAGCGGCTGCAGCCAACTGTTCAGAAGCATCAGCCTCAAAGTATCGACCAGTCTCCATGTCTCTTTAGTCTTAATTTCACACCTGGACCTGGGAGCCGTCAGCTGCTCCCCAGGTCATAGCCAAAAGGACTTGGCCAGGCTGTGGGCACAACAGTCACATGCTTCTCTACTGAGGGTCAGAGGCTGTCCAGCTCATCCTTGGCTGTCTGCCCAAGGATGCCTGGATCACTGCTGCCACGACTATGTCTGTCTGCGGGACCCAGGCCAGGCTCTGCTCATGGATGAAGCCTTTTCTCTATATGACCTATATTCTGTAGAATATATACTTAAAATATATGTGTTCTATATCTGTAGGAAGTGTGTTTGAGTCTGGGTGTGCTGTGCTAAGTTGCTTCAGTTGTGCCCGACTCTTTGAGACCCAAGGACTGTAGCTCACCAGGCCCCTCTATCCATGAGGATTCTCCAGGTAAGAAAACTGGAGTGGGTTGCTATCGCCGCCTCCAGGTGATCTTCCCAACCTAGGGGTCAAACCCGCCTCTGGTTTGTCTCTTGCCTTGGCAAATGGGTTCTTTACCACTGGGCCCCCTGGTAAGCTCAGTGTTTGAGTCGATATATAATAAAGAATAAGTATTATATATTTACTTTATATATAATATACAGTATGCATACTCAGTGCAACATGTGCCTTCGATACTGAGCGCATATATAATGAAAGAGTAAAACACACACAGCTTCCTATGCACCTGTGTCTTCCTGCCCAAAGACAGCTGGCAACGCACAGCAGAGCCTAAGGTGTTTAGATGCTCCTCTGGGAACTCTGTAACTAGTGATGTACAGGCATTGGTAGAAAAATACCCCAGGTTTGCCCCCTCAGTGGGGACAACAGCGCTTCTTTCTGGTGGGTCCCCAATGAGACTGAGTCCCAGCACCCACAGTGGCAACTGACATTATCACACCCTTCCACCTGCTTTCCTCCCTTCCCCGCTTTCTCACTGTGCTGCCTGTCTCCTGGATAATCAACTCCCACTCCATCCCTGCCTGTCTCCCCGGATAATCAACTCCCACTCCATCCTTTGGGTCTGCCCTTAGGGGAATCCAAATTGAGACAATACACCACAGATAATCCCCACAGGTATCTGCCAAATTTGGCCAAAAATCCATCCAGGCATTATTTTTTTTATCATGTGGTTCAGAGAGATGCTTCTCTTTATCTAGATCTGTCCATCATATTTGTATGAAGTTATCAGATTTATCCACATCTCTACTAAGTATTCTTGCCATAAAATAATTGAAAAATAATTTCTCACTTCCTATTTTCAGTTATTTACAACTTCCAGGAGACTTTTGAGTCTCATACATTTTCAGTTATTTTGTATGAAATCTCACTCTTTTTTCCCCTTAGAAATTTTTATTTGGCTCAAGACTCTGCCTGTCCCATATGGTGAATGTGTATAAAGTCCCACTGGTAGAAAGTGATTCTTTTTGAGTTGTTTTCCGGAAAATGTATTGTCAGAACATTTCTTTGGAGTATGTGCCATTCCTCTGGGGGTTAAGTGTAGGTGGTGAGCTGCTTAAAGAAATCCTACTTGGGACCTATCCTGGGCAGGGAAGGAAATGGCAACCCACTCCAGTACTCTTGCCTGGAGGATCCCATGGAGGGAGGAGCCTGGTAGGCTACAGTCCATGGGGTCGCAAAGAGTCGGACACGACTGAGTGACTTCACTTTGAGTACCTAGTTGATGCTAAATGAATGCTAATTAATAGTAACCTAATAGAAAAAATGGATTTAGGGCAAACAAATGCAATACACAATGACATCTTAGATTTTTCAAATAACATTCATCACGTTTATTTTAGTCTTCTCCAACTCAAGCCAATATTTCACCTCAGTTCTGTAGCAAAAAGGAAGTTAGGTTTGGGTCCATTTTATTCCAGAATTCCTGGGCCAGGGTGGAGGTAGCTGTGTGCAGTAGGAAACATAGGATGTGGTGGAAGGTTGCTCTGCAAGAATGGGGTCCTTTCTTCCCCAGAGAGGATATTCACTGGGATTTAGTGCACCATCCAGGAAATTGTGTCATTCTAAGAGAAGATAAAGGTTTGATTTAATTAATAGGATGGATGAAGCCAGAGACTTCTTCGTTTATAACCTGGACTGGGGCCAAGACCAGAGTCAATAAGAAGAAGGCAAATGTGGTGTCAATATCTACTTCCCCTTAGTAACTTCATTTTAATCCACCCTGATCCCCATATTTCCATAGAGACCATTTAGACTTGGTCATTCTGTGTCTTGCACTCACTTTACCTCTCAGCCTTTCTTCCTGATTCTGGACCTGCCTGATCTTTCAGCTTCTGCATGTGTGTGGTCTGAACATATCATGGAATACCATTCAACCATAAAATGAAGAAAATCCTGTGATATGTGAAAATATGGATGAATCGAGGCGACATCATGTTAAGTGAAACGCCAGCAGCAGAAGGACAATACTGCATCATTCCACTTCTATGAGGCATATAAAGTAGCCAAATATGGGGCTTCCCTGGCAGTCCAGTGGTTAATAAGACTGCATTTCTAATGCAGGGGACAGGGGTTTGATCCCTGGTTGAGGAACTAAGATCCCACATGCCGCTTAGCATGCCCAGAAAGTTAAAATAGAAAGCCAAACACATACAAACAAAAGGTAGAATGGTGGTTGTCTGGAGCTGGGGAGGGAAATATAGGAAGTGGCTGTTTCATGGGTATAAAGTTTCACTTATGCAAGATCTATGTGTGTGTTCTCAGTTGCTTGGTCCTGTCTGACTCTTTGTAATCCCATGGATTGCATCCTGCCAGGCTCCTCTGTCAGTGCGATTCTCCAGGCAAGAATACTGCCATTTCCCCCTCCTGGGGATCTTCCCAACCCAGGGCTCAAACCCGCATCTCTTACATTTCCTGTATAGGCAGAAGTATTCTTTACCGCTGCACCACTTGGGAAGTCCTTAGGCAAGATGAGTAAGGTCTAAAGATGTACCCTACCGCACTGTGCCTGTATTTAACAATATTGTACTGTACATGTAAATATCTGTGAAGAGGATTGACCTCATGTTCAGGGTTTTTATCACAATAACTTAGGGGCTTCCTTGGTGGCTCAGACAGTAAAGAATCAGCCTGCAGTGAGGAAGACCTGGGTTCGATCCCTGGGTCGGGAAAATCCCCTGGAGAAGGGCATGGCAATCTACTCCAGTATTCTTGTCTGGAGAATTCCACGGACAGAGGAGCCTGGTGGGCTGCAGTCCATGGGGTTGCAAAGAGTCAGACATGACTGAGCGAGTAAGCACAGCATACAGCACATCACAGTAATTAGAAATAAAAGAGAGCTCACTAAATTCTTTGCTGTGTTTCAATTCACTTCTCTAGGAATAAGGATTATGCCAACTCAGTGTCATTGTGAGAGCTAAGTGTGATCATGCTTATCCGATGTCTGGCACGTCCCTGTCAGTACATGAATATCAATTTTATATTCGTTAGAATGGCGTACGTAGCATAATGGTGAGCATGGGCTTTGAAACTGGACTCCCTGAGTCTGAATTCTGTCTTTCCCAGTTGCTGGCCATGTGATTTGGGGGAAAGTTATTGGACTT
>SJYX01011506.1:0-13474 GCA_006410675.1 Oreotragus oreotragus
TTTCAACTGTAAATTTTATGAACCTAAATATAGATCAAGTGTTTCTGGTAAAGTGAATGTCTGTATTGAGATGTGCTGAAAGTATAAAATACACACTGAATTTTTCAGACTCCATACAAAAATATATATATAAATATTTCCTTAAAAAATTTTATTGACTACATGTTAAAGTGATAAAATTTTGACATATTGGGTTAAATAAAATATATTATCAAAACTAATTTCACTTGTTTCTTTTAACCTTTTTAACATAGCTACTAGAAAATTTTAGATTACCTATGTGTGTTCCAGGGAAAATGAGCAACTCACCGCCAAACATAACAAAAAACACGTAGAAACAAAGCATTATGTGAGTATCAGCAGACACAATAATAGCTGAATCAGACTCACAAGCATTTCAGACATTAGAATTTCAGACAAAGAATATAAATTTTACATTTAAGGGAATAAAAGGGAAATTTGAAATATAAACAAGAAATAAAAGACTTTCTAAAAAAAACAGGCAAAATTGAAAAAGAGAACTTTTAGAAATGAAAACCATGGCAATTGAAATTAAAACCTCAACAGAAAATGAGCCACAGCCAAATGGAAAATTAGAGAATGGAAAGATAGATACAAATAAATTATCTAAAATGCAACACTGAGAAACATGTTTGGAAGTTGTGAACATAACTTTAAGAAACATGGCAGATAGAGCAAGAAGTCTAACAAACATTTACATCAGAGAAAATGGGGCAAAGGCAATATTTCACAAGAAAATAATGGGTCAAAATTTTCCAGATTTGTTTAAAGACATCAAATTTCAGGCATAGGAATCACAACAAATTTCAAGCAGGATCACCTTTACAAAACATAAACGGCAAAAAAAAAACACAGAGAGAATAAAAGCAGAAGACAGTAAAAGCAGCCATAAAATGAAAATATAATTTGTCCAGAATTTATGGGATACAGCAAAAGCAGTGTTTACAGGGAAATTTATATCATCTAATGCATATATTGGGAAAGAAGACATTTCCAGTAATTAACAGGAAAGTAAAAGAAATTTTTCTAAACTACCAGTGGTGTAACGAAGATTTTCCTGGTGACAGTAGTGATAAAGAACCCGCCTGCCAATGCAAGAGACAGAAGACATACAGGGTCAATCCCTGGCTCAGGAAGACCCCCTGGAGGAGGAAATGGCACCCACTCCAGTGTCTTTGCCTGGAAAATTCCATGGGCAGAGGAGCCTGGAGGCTACGGTTTGCGGGCTTCCAAAGAGTTGGACACAACTGAGCAACTAAGTACATCCACAGACATCCCTGGTGGCGCAGTGGATAGGAATCCGCCTGCCAGTGCAGGGGACAGGGGTTCAGTCCCTGGTCTGGGAAGATTCCTGTGCCATGGAGCAGCTAAGCTCATGCACCGCAGCCGCCGAGCCTGCGCTGTAAAGTCCACATCCCAGCCACCGCGCTCCAGAGCCCGCGTCCCAGCCACCGGCCCGCGCTCCAGAGCCCGTGTCCCAGCCACCGAGCTTGTGCGCCACAAGACTGGACTCTAGAAAGCATGAGTACTGAGCCCGAGTGCTGCAGTTACTGAAGCCTGCTTGCCTGAAGCTGGTGTGCTGCAACAAAAGAAGGGACCTCACTGAGAAGCCTGCGCCCAGCAACAAAGTGCATTATAATCTTATAATTTCAGTGGTGAGGCCACTGAAACACAAAATACCCTGCTTAGGATCACACAACTAGTATGCATGGGGAACAGCACTTGGACCCAGGTCTTCCAAATCCCAAATATGAACTCTTCTCACTTTAGCACATGGCTTGTCCAGCCTAAATCATGTGTGGTGTGTGTGTGTTAGTCACTCAGTCATGTCCGACTCTTTGTGACCCCATGGACTGTAGCCCACCAGGCTCTTTGGTCCATAGGATTCTCCAGACAAGAATTTTAGATCGAGTTGCCATTCCCTTCTCCAGGGGATCGTCCCAAATCAGGGATCGAACCCGGTCACCTGTATTGCAGGCAGTTTCTTTTTTACCCTTTGAGCCACCAGTTGGAAGTGCACATTTTTCCATGACTCTTACTTAACTATTAATACACACCTCTTCCCTGAACAGACCACAACTCAGGCCAGTGGGGCAGCTGAGCACATCAGAAAACTCTGCAACAGCTCCCCTCTACATCTCTGAAAGCTCACATCATGGCCGAGAGCCTTCAGGGAGACTGAGCCCCAGGGGAACCTGTACCACGCCCCATGGGTCTCCAGGCTGTGTGCTTGCCTAGGTCTCTCTGGGAACAGGGCCTGTGAGAAATGTTTAAGGAGTGGCCTTTGTAGGTCGCTGGGGACCAGAGAGAGTTCCTGTCTGATTCCTGGACTCCAATAAAAATAAAATCAGAGAATGTTCTGGACTTTGCCACTGGGTTTCAAAACAGAACACTGAAAGTGATGGTGTCGTAACCGATCCATAAGCAGATCTTTCCTGAGGGCCCATGGGGACGCCGGGTCTGGATTAAGCCCTCTGGAGCTGGCAGTAATGAAAGGTCCAGTTTTCCAAACTTCAAAACATCCAGTTTTCTCAGAGATTTCCCAGGCAAGCTGAGATGGTAAAATGCAGCTTCCTGATGCAAAGAGTCGACTCATTGGAAAAGACTCTGTTTCTAAGAAAGATTGAGGGCAGGAGAAAGGGACGACAGAGGATGAGATGGTTGGATGGCATCACCGACTCAATGGACTCGAGTTTGAACAAGCTCTGGGAGGTGGTGATGAACAGGGCAGCCTAGTGTGCTGCAGCCCATGAGGTCACAAAGAGTCAAACATGACTTAGCGACTGAACAACAATGGGAATTCAGATGCTATGGGTGTCAGCTCTGATATCTGAACTAGTCAGAAGCCATGGGAGCAGGAAGGAGGCTTGGAGAATGTTCAGCATCAGTTATGGGGCAGCCAGCAGAGGAAGCAGGTTCTAGACTATTCCACCAGACCTTCTGCTTCCTGAACTCATCCAAGCTAAACCTAAGCCCTGGCTGGGGGTGCAGCATCTGAGCAGGTCCTGATGACAGAGTTTGTGATTTCTTTTTTTAGGACCCAGTGGACTTGGGACTTCCTGGATCTCTTTCTGTCCAAGGACTTATGAAAGGGTGATGGTGCTCTTGGTTACAGTATGAATAGATATATCATTTCTAAAATACTGAGGCTAGAGGAGTAACACACAGCTAGCAAGTAGAGATGAGAAGACCTGTGGGTATGCACCCATATGTGTGAGTGTGTGTGTGCATGTGGATGTTCTTATTGATGGAAACCCTAAGGGCAGAAATACATTTCTTTGTGGGAAAGGGGTGGGGCATTGTCATTAACTGAACACCTACTACTTGCCAAGCACAGTGCTGGGAAGATTCAGCGAGGTCACTATTTCGCTGTAGTATTAAACAGTGGAGAGAATATAAGAAGCAATCTTCCTAGGCACAATTGGAAACAGTTGATAAATTGCTATAAAACTTTTATGGAGGGCTATCTGGCAACAGACAGAGAACTTTTTCCAAATTTTCATGACTACAGATCCAGCAATTTTGTTTCTACAAATTTATCCTGAAGAAGAAATGACGAAGGTGTATGAAGATTTACCTACAAGGATATTCATCCAAGTACTTCCAAAGTAATCGGGGGAAAGTTAATTGGAGAAAAAAATTAATTCTCTAGTTCTCAAGGTTTAAATAAACTATGGTACATTTGTTAAAAATAAAAACCCACTCAGCCATTCACAATGATGTTGTAGAGAAATGTTAAATGCTATAAGGAGAGGTTTTCAGTATCCCAAGAAATGACGCAGCAGATTATAAATCACTCCACAGAGTATGTTTCGTATTTGTAAAATACAAGTTTATCAGTCAAAATCCCTACTGGAAACAGATGGCACGTTCAAATAGGACACCCACAGGGGAGTTTACCAATGAAGGAGTGAGAGAAAGGGACCATGAGGAAAGCCCAGAGCTAGCAACAGATCAAGGGTAGAAGTAACTCTGCACGCTTCCCTGGGAGGGGCAGTGGCCAGCTGATGGACACACAAGCCCCAGGCAATTTCCAGGGAGGAAACAGAGACATAAGCACTTTAACCTCTCTCGTAAGCCAGATCTGTGCCCAGAGTACACCACAGTCCAAACCCACCTGGGACTGGGGGCTGCAGAAGATCTGCTGCAGGTGTGGTCCATGGCAGGCCAGCCTCCCAGGCGGCGAGAAGGGAGGGGAAGGGCAGCAAAGTTCCAGCACAGCCATGCATATGCTCGTCCATACACGCGAACAGAAAAATGAAGGGATGGCGTTGACCCGACATGGCAACCACAGCCATCTCCTGGCAGCTCGACCACTGCTTAGTTTTCATTTCCCTCTTCTGCTTTTCTAAATAGGCTACAATAGGCATACGCTGCTTTAGGCTTCATCCATGAAAGTGACCTGAGCTGGAAGAAATTCAGAAGCCATCCAGAGTGTGTTCATAGTGCAACAGTGAGAAACAACCAAACTGGCTGTACTAGGAAAGGCTAGGGATGTGTTTTGGTGTGTAAGAGAGAAGGCTTAGCTACTTTCAAAAATGAGGAACCTCTTTTATGGAGGAAGGATGAGGCTTGATCTGCAGTCAGCCCAGGACCAGAAAGTAAAATGACAGGCAGGCAGGGTTCAAATCTGAAGAATGAGATGGGGCTTTGGACTAGATAAACTTTCAAGTATCTTCTACTCAAAAAAAGAGTTATTGATTACTAATTAATGATGATTATTATAACAATTTCTTTGATATTGCTTGCTCTGGTTTTAGGGGTGGAGTAAGCTACAAGGAGAAGACTCTTGAGAGTCCCTTGGACTGCAAGGAGATCCAACCAGTCCATTCTGAAGGAGATCAGCCCTGAGATTTCTTTGGAAGGAATGATGCTAAAGCTGAAACTCCAGTACTTTGGCCACCTCATGCGAAGAGTTGACTCATTGGAAAAGACTTCAATGCTGGGAGGGATTGGAGGCAGGAGGAGAAGGGGACGACAGAGGATGAGATGGCTGGATGGCATCACTGACTCGATGGACGTGAGTCTGAGTGCACTCTGGGAGTTGGTGATGGACAGGGAGGCCTGGCGTGCTGCAATTCATGGGGTCGCAAAGAGTCAGACACAACTGAGCAACTGAACTGAACTGAACTGAAGCTACAAGGATGTAGTGAGATGAATTTTTATTGGAATGCTCCTACACTGTTGGTGGGAACGTAAATTGGTATAGTATAGAGGTTTGCTAAAAAATTAAAAATAGAGTTACCATATGATCCCAAAATCCTACTCCTGGGCATATATCTGGAGAAAACTCTAATTCAAAAAGACCCATGCACCCCAGTATCCATTTCAGCACTATTTACAATAGCCAGGACATGGAAGCAACCTAAATGTCCATTCACAGAGAAATGGATAAAGAAGATGTGTACATATATATATATGCACATATATATAATGGAATATTATATATAACAATGGAATATTATGCAGCCCATAAAAAGAATGAAATAATGCCATTTACAGCAGCATGGATGGGTCAGAGATTATCATACTAAGTAAGTCAGACAGAAAAAGATAAATATCATGTGATATCACTTACAAGTGGAACCTTAAAAAAATGATACAAATGAACTTATTTACAAAATAGAAATGGACCTACAGGCATAAAATAACTTATGGTTACCAAAGGGAAAATAGAAGAGACAGATAAACTAGGACTTGGGCCTAACAACACTTTCTATACATAAAATAACCAACAAGGACCTGCTGTATAGCACAGGAAACCATATTCAATATCTTATAATAACCTATAATAGAAAACAATCCAAAAATAATATGCATATATATCCACATGTATGTATATATATAACTGAATCACTTTGCTCTATACCAGAAACACTGTAAATCAATTATACCTCAATGAAAAAAGAGAAATCAATTCTCATCATCTGGGATGTTTAGTTCCAAGAGATCTCTGATGAGTACTGTAACAGTAAAGACAGTTCAAGCTTCTACAACACCGACTTCAGGCTTGGTTGGATCCAGGCACACAAATGATTCATTGGTATCCAGTCTCTCCCCATCTTTTGACTGACTCCTTTATCAGATTCTCCCTCATGGAAAGATGGGTTCAGCAAGCTTGCATCCTCACAAGTGCAGTAGAAAAGATAATACTTGCTTATAAGTCGCTCAACCAAAGTTCCCAAGATAAGCTTTATTGGGGGTTGATTGGTTAATGGATCAACTACCCATTCCTGAATCATTTACTGTGGCCAAGAGGATGCCACATTCTCACCTCTTCTGGCTCTTTCAATAGGAAGAAAATATGGAGCTGGGGATTAGAAATAGACTCTGAAATTTAGAAATTAGAAATAGGTTCTGAAATTTTTTCCTCTATGTGTGAATTTGATTCAACCATGTTTCAGTTTATAGATTTTTTTCCTCCAAATAAAATCAAAAGCAGAGCTATTCTATTAGCATAATGTAGAGGAGCAGATTTCCTAGGAAGAACTCCTGGGTGGCTGATGCCACCAAGGACAAAAGCAGAAGCTCCAGGAACCCCTCCCCACTGTGGACATCAAGAAGAGCCTTCTATTTCTGCAGCCTATAGTCTAGCCTTTCCTGAAGTGTGATCCACGTGATATTAATTTGTGTCTCTGCCTCAGAGCCTCTTGATGAAAGTGAAAGAGGAGAGTTTAAAAGTTGGCTTAAACCTCAACATTCAGAAAACTAAGATCATGGCATCTGGTCCCGTCATTTCATGGCAAATAGATGGGAAAACAATGGAAACAGTGACAGACTTTATTTTCTTGGGCTCCAAAATCACTGCAGATGGTGACTGCAGCCATGAAATTAAAAGACACTTGTTCCTTGGAAGAAAAGTATGACAAACCTAGACAGCATATTAAAAAGCACAGACATTACTTTGCCAACAAAGGTCTGTCTAGTCAGAGCTGTGGTTTTTCCAGTAGTCATATATGGATGTGAGAGTTGGACTATAAAGAAACCTGAGCACTGAAGAATTGATGCTTTTGAACTGCGGTGTTGGAGAAGACTCTTGAGAGTCCCTTGGACTGCAAGGAGATCCAACCAGTCCATCCTAACAGAAATCAGTCTTGAATATTCATTGGAAGGACTGAGGTCGAAGCTGAAACTCCAATGCCTTGGCCACCTCATGCTAAGAACTGATTCATCTGAAAAGACCCTGATGCTGGAAAAGTTTGAGGGTGGGAGGAGAAGGGGATGACAGAGGTGAGATGGTTGGATGGCATCACCGACTCAATGGACAGGAGTTTGAGCAAGCTCCGGGAGTTGCTGATGGACAGGGAAGCCTGGCATGCTGCTGTCCATGGGGTCCCAAAGAGTCGGACACGACTGAGCGACTGAACTGAACTGAACTACCTCACCCAAAAAGATGATGGTTCCTGGTCAGTTAAGTTGGAGATGTTTTCAGCTAACAAAGTCGAAGAAATCAAAGACTTCTGACTCTTGACTCTAGGATGTGTTGGAGCCCCTAGTACTCAAATGTGTGCTGTGAATCTTCAGAAGAAAACATGGCATGCAGAATTGCCCAAACCTATCTGATCATGAACCTTTTGGAGCATCTCTTGAGACAAGTATTCCACAGAACATACTCAGAGACTGGCTGCTCTGGAGAAAGTCACTCATTTTCTGTCCCAACCCCACCTTGCCCTGCCCACCATCTCAACTGAGATCACAAAGCAGTAAAAGGTTATGGAGGAAGGCTGTTTTTGTCTCTCCATCACCTCTCTGGAATGTTTAGAAATGAGTATAATAACACAGAGATAAAACCCATCAAATCCCCGGTTTCTCTAAAGAAACACTTTCTCCATCCAACCTGTTAGCATAGGCGCTGGAATCAGATTGCAAAAGCTCTGCCCTAACTCCCACTCCAGAGGGAGAAGAAACCACTGACGGGTGGGCGACATCGAGAGGACAAACGGCCTCTGTGGGAACCCGCGTTCACCTCTGGCAAACCTCTGTCTGCAGCTGCAGAAGATCAAGTCAGGCTCACATCTGTTCCCCAGACACCCGACACCCCACCCCAGCTTCCCCATCCAACAAAGCCTGGCCAGGTTTTCACAGTTAATTCCTCCAGGGCCCCTGGCCCATCTCCTCCCTTCTTGCTCCTATGAATTCTCAGAGATCAAAGCAGCAAGTTAGCCGAGCTTTGTTTGCTCTGCATTCAGAGAACACCTTAAATTCCCAGCTTGAAAGGAGGCCAAAAGAAGGTCAAACATACCCTATTGTTGAAACACTTGCAAACAGCAAGACATGACCGACATATTAGCAGAGGAACCTTCGTGATTTCCCTGGGCTTCCGGGTCCTGTGAAGGGAGGGGCGTTCCCCCGCAAATTTAACATAAGAATCTGATGGGAAGGCCACCAGAATTTTCCTTGGAGGTTACTCTGAGTTGACTCAGGCAGTACACTGATCCTGAGATGGAAATTGGGAGCTCCTGCCACAACGCAAAGGGTCAGTCCTAAGGTTAAAATGAGGATTGAAATGCCCATTCTGGATTGTTCTTCTGTTTCACTCAACTCCATTTTCTGGACTGTTCCTCCTCCCCCTGGCTTTTGTTCACAAACTTATATGACTTTTTAGAACTGAAAGGTCATCTAGTCTGGAGATTGTCAAATTTCTTGGCAGCCAAAAACGTTTTCCAAAGAAAATCTTAAAAGAGACTTCAATATAAAGCAGAGTCAGGGGCCCTGGGGAGAGTGGGCTGGGGCAAAGCCTGGGCTTCCACCCACTCAGCCACCCCTCCACCACTGTGGCTTTGGGCTCCCTCAGTTGGAAAAGCCTCCGATGAGTCCAACCCCTTCAGTTTACACGAACGCCGAGAACCAGAAATGGAAAGGGAGCCGCCCAAGTGTCTGATGCTCCACGTCTCCGTCCTCACTAAGAGCTTGTGCCTTTGTTCTGCGTGTTTAAAAAGTCTCCAGAGTGGTCAGTCCTGCTTTCAAAACCGTCTTTTTTCGCCCTTTCTCACCATCTCTACCTCCCTTACTGGGAAGCACCTGGGGCAGCCGGCACCACCCACCCGCCTGCTCCCACCCCCAGGCCCTCTGGTTGGGAGAACTTGTTTCCTAAACCCAGTTAATCATTAGAATCACCAGGGAGCTTGTTAAAAATATGGATTCCCAGGCTCAGCACTAGACCTAGTAAATCAGAATTTCCAAGGGTGGGTCCAAAAATCTGTAATTTAAAGAAGCACCCCAGGTGATGTTAATGACTGGCTAGCTTTGGAAAGCACTGTATTCAATGAAGCTGGGTTCCTCCTTCAATCTACCACCAGAGGATAGGAATTCTTCCATGAAATCCCAGCCCTTTTCGCTGGTAGGAGCATGATTTCATACAACTCTCTCCAGACTTCCTTTTCAAATAATGGGGGAGAAAAATACAAGTCCTTTCACCCCAGTATTCTAAACAAAGATATAGCCATAGACTTGTGCAAATATTTTTCTGTGAGGATGCAAATCACTGCACTAATAAAACAGAGATGTTCAACAATGTGATGATCAAGTCTATGTTGGTATATACATATAATATTATATGTTTACTAAGAAATAATGTTTATAAGATTAATAACATAAATATACTCACAATATATGTGCATACACATGTTATATGTTACAAGAACAAATATACAGTAGAATTCCATTTTTCATAAGCATAAAATACTAGAAGTTACAAACAATGAAATGTTAACATTCTCTCTAGAATGAATGTGGAATTAATGTCAATGCTTCTTGCTTTTACACTTCCAAAATTTCTATAGAGAACCTGAATTTTGAAATCTACACACACACAAAAAAAAATTATCTTAAAATGATCTTTGGGAGGGAGAGAAAAGCAATAGATGGAATCAAAATGATGATTTAAGTTATTAACTACTTTAACTCTTGCCCACATCTCTTAAAATAATAAAGAATAGTTTTTTGGGTTTTGTTGCTGTTAGAATAAATTCATAAAAGTGCTGTAAAACAAGAAGGCACACCATCAATAGACTAGATACAATAAGAAATTCCTAGAACGTAGAACCCAAATGAGGTCCCTAGAGACTTCAGGAAGAGCAGCCATGTGAAGGATAAGAGCTAAAACCAGATCTCTAAGGACATAAGAAAAAAGTAGGTTTCATATTATAAACCTATATACAAAAGTAAGTTTTATATGTATAAATAAAACATATATATATAACCTATATTTATATATATATAAGCTTTATATACATATAAAACATATATATATACATATATATATATATAAAAGTTAAGGTATTTGAAGAATCTATCAAAGAGGTCTACACTGGGAGGAGGAAAACAAGAAAATGAAAAAAGGAAAGAAAAAAAACAGAAAACTAATAGAAAAAGTGCTCAGTGGAAAAAAGCATGAGCATTCAGATTAAAATAGCTCACTGAGTAAAATGAAGTAAATAATATAATGCCTTAAAAAAGTGTCTCTTTCAGAGAGAGGCACTGGGCTAAGTGATTTCCATGCAATATATATTTTAACCATCATAGTAAACCTGAGTTTAGAACCACCATTTTCCTCATATTACAAAAGAAGCAACCAATTAGAAAATTACTAGAAACTTTGGCCAGGTACTTACAACTAGCAATTAATGGAGCTATGTGCCCGATGAAATTTTAGTACACATAAGATCAAAAAAAAATAAAAATTCCTTGAAATGGCCAGAAAGGAAAATTATTTTTAAAAAGATAAAGACACAAGAAACAGACTGACATAAAACTCTTCTTCAACAACACTGGATTTTGGAAGACAAACCAAATGAATAGAGAAAATTATTTTGAACTTAGAAGTGTAAATCCAGCAAAACAAATAACCATAAAATAAAGACATTTTTAGTCATTAAAAGCTCAGATGAATAGTTGCTATTTCAAGGGTAATTGTTTTTTGGCCCCAAAAGCAAATATTTTCAAGAGTAATTCCAATCAAATACAAGAAACTCTCAAAGCCTTTTGTTGAAACAAAGGGGAATTTTACTGTATTGAATAATTGAAAAACAAATAGAAATTTAACTAAAAAAAAAAAAAAAAATTTGCATCAAGACTCCCACTGAAGAATTACTCAGGAGTGCTAAAGGGAAAAAATGAAAAATTAGTTTTAAAAGATGTGCAATTTAAGAGATAATGTTAAACAAATAAATGAATAAAGCTTATAATTTAGTCTAAATAAATACGGAAGCGATACTGAAAAAAAAAGAAGAAGAAGGAGAAGAAATAACAAACTTCCTTGGTAATAAAAACATGAGAGGAGAGTGATAAGGAAGAAAAATAAGAAAATTTTAAAATATTAATAAATGATAAAGAATATACATATAAAGACTCATGAGGTATAACTAAGGCAGTAGTTAGAGAAAAATATATAGCTGTGTGTATGTATTTGCATAGTATTTATATCTATGCATACAATTTAAAATTAATTAATATAAGGAGTATATATCAATGAAAATAGTGAAATAAGGACCTCTGAAATTCCTCCTCTCCACTAAAGAAATTAAGACCTAGAAAAAAAATTGTTAAAGTTAACTTTTTCAGAATTCTGGAAATTAACCACTCTGTGGTAGCAGTCCCTGAAGCAGTTATTCAAGAAAAATGGCTAAATCTCATTAAGAACAGTGAACTTTGTGGCACTTTAACCTGCCCTATTCCCAACCCCTTTCTCCCCAGCCTACTTGTAGTAGCCTTGAAAATCTACACTCTAGCAATCACAATGAGAAACAGCAGCCTAGCAGCCACTGGAAAAGACAGAATGAAACTGGAACTCTCCCAAAGCCCTATTCCCAGAGAATTGTCATAATTTGTCCTATCTGGTCCTCTCCTGGAAAATTCCACTCACAGGGTTTTTCTTTATTTGACCTGACTCAGAGCTTGCTCAGTACAAATAGGATTCCCCTGAGCTTTTATTTAGGAAAAAATAATCAGCAGCAATTGTTTAACATTATAGATAGTAATAACAGTGGCAGCGAATAACAATCTGATCCAAAAAAATATTTAATTAAAAGAAAAAGTTTTGGAGTGAGATGTCCATTGGAGTTTTCAGTTCAGTCCAGTCGCTCGGTCGTGTCTGACTCTGCAAACCCATGAACTGCAGCACGCCAGGCCTCCCTGTCCATGACCAACCACCAGAGTTTACGCAAACTCATGTCCATTGAGTCGGCAATCCCATCCAACCATCTCATCCTCTGTTGTCCCCTTCTCCTCCTGCCTTCAATCTTTCCCAGCATCAGGGTCTTTTCAAACGAGTCAGTTCTTTGCATCATGTGGCCAAAGGAGTTTGGGAAAGGATGGAAATATTCTTGGGACTCTGAAGGGCCCCTTGCATGCACAGCTCTGTGCATGCACCTGTGATCAGTCACACATCCATACAAGACCTAAGAAGGCTAAAAGTTCTCATTTCTCACTGACTCTGGTGCTCTGCACAAACAAGAAGTGAAGGCTAAGGCAGAGTCATAAACTGCCTGCCTGAGTATTGAAGTATACTCCCAGCATAACACATTGCCCTTTGGCAAACACTGGGAGATTTACTGGTTTCAGACATTTAAGAAGATCTCTATCCAATCTTAGATGACTGCTAAGCTAAGTACAGAGTTCAAAGACTACACATACAAAGAAAACAGATTTTACAGAATAGATCCAACAAACAAAATTATTACAAGTAGGAAAAAAAGAAAAAACCCTTGGGGAGGGGAAACATCATTTCCAAAGCTGTCACATTATGTGTTCATAAATGACCAGTTTTAAACCAAAAAAAAATACATTATATATATATATCACAAAACTGCAAACAAATAAAGTACGGCCCAATTACAGGAAAAAAAGTTAACAGGAATTGTACCTGAGGAATCCCGATGTAGAGAAGCAGTTTTTACATATATTTTATTTTATTTTGCTTAAAGATTCTATGAGCTCTGTGTGTTTTTGTTTTTGTTTTTTTAACTTCTTATTTTATATTGGAGTATAGCCAGTTAACAGTGTTGTGACAGGTTCAGGTGAACAACAGAGAGACTCAGCCCACTGAGTAATCAAATCCCTTACGATTATACAGTGGAAAAGGCAAATAGATTCAGGGGATTAGATGTGAGAGAGTGCCTGAAGAACTATGGCGGAGGTTTATAACATTGTACAGGAGGCGGTGATCAAAACCATCCCCAAGAAAAACAAATGCAAAAAGACAAAATGGTTGTCTAAGGAGGCCTTTGGGGAAGGCAATGGCACCCCACCCCAGTACTCTTGCCTGGAAAGTCCAATGGACGGAGTAGCCTGGTGGGCTGCAGTCCATGGGGTCGCTAACAGTCGGACAGACTGAGCAACTTCACTTTCACTTTTCTCTTTCATGCATTGGAGAAGGAAATGGCAACCCACTCCAGTATTCTTGCCTGGAGAATCCCAGGGATGGGGGAGCCTGGTGGGCTGCCGTCTATGGGGT
>SJYX01011506.1:16161-141305 GCA_006410675.1 Oreotragus oreotragus
GATCTTCATGATCCAGATAACCACAATGGTGTGATCACTAACCTACAGCCAGACATCCTGGAATTCAAAGTCAAGTGGGCCTTAGGAAGCATCTCTACGAACAAAGCTAGTGGAGGTGATGGAATTCCAGTTGAGCTATTTCAAATCCTGAAAGATGATGCTGTGAAAGTGCTGCACTCAATATGCCAGCAAATTTGTAATACTCAGCAGTGGCCACAGGACTGGAAAAGGTCAGTTTTCACTGAAATCCCAATGAAAGGCAATGCCAAAGAATGTTCAAACTACTGCACCATTGCACTCATCTCACACGCTAGCAAAGTAATGCTCAAAATTCTCCTAGCAAGTCTTCAACAGTACATGAACCAAGAACTTTAGATATTCAAGCTGGATTTAGAAAAGGCAGAGGAACCAGAGATCAAATTGCCAACATCCACTGGATCGTAGAAAAAGCAAGAGAATTCCAGAAAAATACTTCTGCTTCATTGACTATCCTAAAGCCTTTGACTGTGTGGATCACAACGAACTGTGGAAAATTCTTAGAGAGATGGGAATACCAAAACACACTACCTGCCTCCTGAAAAACCTGTATGCAATTAAAGAAGCAACAGTTAGAACTGGACATGGAACAACAGACTGGTTCCTAATTGGGAACGGAGTAAGTCAAGACTGTATGTTGTCACCCTGCTTACTGAACTTATATGCAGAGTATATCATGCAAAATGCTGGGCTGGATGAAGCTACAAGCTAGAATCAAGATTGCTGGGAGGAATATCAATAACCTCACATATGCAGATGACACCACCCTTATGGCAGAAAGCAAAGAAGAACTAAAGAGCCTCTTGATGAAAGTGAAAGAGGAGAGTGAAAAAGTTGGCTTAAAACCCAACATTCAAAAAGCTAAGATCATGGCATCCAGTCCCATCACTTCATGACAAATAGATGAGGAGACAATGGAAGCAGTGGCTGACTTTACTTTGGGGGGCTCAAAAATCACTGCAGATGGTGACTGCAGCCATGAAATGAAAAGACCTTTGCTCCTTGGAAGAAAAGCTATGACCAACCTAGAGAGTATATTAAAAAGCATAGACATTACTTTGCCAACAAACATCCATCTAGTCAAGCCTATGGTTTTTCCACTAGTCATGTATGGATGTGAGAGTTGGACTATAAAGAAAGCTGAGCATCAAAGAGTGGATGCTTTTGAACTGTGGTGTTGGAGAATACTCTTGAGAATCCCTTGGACTGCAAGGAGATCCAACCAGTTCATCCTAAAGGAAATCAGTCCTGAATATTCATTGGAAGGACTGATTCTGAAGCTGAAGCTCCAAGAACTGACTCATTGGTAAAGACGCTGATGCTGGGAAAGATAGAAGGCAGGAGGAGAAGGGGACGACAGAGAATGAGATGGTTGGATGGCATCACCGACTCAATGGACATGAATCTGAGCAAGCTCTGGAGGTGGTGATGGACAGGGAAGCCTGGTTTGCTACCATCCATGGAATCACAAAGAGTCAGACGTGACTGAGTGAACAACAGCAAAGCTAATTCAAATACACACAAAGAAACGCACACCACTGATAAAGGTAACTACAGATGTGAGTATCAAAGGCAGTAAAAGTTTATCCTGTAAGTCTTTTTCTCACATGTATGATTTAGAAGACAACTGAATAAAATAATTTTAAAATGTTTCTATAAATTATGAAAGTATATTAAAAGTTTTTCTAAAAATAGTTATGAATGTACCATGCTGATGGTCATGAGTATATCTAATATGTGATAATAGCATAAAGGAGGAAGGAGATACAGCTGAGGAAAATTTGTATACACTATTATAATTAAGTTGGTATTAATCAGAACTAGAATGTTATAAGGAGAAGGCAATGGCACCCCACTCCAGTACTCTTGCCTGGAAAATCCCATGGACAGAAGAGCCTGGTAGGCTGCAGTCCATGGGGTCTCGAAGAGTCAGACACCACTGAGCGACTTCACTTTGCTTTTCACTTTCATGCATTGGAGAAGGAAATGGCAAACCACTCCAGTGTTCTTGCCTAGAGAATCCCAGGGATGGGGGAGCCTGGTGGGCTACCGTCTATGGGGTCACACAGAGTCGAACATGACTGAAGCGACTTAGCAGCAGCAGCAGAGTGTTTTAAATTAAGATATTCTGGTAAGTCCAGGGAACCACTAGAAAAGTAACTCAAAAAATATACAGTAAATGAAGCAACAAGGAAATTAAAATGGTACAATGGAATATATAATTTAACACACCAGCAGGAAAATGACCAAGGAATATGAATAAATAATATTCAAAAAATAAATCTAAGTGGATGATAAATACATGAACAGTAACCAACCTCATTAGTAAATTGGAAAATGTTTAAAATGGTGAAATGTTTTAAATTCATTGAATTAGCAAAACTTAAAGACTATGTTGACAAAGTATAAGAAAATGAGGACCCTTGCACCATAGATATGGGAGTAAAAATCAGTGCAGCCTTTGGGGAGGCATTTTGACTGAGTACATAAAAGTTTAAAATTGATACGCTCTTCGACGCAGTGGGAACATGGCCTTGAACAAGACATATTTCTGAGTGTCCTAAAAAATTTGTTCTGATAGCTGATTAAAATGAGAAATGTACAAACATTTTATAAATTCCTCACTTTTATAAACAACAACCATAACAGTGTGACTTCTTTTGTCTGCATGTCACAGAAGCTAGTAGAAGAATCCTTGTGGGGAGATACTCACCTTCTTTGAAAACAAAGTGAAAATGCTTTGCTTAAAAAGTTTTAAGGGAAGGGTCCGAGCTTCTCAAACATGAATGTGGACAAACATCTGCTAAGAGGAGAAAATGTTATAGAGCAGAAGGTAGAAGAGGAAAGGGCAAAATAAGGGGAACAAACTTCATGAGGGGCTTCCCAGGTGACTCTAATGGTAAAGAGCCTGCCTGCAAATATAGGAGACATAAGAGTCTAGGGTTCGATCCCTGGGTCGGGAAGATCCCCTGGAGGAAGCCATAGCAACCCACTCCAGTATCTTGCCTGGGAAATCCCATGGACAGAGGAGCCTGGTGGGCCACAATCTATAGGGTCAGAAAGAGCTGGACACAGCTGAAGCGACTGAGCATGCACACACACATCTTAAAAAAATACAGAAAACTTTCAGGAATATAATAGGCTTTGATAGAGGTACCATGAAGTTTTGTCAGGTTTGAATTTTTTAAGGCTCAGATTATAACGTTTAAGCTCGTGGTCATGCTTTGTTACCTCCCTATAAATGACCACAATGCTAAATTCTTTATAGATCAAATCATAATTCTTTTGCTTAATTTTGGAGAAGGCAATGGCACCTCACTCCAGTACTCTTGCCTGGAAAATCCCATGGACGGAGGAGCCCGATAAGCTGCAATCCGTGGGGGCGTTAGGAGTCGGACACGACTGAGCAACTTCACTTTCACTTTTCACCTTCATGCATTGAAGAAGGAAACAGTGACCCTCTCCAGTGTTCTTGCCTGGAGAATCCCAGGGACGGGGGACCTGGTGGGCTGCCGTCTATGGCGTTGCACAAAGTCAGACACGACTGAAGTAACTTAACAGCAGCAGCAGCATGCTTAATTTTAGAGTGTTACTACTTAGTACCTGTAAGACGATAATAGCTCAGGAAACATCCAGGCATTGTCAGTGTGCTTTTTGTGTATTGTAGGGTATGGCTACAGTCCTCGGGTCGCAGAGAGTCAGACACAACGCACATGCATACTTTATGATATGCCCCTTCTCCAAGACTCTTCACCTGCTGTTCCCCCAAAAAATCAATACTAACATGACTAAATTCATCTGAAATGATGGATCCACCACAGTTAATTCTTGTGCCCTATACAGAGGGATCCTTATGTATCCCTAGGCCGTAAGCCCATCTCACACACACACACACTGCCCCGTGGGCCACCCAGCCACCCACCCCCTACCCGACACACATAATATTGCTTCTCACTTGGTTAATAATCTCATAGTCAACATGGAGTTCCCAAAGGCCAGACCATTCCCATCATAAAGAGGCTGCTACAAAAATAATGAAAGATCCCTCTTCTGGTGTAGGAGAATTCTCTTTACTTTCTGTACTGGTAAATTATTAACAGCTGTAGTAAATCAACATTAGCTGGCTCCAGAAGACAGGATGCTCATATCTGTGACATCATCCAGCGGCCTTGGGGTTGATCCACGTGGCAATGCAAGGTCAAGGTCATCTGCACTGTAGATAACTGTTTGATGCCAGTTCTCAGCTGGCTACAAATGACAGGAACCACTACCTGTGGGACCTTGAACAAGTTACTCCTTTTCCTGAGGTTGGAATGATAACGCAATGAAATGATGTAGGTTAAACAGACTCATGCCTAGCATAGGGAAGGTACCGAGGAAAATAAATATTTATTTGCTTTTAAACAAATAAGCAACCTACTTAGTAAAATCACTTAGGACATTGCATGAAGAATCAAACTGTTGGCGTTGGCACCAGTTTGTATCAAAACGTAAGGTCTTCTCCTGGAAGTATCAAAAGGATTTATCCTGGAAGAAAAACAATCTCAGAGAAAGATTCAATTTTATCTCAGAAGATAGGGACTAGTCCATCAGTCATGGAAATCTAAACTGTGGGGAGGATGAGGGAGGCAGAGAAGGGTAGAAAAAGGAGGAGGGGAAAGAGGGCAGAATGGTAAGGAAAGGAGAGTAGAGAGAAGGAAGGAGACCAAGACATAATAATACATGAAACATATCCATTGCACCTCCCGCGTGCCAGGCGCTGCTCTAAGTACCTCATGTATATTACCCCATTTAATCCCTACAAAAGCCCCATGAGTCAGGGACTCATACTATATCAGTTTCACAGATTGGTCAATTGAGCTACAGAGTAGCCAAGTCTCAAGAGGTACAATGAGCCCGAAGTTAAACTCCTTCCCTGTTGCTCCAAAGTCCAGGCTCTTTGTCACTGCACCACGCTGCCCCTCAGAAAAATGGAATGTGGAGAAAACTTCCAGTTCTTCTGTTGTCCTGCCGGAAGATGAAAACTTTCTCTCTTGTGCCTGCTCATTTATGGTTCTGACAGTACTTTATTGGAAATCTCAGCTCACGGGTCTACCTCCCGCTAAACTATTTCCCTGCGGGCAGAAATGCATCTTCCATCTGTGCAGCAGGATTTGCCACAGGAAACTCTTGCCTTCGTCCTAACACCTGCCATTCATTAGACACTGAGTTCACTGGAGCCGTTGTGGGGTCTGGAGGTCTTTAGATTGCCAGCCCTGCATTTCTGGGAGGCTGCTATGTTTGGAATTGTCTTGTCATTCTGCTGGAACCCTGTAGCTTTTCCAGCTGTTCTGGAGAGTCACCGTTCAACAATGCAACACTCCTGCCCCCAGTCCCAGTGCAGACTTGTGATTGCTTAGGATGGTCCCAATTTCATAAAGCTGACTTTTGTTCAATCAAAGCAATTTACTACGTGTTTAAGAGTTCTAACTGTGATTTGTTAAATCAGTATAAAATTTTTGATGTATTTAGATAAATTCGCAAGTAAGAGAATATCCTTCCTTAGTCCACATATCTTTTCTCAGTCACTTTGCTAACAATATTTAGGAAGCCATCATCTTAAAAGTCAGTTATATATATGGAGAGAGGGGGTCTTCCCTAGTACCTCAGATGGTAAAGAATCTGCCTACAGTGCAGGAAACCTAGGTTCAGTCCCTGATTCGGGAAGATCTCCTGGAGAAGGGAATGGCAACCCACTCCAGTACTGTTGCCTGGAGAATCCCAAGAACAGAGGAGCCTGGCAGGCTACAGTCCACGGGGTCACAAATAATCAGACATGACTGAGTGACTAACACACACGCATGGAGACAATGAGGAGCAGACAGACAGAGGACGGGTGGAAAACACATTTTAAATGTTTTCATTTTTTAATTACAGAAGTATTTTAAATAGGAAAAAAGAACAATCAAAAATAGAAAAAAATAAGCAAAAAAGAAAAGGGAAAAAAATCTGCTTCAAAAAGTAATTACAAAAAAAAAAAGGAATTACCATTAGTATTTTTAATATACACTCTTTCAGATATTTCTCTGTACATGCATATCTTTACAACTGGGTGATTCTACAGGCAGTTTTTAACCAGCTTTTTCCCTTAATGTTGTGAATAACATTGTTCAAGTTTTCCCTCCCTTTTCTCATTGCTCTGACTACACTCCATTGCAAATTTCCATCGTTTTTATGACTTCAAAGTATTCTACGAAATGAATGTATTCTGTTTACTTTACCAGTCCCCTCCTCTTGGACATTACGTTGATTTCAATTTTTTGCTTTTCTTATAAACAATTCCTTAATTGTTCCAACATTTTGAACAAACGCCACTCGTCTAAAAGAATGGAACTCCAAATGGAACTCCAATGGAACTTCTTTCCTATCAGCAGACTGCTTTTACCTATCCAAACACTCCCTGTCTTGACCCTTCACTCCCTTCCTGCCTACTCATCTACGAGTTTTTCTGACACAACTTTGTCTTTTTTATTAGCTCCGTTTCTGCATACGTTGTCCTTTGCTTTCATCCACCCACCCTTTGATCCTTTTGGCCCAGTCCATCCTTTGAAGACTACTACACAAAAGATACATGTAAAGCCCTGTAGGGGTCAAGGGGTGAATTCAGCACATCCCCAGGCCTAAAGGAGTTCAGTCTACTTGGAGATGCAAGGTGCACAGGCACAGTGGTATCCCAGTAAACTGACTCCCTGGGGCGTTGGGGAAACTTGATGTTTAGGTTTACCAGTTTCTATGCCATAAAATGGGCTTCTCCAGTGGCTCAGTGGTCAAAGAATCTGCCTGCAATGAAGGAGACATGGCATAAGCCGCGGGTTCAATTCCTGTGTTGGGAAGATCCTCTGGAGAAGGAAATGGCTAACCACTCCAGTATTCTTGCCTGGAAAATCCCATGGACAGAGGAGCCTGCCGGGGCTACGGTCCATGGGATTGCAAAGAGCTGGACATGACTTAGCAACTAAACACACATGCCATAAAATATTCCTACCATGACCAAGCAACCAATACGACATGCGTTACAGAGCCCAGAGGTTGGAAGAGATAGATTCAGAAAAACCAACTCCAAGACATGACTGCATGTGCATGAAAAGCTACAATATATATGTGCACATACATATGTATCTTGGAGTAGGAAATGGCTACCCACTCCAGTATTCCTGCCTGGAAAATTTCATGGACAGAGGAGCCTGACGGGCTACAATCCATGGGGTCACAAAAGAATCAGAAACGACTTTCAACTAAACAGTACATATGTATGTGTCGTACACATGTGGTATATACACACAGTGTATGGATTTCAGCTTCGCATAGACATGCAGTCCTGTATGTATGTGTTTACAACCAGACTAGACAGCCAGAGCACATATTCATGAGTAGACAACCATGTCAACAGTATTGGTAACAGTTACTGAGTATGTTTATTGTGTCCAGCCCTGCGTTTTACATGCATTGCTTTGTGGCTCATGCCTAGGATGAGGCATCCTTACTACTGCCAGCTTTACAACTTTACTCTTGCAAAAGGCAGCCTTGAAGAGGCAAACCATTCGCCCTTGGACATTCGATGCAGTAAGTGGTGAAGCCAGGATGAAATCAAGGTTTGTCTGATTCCAGAGCCTGGGCTTTGATAACTGCACTCTCCTGCCACTTCCTGTGAGGGAGCCAGGTCTCAGGGCCCCACGCTGTGGATTCCAAGGGGCCAACTGGCCATGAGTTCAAAACAGCAGACTGACGTTCCTGATGAGTTCAAAACAGCAGACTGACGTTCCTGTCAAGTCACATGACCAAGCTTGCTTCCCCATTACATCATTCCACTTCTCCAGCACACCGTGAGGTTTGATGGGTAATACCCAAAGGTGCCCTGCAACCGAATATATCATTCTATCTTCCTTTAGTTCTCTTGTCTTTCCTCCTGACGTCTTTTTTTTTTAACTCTTGCTTTTTTGTGCCTCTCAGTTTACATTTATCTCCTGAGCTCTTTTTAAATGTCTATCTTCTTCTCAATTATCATTGATAATTCTTCATTACGAAATCCGGGGAACAAAGCTTGAATGACTAGAAGGATACAGAGACATAAAGAGGCAAATGAAAGGCCCAAGGGGGTGGCCAGCTCATGAACTGTCAGCAGGATAAGGCTTCATCCAGAAGGCACACACATGTATAAATGAGAGTGTCGGTAAAAGAATTTTGCAATAATTTTCTTTCCTCAACCTTGGGGCGTCTGAGTCTAGTACTACTTCAGAGGACTTGACAAAATTGGAGAGGATTCAGCAGAATACCACAATAGGATTAAAGAATTGAAAAACAAGACTAACAACGGCCAGTTAAACACACCCGGAATCATCCTGCTGGTACAGAGACTGAAAGGAGAATGAAAAATCATTTTCCATTGGAGGTAGCAGTGAGAATGAAGATTTCTTGAGTGGCTACCTTGTACTAAGTACGGTGTTTGGTATTATATCTACATTTTCTCAAATGACTTTCAGTAATACTTCACAGTCAGCTTGACTAAACTCCATGCTTTCGTGTAGGTCATGTTGTGTCCATGGGGCTTGAGAACCTGTTCCAGGCTATACCGCAGACACAGGAAGAGTCAGCAGGCAAACCCCTGTTTTGTGGGTCCTGAGGCCCCTATCTTTTCTGCTTTGAAGACTGTCTCCCATTGAGATGGCAGTTTCTCCACTGTGGCACTGCTGACATTTAAGACCAGATAATTACTTTCCGGGGTGAGGGGTGGTGCTGTCCCATGCACTCAGGATGATCAGCAGCAAATCTGGCCTCCACTCACCAGATGCCAGCACCCCCGTCCCTCACCAGCTGTGACAGCCAAAACTGTCTCTGGGCACCGCCAGATGTCCCCAGGCCACAAACTCAACTCGGGTGAAGAACCATTAAGACAGAAGTGGATGCCTCTGGTGGCTGAGTGGTTAAGACCCACCAGCCAATGCAGGGCACACTGGTTCAATCCCAGGTCCAAAAAGACCCCTGATGCCACAGAGCAACTAAGCCCAAGCGAGCCTGCGCTCCAGAGGCCACACGCCACGTCGCCTGGACCCCGTGGCCTCCAGGGCCTGCGCTCCAGAGGCCACACGCCACATCTCCTGACCCCGTGGCCTCCAGGGCCTGCGCTCCAGAGTCCACACGCCACATCTCCTGACCCCGTGGCCTCCAGGGCCTGCGCTCCAGAGTCCACACACCACATCTCCTGACCTCGTGCCCTCCAGGGCCTGCGCTCCAGAGTCCACACGCCACATCTCCTGACCCCGTGCCCTCCAGGGCCTGCGCTCCAGAGTCCACACGCCACGTCGCCTGACCCCGTGCCCTCCAGGGCCTGCGCTCCAGAGTCCACATGCCACGTCGCCTGACCCCGTGCCCTCCAGGGCCTGCGCTCCAGAGTCCACATGCCACGTCGCTGACCCCACGCCCTCCAGAGCCTGCGCTCCAGAGTCCACATGCCACGTCGCTGACCCCACGCCCTCCAGGGCCTGCGCTCCAGAGTCCACACGCCACGTCGCCTGGACCCCGTGGCCTCCAGGGCCTGTGCTCCAGAGTCCACACGCCACGTCACCTGGACCCCGTGCCCTCCAGGGCCTGCGCTCCAGAGTCCACACACCACATCACCCAGACCCCGTGCCCTCCAGGGCCTGCGCTCCAGAGTCCACACGTCACATCGCCGGACCCCGTGGCCCTCCAGGGCCTGTGCTTCAGAGTCCACACGCCACGTCGCCTGACCCCGTGACCTCCAGGGCCTGTACTCCAAGAGAAGCCGCCCCAGTGGACAGCCCGTGCACCGCAACCAGCGAAGAGCCCCCCCACAACTAGAAAGAGCCCCCCCCCACAACTAGAAAAAGCCCCCACACAGCAGCGAAGACCCAGTGCAGCCAAAAAGAAGTTTTTTTAGTTCATTTCTTTACAGAAAAAAGACAGAGGCAGTTGACACTTTACCCAGTGTCTACCGTTCTCCATTTCCCTTAGAGACTTCAAGCAGTCATTTTGATCAGAAGCAAGCAAGAACATACTGACCACGTAAGCTGTTCACTTCAGCACATCGTACCATACAAGGTGATGGGCTTCCTGAAAGCTGCAGGGTGGACAAGATGATTTATACAAACCCTTTCCCTCTCAAAGATATTTTTTTAATAAAGCTAACACATATATATACTACTGAAACTATATTGTTATTGCTGTTCAGTTGCTATGTCCAACTCTTTGCGACCCCATGGACGACAGCACACCAGGCTTCCCTGTCCCTCACTATCTCTCTGAGTTTGCTCAAATTCTTGTCTATTGAGCTGATGATGTCATCCAACCATCTCACCCTCTGTCGCCCTCTTCTCTTCAATCTTTCCCAGCATCAGGATCTTTTCCCATAAGCTGGCTCTTCACATCAGGTGGCCAAAGTATTAGAGCTTCAGCTTTGGCATCAGTCCTTCCAAAGAATATTCAGGGTTCATTTCCTTTAGGATTGAATGGTTTCATCTCTTTGCTGTCCAAGGGACTCTCAAGAGCCTTCTCCACGAATTGAAAGCATCAGTTCTTCGGCACTCAGCCTTCTTTATGGTCCAACTCTCACGTTCATACAAGACTACTGAAAAACTATAGCTTCGACTATATGGAAATTTGTCAGCAAAGTGATGCCTCTGCTTTTTAATATGGTGTCTAGATTTGTCATAGCTTTTCTTCCAAGGAGCAAGCATACTATGTATAAGAGAGATAATTAATGAGGACCTACTGCACAGCACACAGAATTCAGTGCTCTGTGGTGACCTGAATGGAAAGGAAATCCAAACATGAAGTGATATATGTACATATATAGCTGATTCACATTGATGTATAGCAGAAACTAATGCAACATTGTAAAGCAACTATACTCTAATAAAAATTTTTTAATAAATAAAATATTTTTTAAAAAATTAAATAGCTCTAATACTTACTGAACAATTGGATCAGGCTGGCACTATACTACATACTGAGTATGTATTAACACATCTAATCATGACAACAGCCTATGAGGTAGGTAGTATGAGCATTCTCATTTTACAGATGAGGAAACTGAGGCAAAAGGAGCTAAGGAAATTGCCCAAGGTTTTAGAGCTAGTGATAAATATCTATGGGAGGAAGGAAGGTGGGAGGGAAGAAAGGAGGGAATTGGTATTAGGCCAACCAAGTGACAAGTGAAAATCAGAGGTTCCAATGAGCCTGGCCCTTGACCCTCATATAAAACAGCTGATGAATTCCAAATGAGGGGTTTTCTCCAGCAGCAGAGGCTCTAGGGAGACCTGCCCCTGCACATCCCAGCACTAACTGGGAGGCCTAATTTTCTTCTCTGCTTTTCTGAGATCTTAGTGTTTAATGAGTGGCTTTATCACTAGGCAATTGTATCATATAGGAGCATTTAAGACTGATTTGGGGATTTCTGCTCAGATGCCAAGATATATGCAAATAATCAGGCACTTCCCTGGTGGCTCAGATGGTAAAGAATCACCTGCAATGCAGGAGACCTGGGTTTGATCCCTGGGTCAGGAAGATTCCCTGGAGAAAGAAATGGCAAACCCACTCCAGTATTCTTGCCTGGAGAATCTCATGGACAGAGAAGCCTGGGGACGCTACAGTTCATGGAGTCTCAAAGAGTTGGACACGATTTAGCAATTAACACCTTCCTTTTTTCCCTTTCATAGTTGCTTTACGATGTTGCATTGGTTCGTTAGTTTCTGCTGTACAAAGAAGTGACTTGGCTACATATATATATATATATATATATATCACCCCACCCATCTAAGTTAGAAAGAGAAAAACAAGTATCAGATATTAACGCATATATGTGAAAGCTAGAAAAATGGTACCAATGAACCTACTTGCAGGGCAGGAATAGAGATGTAGAGAAAGGATGTGTAGACACAGTGTTGGGAGGGTGGGTAGAATGAATTGGGAGGTTGGTATTGACAAACATACACTACCAAGGGTAAAATAGATAGCTACTGGGAACCTGCTGTATAGCACTGGGAGCTCAGCTCTGTCCTCCGTGGTGAACCGTACTTTTTAAAATTTTTTATTTTGTCTTGGGGTGCAACTGACTAACAATGTCGTGCTAGCTTCAGGGGAACAGGAAAGGGCCTCAGCCACACATATACAGTATCCATTCTCCCCCAACCCCACTCCCACCCAGGCTGGCACAGAGCAGATGAGCAGAGTTCCCTGTGCTCTACAATAGAACTGTACAGTTTTTAACTATAAAAAGCAGAAAAGAAAGACAGGGTCTGAGGCCACCACGGCCCCGTGTGTACCAGGACCCGTAGCCTCCTCCTTGGGTCTCTCCCGGCCAGAATGTTATTCCTTCCCGACAGGGTCACGGCTCCCTCCTGCTTCACACTGAGGTTTGGGGTGGGGGAGGGTGGGCTGGGCCGGAAGCCACCCGACGGGAGCTTCTGGGAGCAGACCGTCCACGGCCCCGGCCGCTCTGAAAGGTACTCTTCTTTCCTCTCAGTTCAGAAGCCGGGGCTCCCTCTGAAGCCACCACACACATGGCAAACCTCTCCTCCCTGAGCCAGCCCAGCGTGGTTCCCTCCAGCACGCCAGGCCCAGGGGCCTCTGTGTTTATGCCCTGACCCGTGGCTGAGGCCTCTTTTCCCTCTTGGGCTGTGACCCGACCTCCCAGGATGCCTGCCCTGCATCTGTTGATTTTTCTCCTTCCTGTCCTCTCACATCTTCCCCATCTGCAAATGGCATTTCTAGGGATGCAAGAGCAGCCCCAGACCGCAGGTATGAGTCCTGTCTTTGCTGGGCCGCAGCCCTTTGCAATCAAAGGCAGACGCCTGCGGTGCCCTGTCCCAGCGGGGTGCACGGCCTGTGTCCTGTCCTGGTGTGCAGTCAAAGGAAACTTTGTGCTTGGGGGGCTCCTCTCTCCTTCCATTTCACTGCTATGGGTTCAGAAAGACCACCTCCCCTGGCTGGGAGCTCCTGCCCTGCCCAGGGAAACAAGGCAGTGCAGAGCTAGCGAGTGAGCTGGAACTCAACAGCCATGGGTTCAAATCCTACACATCTTTTTTTTTTTTGTCTTTTTAAACTTTTTATTTTGTGTTGGGATATAGCCCAGTGGAGCTTCCCAGGTGGCACTAGCGGTAAAGAACCCACCTGCTAATCCAAGAGACATAAGAGACATGGGTTCGATCCCTGGGTGGGAAAGACCTCCGAAGGAGGGCATGGCAACCCACTTCAGTATTCTTGACTAGAGAATCCCCATGGACAGAGGAGCCTGGTAGGCTACAGTCCATGGGGCTGCAAACAGTCGGACACGACTGAAGCGATTTAGCACACATGTTCGCAGAGCCCGATAACAATGTTGTGACAGTTTCAGGTGAACAGCGAAGGGCCTCAGCCATACATATGCAGGTATCCATTGTCCCCCAGACTCCCGTCCCATCCAGGCTGCCACATGACATTGAGCAGCGTTCCCTGTGCTGTACACTAGATCCTTGCTGGTTATCCACTTGAAATACAGCAGTGTGTACATGTCTGTCTCAAATTCCCTAACCTTCCCTCCATCCTTCCCCCCTCCCCACCCTCCTTGGTAACCGGAAGTTTGTTCTCTAAGTCTGTCGCACATCCTTTCTTAGCTGCCCCTAACTCCCCTCCTCGGGGAGGCAGTGAGGCTGCGTGTGGATGGCAGGGATTCAGGGCCACCCTGGCGAGGCTCCGGTCAGGATGCCATGGCAGAGTCTGTGGGAAGTCCCAGTGCCTGGGGGGCACTCCATCATGCCAACAGCCTTCCCCCCTCACCCCACAGGGCCTGGACCACCCCCAGGGCACAAAAGCATCAGGGACCCTCTGCCGTGTGCTCCCACGTGACCTGCCACTCTCCGAGTGGCGCTCCATCCTGGGGAAGCTGCCCCAGAAAGGAGGGCCCACCTCAGTCTACATGAACCTCTGGTGACCCAGATTTCTGTTTCTTAACAGCATCACATTGTCACATTTTATGTTGAATAATAAGGGTCTCTTTTTTAAACAAGAAATAGAGATAAAACAATTTGCAGATAGAAGTCAAGTTTCTGCCCAGACTTAGACTAAATACTTAGACTTCCCTAAGCATTTTCTACTTTGGGATTTGAAAGGTTCAGAGTCAACAGGATCCACAAAGCCCTCACCTGCTCCTGTCTGCCAGGAAAGTAGACTACCATTCTCTGGATAGCCAGGAGGGGCCACGTCTTGTTGATGACAGGTGATCAGGGTGGAGTTGCATCAGTACTCCCCACCTCAGACATTCCCTCCTCGCCCCCCACCATTCTTCCTCTCCCCCTACACCCCACCCAGTGCATTTCCTGATGCATCTGCCCCTAATACTTCTGAGAGGCCCCTGCTAGTGGGAAAAGCCCTACTGTTTGAGTTCAAGTTCTTCAGGTTCAAATTATAGCACAGTTCCTTACTGGCTGTGTGACTTAGGGAAGTTGTTTAACCTCTCTGAGCCTCAGCATCCCCATCTGCAAAATCAAGAGAGCTGATGGCAATGTACTCCTCTCGGGGCTGATGGGAAGATGGGATGAAACATGGCTCAGAAAGACTCTGGTACAGGGTTCGAACTGAGCAGAGGGTCACCTCCATCATCACTGTGCTCTGTCCCCATTTCAAACCAACAGACGCTACCCAGCCCAGCCCCTCCAGCAGGGCAACCAATGTCCCAGGTGGCAGGACCCACTGGACCCTGATGCTGTCTGTCCAGCCCTGCAGGCCTCCCCCAAGTTAGCCCAAGGCAGGACTAGCCAGGCTGGCCTCGGAGGGGCTTGGGAAGGTTACCTGGAAGGACAGAGTGGGCAGCAGAGGAGATGGGGAAACAAGCTACAGAAGCAAATTTAAAGTTTCATTAACTCTTCCCAGTTTTAAAAGTAACACTTTGTGGGAAATTTAGGAGGGCATTACAGAAGATCTACAAAGTACAAATGAAGTAAAATTAATGTTTAAAAGCTTACGATGTCCTCACACTGAGAGCAGCCTTGTTGGGGGCTGAATCCTTTCTCACATCTTGTTCACTAATCAGTGACATCCATTGTCACCCAGCTTTGCATCCTGACTTTGGACCCTGATGTTAAATGGTCCCAAGCAGGAGGAAGTGATGTTGCTAGTTCCCAATTCTGTTATAAAGCTTTCCAGGCTTCAGAGAACTTGGCCAAGGTCACCGAATTCAAGGTTAGATGAACGAGCCACTTACATTCTATCCACCAGCTGCTGGTCTTGGTCTCCATCTCTGGAAAATAACCTCAAACAAAAAGCAATAGAATTAGCAGTTAACCCCTGGCTTTGGAAGAGAGCTTTACTCTTTCAGAAGGACTTTCGTGCTGCTGTTTCTTCCTGTCCTTCCAACACCTCTGCAAGGTAAGTGGGTAGGCTACCATTATTCCCACTTCAAAGATGAGGCTCCAAGAAATTAGTGATTCCACTGCGGTTACAAAGATGGAGGTGGAGATGAAAGCAGACTCGGGTAGTCCCCTGGAAACTGTGGCAGCCCCGGGGCTACCCCAGGGAGCTTAAGTGGAGTGAAGGAGGGAGCAAAACAGGAAGAAGGCAGTGTCCTGAAAGAAAACGCAGAGTGAGGACCATGGATAATACATCTCTGCCCCCAAGTCTTCCTCTGCTGCAGAGCCCCCAGAGGCCTCCAGGTAATGTTCTTAACAGACTCTGAGCTCCTTGCTGCCAGGGCATAAGCAGCCCCGCCCCTCCCCTTTGGGCCAAATATATCCCCATAAAGCCTTTTTTCAGGTTAATTGATTATGGGTCAGAACCTTAATCAAGCTCCCATTTCACGGGAACCATTGGTGATTTCAGTCCCATGCTGTAAACCTCCCTTTAAGCGCAGGGCGCCTTGACTTGTTTTTTCAATTTCTTTGGCTGTGCAGGGTCTTAGCTGTGGGAACTTTTGGTGGCAGCATGCGGGATCTAGTTCCCTGACCAGGGAATGAACCCAGCCCCCTAAATTGGGAGTCCCGAGTCTGAGCCACTGGATTCCAGGAAGTCCCATCTTTATTTTTGAAACGACAGCTTCCAGGGCACTTTCCACCCATGCTGGCTGTAAGGCCGGACCCGGGGGCCATGATGGGCCGCCCCTCCTCTCCCATCCAGCGGCCGGGGAAGTCCCTAACGGAAGGCGCCTCCCAGATCCCGGGGACCAGTGACAGCACACTCCACCAGCGGAAAGCCGCCCCACCCCAGCCACGTAGAAGGACCTGTCAGCCCGCGACGCCTCGGCCTGGCGACCTATCCAAACCCCCGTCCATCTAGCCTGACCATCCCTCGCAACAAAGTCTAAAAACCACCCCCAACACGGTCTGGGCACGGACTTCCTCGACCGGCCTCATTCGGGTCCGGGAACCCCGCCCGGGAGCGCTTTGCCATTAAAAACCCTGTTAGACACTCTTTTGGTGTCCTGGTCTTTTACCTAACACTGGCATGTCCTCGAATTCATGTTGTGTACCTGGCAGTGAACTTTGAGTTGTGTTCACACCTGACTCTGACCTCCAGCCAGGGACACTACAGAAAGGATACCCATCCGGTCCAGCACCAGGAGGAAGATCTCGAAAGAGCAGGCAGGCCACACGGGGCTCCTACGGGAAGAAGGCGGTGTTCTCCTCCCCTCGTTCCTGATCAGAAACCAGGCTGGGGAACTGCAGGGACGGGGCAGAGTCATGACTGGCCAAGAGACGCTCTCGTCCATGAAAAGAATCGCTAGTCTTCTCAGGCACTTAATCAGCGTGACACTCAGCTAAGAGCTTTACTTTTTTTCATCATATTCCTGCAACTATAACATAAGCTATTGAGAAGTCATCGGCTCAGGTGACCCAAAGGCCCAGGGTTGGTCCCAAATGGCATGAACAGTGAGTGGTGCCATCAGGCATTGTCTCTCGCTCCCTGTCTCTTTCTCTCTCTGTTTCTCCTTCTTCCCCTCAGTCTGCCTTTCTCTGTGTCTCTTCACTCTCCATCTCTCTGTCATCTCTCTGTATATCACTCTCTGAGTTTCTCTGTGTCTCTCTGTGTCTCTGCTTCTCTCTCTGTCTCTCTCTCTCGTATGCTCAGGGGTATTTATGCTACATGGATGTTTGCACAGTCCTTTCACATCTGGGTTATCATCTGGGATTTCTATCAGACTCCATCTGTTTCCAGAACTGTGTGCAAACAGCTCAGAAAGGGGGGGGGGGGGCTATAAAGCATTTTAATTTGCTCTGACCTGAAAAACCATAGGATCCAGAATGTGTGAAAGGAAACCAGGAAAGGGAAGGAAGAACATATTGGCGGGCCTGTCACAGTCCATAGGAGACTCTCAGACCCAGTCGGACATAAAACCAGCCCCCAGTACATGCCCTCGTGTGCAGCATGGCAGCTTTCTGAACCATTGCACCTTCCCTCTCAGAAGCACACACTCGCCTGGGGTGAAATTCTGTGTCTGCAGCTTTCTAGGGTGTGATCTTGTGTGAATGATTCTACTGCTCTGAGCCTCAATCCCCTCCCCTGAAAACAGGGCCAGTCATTCCTACTGTGGAGGAGTGTTGTGAGGGTTACACCCATGTGAAGCCTTTAGCTGGAATTTGGCATGTAACAAGGGCCCCCGTGAAGGGGACGGTAGTGGCAGTGGCTGATGAGGTGGCCGTGGGACTGGAGGTGGAGATGGGGATGCTAGTGATGGTGCTGACGGCAGCGATGGTGGCTGTGTTAGAGACGAAGATGCAAATGGGTCTGTGGGCGGTAGTGGTGATGGTGGTAATGTGTGGGCAAGTGCAGGGGCAGAAGAGAGGTGGTTACAATGGTGCTGGGGGCAGTGGTCCTGGAGGAATCTGCCTGCTCATTCCTCTAGTTTCTACAATGCACTTGTGCTTTAGGAAGACCAGGTGTGTCTGTGACTAAGCCTTCTTGCCTTCAGACTCACTTCTCCCTGAGGGACTCCCAGAATCAGCAGTCAGTATGCCAGTCCCTTCAGCCCAGTTCCCACGGTCACTAAGCAAGAGCCACTCGGCTTGATAAGTACTAAGCTTGGTCTGGGCTGGGCCCTGGGAGGGCCAGTGTGAATGAAGACACTCTCTTGTCTCTGTTTCTCTCTCCCCCTCTCCCTTTCTCTCTTTCTCTCCCCCCACTCTCTTTCTCTATCTCTCTCTCTCTTTCTCTCCTTTTCTCTCTGTCCCTCCCTCTCTCTCTCTCCCTTTATTTCTCTCTCTCTCTCATCCCTGTACTCACCATTTCCTGCCTCCTAGGAACTTAGCTTTCCAGGCACACTATGGCTTTTTTACCAGCTCCCACTACCTTTTTGCCCTGTTTCCCTATCTGCCCTGAAGACCTAATTCTTAATTTCTTGCTGTGCTTGAGATTTCACACTAGGGAAATACAAAGTGAAGTCCTCCAGGACAGATTCTCCCCTCAGTACAAACCAAGAACTACCTCCTGTCCTGCCCCCAAAGTTATCGTGAGGAAATTCAACAGAGAACAAGCTTTGAGAACCTAGAAGAGCCTCAAAATGGCAAATCCAAATTGGACATGGAACAAAAGCATCAAGAAATTAGTAGCAAATTGTAAGACACTATTGACCCAGGAGGCATTTTATCCTTAAGCCATTGAAGGTTCTTGAGAGATGCTGTCCCAGCAAGCGTTACAGAAAACACGTTGTCTATGGAGATTTCAATAAGGTTGATAAAACAGGAGGAACCATCAGGCCTAGAACCAGAAGCCTAGGTTCAGGTCCGGACCCTCTCACTCTCTCCCCCAGGCCTCGATTTCCACATTGCAAACTGGAAATAAGCATGAAACTGACCTCCACCAGGGTGAAGCGACTGGCGTTTAAACCATGAAGAGCTCTACAAAGATGAACCTTCTTTATCCTCCTAATCACTTGAACATCTTTCTACAATAACCCAGCTTTCATCCTTCAGGTCAGGGCTGTGGCTCCCTGCTCTCCCAGGGCAATTATCCCTAGTCTCATTCTGTTTTGAAGCCCTTTCCCCAAAACCTAAATTGTAATGAGGTCAGTGATCAACTCCCTTGCATGAGGGTTGGAGCTAAATTACACTCAATTGTGATCTGGGATGAGTGTTATTTACAGAAACCTCTGGTCCATTGAGAATGGAGATCAGCATATATTTTGCATCCATGTGCGTCTTCAGGGCCTGGCAGTCTCTTTCTGGGGAAATTTCCAGGAAAACAAAGGATGGAGTGATTTACTTTTTTTAATCTACTAAGCCATTTTCTAACACTTCATTCCCAACAGCCTGGAAATTTGTATAGCGTAAGGCAGCTTCCCCGGAGAAGGTGATGGCACCCCACTCCAGTACTCTTGCCTGGAAAATCCCATGGACGGAGGAGCCTGGTGGGCTGCAGTCCGTGGGGTCGCTAAGAGTCAGACACGACTGAGCATCTTCACTTTCACTTTTCACTTTCATGCATTGGAGAAGGAAATGGCAACCCACTCCAGTATTCTTGCCTGGAGAATAACCGGGGACAGGGGAGCCTGGTGGGCTGCCATCTATGGGGTCGCACAGAGTCGGACAGGACTGAAACGACTTAGCAGCAGCAGCAGCAAGGTAGCTTCCCAGGTGGCTCAGCAGTAAAAGAATCCGCCTGCCAATGCAGGAGATGTGGGTTTGACCCCTGGTCTGGAAAGATCCCCTGGAGAAGGGAATAGCAACCCACTCCAGTATTCTTGCCTGGGAAATCCCACGGACAGCGGAGCCTAGCGGGACTACAGTCCACAGGCTCACCAAAGAGTCGGACATGACTTAGCAACTAAACAATAACAAAGGTGACAAGAATAAGCTGAGTCACACCAAACATTTCAACTGAGGCCCACTCAGAGAACATTATTGTAACCCAGCATGAAGGGCAACGCCTGGCATGTCTTGAGAAACAGTTGAGTTAGCTGATTGCTGAGTAACTAAACACCTGCCCCCTCTTCCCTCCACCTACAATTTCCACTGTCTTGGCTCGTTACTTTTTTTTTTTCAAAGCTCAACTTAAGTTTTCCTTTTCGGGGAAGCCTCCGACCATCATCCTCCACTCCCATCCCCTCCAAATGGTCCCAGAACAGCTTGGATACATATCTCTAGACTCCTCTCCTGCTGCAGTAGAATTGTTGGTTAAGCAGTGTTCTGTCCACCTGACTGTGAGATCCTTAAAAGTAAAGACCGTGCTGGCTTTCTTTCTTTCCTTGGCTGCTCTGGGTCTTCCCCGTTGCACACAGGCTTTCTCCAGTTGCGCCAAGCGGGGAGCTCTCTCGAGCTGCAGTGCTCGGGCTTGTCACTGAGGTGGCCCCTCTTGCTGAAGAGCACAGATTCTAGGGTAGCTGGGCTTCAGTAGTTGTGGCTCCCGGGCTCCAGACCACAGGCTCAGTAACTGTGGTTTATGGTCCTTAGTTGCCCCGCAGCGTGTGGAATCTTCCTGGACCAGGGATCAAACCCATGTCCCCTGCATTGGCAGGCGGATCCTTAACCACTGCATCACCAGGGAAGTCCAAAAACTGTGCTTTCTTTCCTTATGTTTCCATATCTCCAAATGGGAGGAAATTGAAATGAAGCTGCTAATTGGTGTCAAGGGCCCATTCAGAATCTGTTCTCTCCAAGTTCCAGCACTGGAAGTGATAATTGTCAATGGAGAGATAACCCAAAGCAAAGGTGGACATTTTGCCTGGACATTTTTTATTTGAAGTCCAGAAATCAGTGGTGTCAAAGATACATAAAGTCTTCTATCCACGCATGAGGGACAGAGAGGCCTGGCATGCTCCAGTCCATGGGGTTGCAAAGAGCTGGACACAACTTAGCAACAACAACAATCCAGGCATGGGCTTAAATACCATGAGCATCAAAGGAAATGAAGCTAAAGTCTCCCAAGGATCGAAGCCTGCAAAGGAGATGCTTCAGTGATCCTGGCTTTCTCAGCACCAGGGTGGTCTGCCTATGGTTGGGCTGGCTGAGACATTTGGCTTCCTTCTTCAACCCACTAATGATCTCTGACTCCTGAGAGGACTGTAGGGTTCTCAGTGATGCAAACGGACATCTGCCCCAACCCCCATCTGCAGCTCACCACTTCTAAAAAAACTGGCTTGCTTGCATTCTAACACATGGGGAAATATCCTAAGCTTCTCATAGTCACGTGGTGTTCCCCAAATTCTGCCCCCATTCCACCCCATGTCTGCCACTGTTAGAAGCTGGGTCTGGTTGAAAGTCAAGAAATTCTCACGAATCCCAAACCAGAAAACTTTTTGCAACAATCTGAAAGTAGGAATGTTCTCCGCTGCGTGTTCATACTTTCCAATCCCAAGGTTTGGCCTGTGTGTGTCTTCCTGCAAAGCAGATGTCCATCTACTAACTGAAGAAGAGAGTCTCTTTTAAAATCACGGCACAGTTACTTCCCTGGGGGTCCAGTGGTTAAGAACTCACTTTGCAAAGCCGGAGATCCAGGTTTGATCCCTGGCTGTGGAATTAAGACTCCAGTTGGAGCAACTGAGCCCGCGTGCTCGAACTGTACACCACAACGGAAGATCCCGCGTGCCGCAAGCAAGACCCAAGGCAGCCAAATCAATAAGTAAATATTTAAAAAATAAAATCACAGCACAGATTAACACAGCAGAGGAAAGTGGCTAAGTGGAACTGGGCAAGAGATTTAACCTCTCTCTGCTCAGTTTCTTCATTAGTACAATAGGGGAGTTTGCGATACCTCCCTCAAAGGGTTGCCGTGGGGATTAAATGAGGCAATTCAAGAAAAACACTTAGGACAATGCCAGGAACAAAGCAAGTTTCAACGAATGGTAGCTATCATTATCATAATCACTATCACAATTCAGCAATCTCAAAAGAACAGAGCAGCGCAAGTTGAAGCAATGAGACGTGGACACCGCCTGTCTGTGAGCCACAAGCTCTGCCAACAGACTTAATGAAAGGGGCCAAACTAGCAAGTTCCCTATAGTGCCTCCACCACTGCTGAAACAAGAAAGTGCAAGGCAGAGATTAGCGATGGTCTTTTTCTTCCCTCCCAAGCCTCCAGGAATGGAAGGCAATGATCAGACATCTCCTGATCATCAAGTCCCGTGTTAGCGAATAGTCCCCAGCATCCTATGTGTGCTCTTGCTATCTGTGCTGTTTGTGTGTTTCTCCATCACTCTGGCAGGGCAAAGGTGATCTCCTCATCAGCAGCTGGGAAACAAACCAGCTATAACCTCAAGTCTTTGGAAGGTCAGGTGGAGAAGCAGCATCTTCCTAGCAACAGTTGCCAGGGAAGATTATGAGGGTGGACTCAACTCCCAGTGGAGATGAAGACATGGCGGGATCTGTAATTGGCATTTGTTTGAATGGGGGGGGTACGGGAGACTTGCCACTGTGAAGGGCCTATTCAATAGTGGCTAAGTGGAACTGGGCAAGAGATTTAACCTCTCTCTGCTCAGTTTCTTCATTAGTACAATAGGGGAGTTTGCGATACCTCCCTCAAAGGGTTGCCGTGGGGATTAAATGAGGCAATTCAAGAAAAACACTTAGGACAATGCCAGGAACAAAGCAAGTTTCAACGAATGGTAGCTATCATTATCATAATCACTATCACAATTCAGCAATCTCAAAAGAACAGAGCAGCGCAAGTTGAAGCAATGAGACGTGGACACCGCCTGTCTGTGAGCCACAAGCTCTGCCAACAGACTTAATGAAAGGGGCCAAACTAGCAAGTTCCCTATAGTGCCTCCACCACTGCTGAAACAAGAAAGTGCAAGGCAGAGATTAGCGATGGTCTTTTTCTTCCCTCCCAAGCCTCCAGGAATGGAAGGCAATGATCAGACATCTCCTGATCATCAAGTCCCGTGTTAGCGAATAGTCCCCAGCATCCTATGTGTGCTCTTGCTATCTGTGCTGTTTGTGTGTTTCTCCATCACTCTGGCAGGGCAAAGGTGATCTCCTCATCAGCAGCTGGGAAACAAACCAGCTATAACCTCAAGTCTTTGGAAGGTCAGGTGGAGAAGCAGCATCTTCCTAGCAACAGTTGCCAGGGAAGATTATGAGGGTGGACTCAACTCCCAGTGGAGATGAAGACATGGCGGGATCTGTAATTGGCATTTGTTTGAATGGGGGGGGGTACGGGAGACTTGCCACTGTGAAGGGCATATTCAATCTCTTTGGTTACTGCGCTGTTCATTCTTTTTGTTCAGAGTTCTGGCTGGCTGTTTTGTATCATTTGATATTACTTCATCTTCCTAAAATATCAGAACAGAAAATTACCCACTCCAAAGAGTGCTAATCCTATTAGACTCAGGAACCTATTTTTTATAGTAAATATTTTACAATATCGCCTATGCTAGACTTTTTTTAAATTTATTAACATATAACTGATTTACAACGTTGTGCCAATCTCTGCTGTACAGCAAAGTGACTCAGTTATATGCATATATATGTTCTTTTTTTATATTTTTTTCCATTATGGTTTATCACAGGATATTCAATATAGTTCTCTGTGCTATACATTAGGACCTTGTTGTTTATCCATTCTAAATGCAATAATTTCTATTTACCATCCCCTTTCCTAGACTTAAATGGAATCATAGATGTATAACCTACCTAAGTACATAATAATTTTAAAAATAAATATAGCACTCTGTGCTATAAACAATAAAAAATAAAGCAATTTACAACACAATAAGATGAATTTCAACCTTTGAATGTCTGTGAACAAATACACTTAGAAGAACAAGTATGCTTGCTTCCCTGATGGCTTCAGACAGTAAAGAAACTGCCTGCAATGTGGGAGACCCAGGTTCAATTCCTGGGTCGGTAAGATCCCCTGGAGAAGGGAATGGCTACCCACTCCAGGATTCTTGCCTGGAAAATTCCATGGACAGAGGAGCCTGGTGGGCTACAATCCATGGGCTCGCAAAGCGTCAGACAACTTCTCATTTCATTTTCATTTCACACTTAGAAGACATGAAGAACAAATCAGATGCTTATATCTAGTTTTGATACATTATCCACATTCGTTCTTTCTAGCTGACATTTTAAAATAAGAGCTAAATAAGTACATTAACAATCGGTATAGAATCACCACGAACTCAGAGCCTACAACTGCAGACAGTCTGATGCAGTATCGTCACATCAGACCCTAGAAACCATGCTGTCATCAGAGGCATGATTTTTCAAACACGGTGAACAACTCTTTGCAGAGCTACAAACAAAGCAAAGTGTCAATACATGCTTTCTTCCACTGAGGTGGTGCTTGCCTTTCTTGAAAATTCAGTGTAACCATGAAACAATGGCTTGAGTGAACATGTGAAACAGAGTTAGGTTCAAGGCCCAGATGACCACAAACGAGATGGTTACCTACTTGAGGAACAGTTGGTGGGACAGACTCAGGCTGTCTTGTGCAGAATACCATCGTTCTCTGGTCTCCACCCACCAAATGCCAGTAGAACCCAGGCCCATCCTTGTGACAATCAGAAATGTCCCCACACACTTTCAGACTGTTCCCTAGAAGCACCAGTGATCTAGCCCAATCCACCCCCCCAATTATAAAGGGGGATAAACAGATTCAGAGAGAAAAAGTGACTCATTCAAGAGACAGCCAAGATGAAATTGAGACCCAGCTAACTCTCAAGTGAAGTTTTAGGACAATTAGCTGAAATTTTCACAGCGACACTCCTCAGATGTGTCAACATGAAGCTATGAGTTATTCTGGCATTATTCATGGTTCTATTTATCTCCTCTTCTGTCCATTTTCAAAGTTAATCTTGATTTCTTCTTGCTGGTAATTTCTTGTCCTGTACTAAGCTATGAGCAATTTTGAAGCTCTAGTTTTGGCAGAAAAGCATTATTCTTTGGAGAAAAGAGTCATTTCTCCACCTGGTGCTTATTTCACATGGATCAACAATAGAGTCTACCAACACTCAGCCAATGGAAGATGATAGAATAAAGACCACACCGTTGGCCACAGTGAAGAGTTTTATTTCATTTTACATGTAAAGAAAAGATGTGATACTGTGATGTGATGAGCATTATGTATTTGACTTTCATCCCCAGTTCCTGGACAAAGCTCCTGAGACCCTTAGAATTTCTGAGTGATGGGGAAAGAGAAGTGTCTTTTGTTATTCATAAGTCCCTTTCAACTACACCTGAATTTATACTAATAGAATGACACCTAGAGGATGCAGCCTGGTTACAAGGGGAACAAACCACAATATTAGAGGGTTAGAACTTTCAGCCCCACCCCTGACCTTCTCAGAGAGGAGAGAGGCTAGGGATTGAGTTAATCACTAATGATCAATGATTCAGTCAATCATGCCTGTGTAATGATGCCTCCATTTTTAAAAAAGAAACTATTTGCAGGACAGGAATAGGGGATAGAGAAGTAGATGTAGAGAATGGGCATGCAGACCTGGGGGGCGTGGATGGGAGGGTGGGATGACTTGGGAGATGAGGAGTGACATTTATACACTACCATGTGTAAAATAGCTAGCTCGTGGGAAGCTGCTGTATAGCACAGGGAACTCAGCTCAATGCTCTGCGATGACCTAGAGGGATGGGGCTGGGGACGGGGTGAGAGGCAGGTCCAAGAAGGAGGGGATATACGGATCCATAGAGCTGATTCACTACGTCACACAGCAGAAACTAACACAACAGTGTAAAGCAATTATATTCCAGTTTCAAAAAAGAAAGAAAAGAAAACCCTCACCTAAGGATTTTGGAGTCTAGACTGCTAAACACATGAAGGAACTGGGAGAATGGTAAAGCTGGAGAGGGCCTGGAAGCCTGGTACCCTTTCCTTTACCTCTCCCTGTGCAGCTCATCTGTCTAGCTGTTCATGACTTGTATCCTTTCATAATAAACTGGCAATACAGTTAGTAAACAGCTTTCTTGAGTTCTGTGAACCATTTTAATGAATTACCAAACCTGAGAAGGGGATCTTGGGAACATTTAACTTGTAGCCAAGTTAGACAAAAGTAAGCAGTACTTTTTGCATTTAAAGGCATAACCATGTTTTAAGAATAAGAGTTTGATTATCTGGCTTACTTTTTTTTTAATTATTGAAGTTGTATGCTGCTGCTGCTGCTAAGTCACTTCAGTTGTGTCCGACTCTGTGCAACCCCATAGACAGCAGCCCAACAGGTTCCCCCAANCAGTAGTTCTGCACAGATAACCTACAAATGTCTGGGCTATACTCAGATAAGTGGTACCAGACGTACATGACTTCAGACTTAAGGCTTACAACTGGGGTGATGAGACCTCCCAAAAATAAAGAAGAGGAGAGTGAGCCTAGGACTCAATTCTTAGGGAGTTCGGACATTTAATGCCAATAAAAAAGGGCAATCCTGCAAAACCGGGAAAGTGGAACGTCAGGACAGTGAGAGGAAGAGACCTGTCTCTTATACACATCTAATGCATGAAAGTGAGGAGTGAAAGTGAAGTTGCTCAGTCGTGTCCAAGTCTTAGCCACCCCATGGACTGCAGCCTACCAGGCTCCTCCATCCATGGGATTTTCCAGGCAAGAGTACTGGAGTGGGGTGCCATTGCCTTCTCCATTGAAGTTGTATAGTAATATAATCATTATTATTTAGAAAGCCTGATACATGTTCAAAGGCAATGTCCAGGATGTTGCTGCTGCTGCTAAGTCGCTTCAGTCGTGTCTGACTCTGTGCAACCCCATAGACGGCAGCCCACCAGGCTCCCACATCCCTGGGATTCTCTAGGCAAGAACACTGGAGTGGGTTGCCATTTCCTTCTCCAATGCATGAAAGTGAAAAGTGAAAGTGAAGTCATTCAGTCGTGTCCGACCCTCTGCGAGCCCATGGACTGCAGCCTACCAGGCTCCTCCATCCATGGGATTTTCCAGGCAAGAGTACTGGAGTGGGGTGCCATTGCCTTCTCCATCCAGGATGTTAAGGAGTTGGAATCGAGGAGAAAGGAGAAGGCTGAGTTGCTGCTGTCAAGGAAGGGAGGTGGGGTAGAAAGGGGGTCTCAGACTGAAAAGTGTCCAAGAGACATCCATGCGGAGATACCCAGCAGGTTTCTAGTGATGCAGTCTGGGCTTTGCAGTGTAGGGGGTGGGCTAGGGTTTCAGATCTTGGGGTCAAACCCAAGGAAAGGAGAGTTGATACAGACTAAATTAGATCACCCCCAAAATATGTGCTGAGTAAAACAAGATAGAAGGTCCAGGAAAGCTCATGTTTGAGGCATAGATAGAAACAATATGCCAAGAAGGAATGGTGAGAAAGAATAAACTGAAGAAAAATAAAGAGACTGATGTCAAAAAGAAAAGAAAAAGATAGCCACCAAAAACAAAGTCTTGGGCTAAGTGCTGAACGACACACACCATCCTGTTTCATCCTCACAGCACTAACAATGAGATAGTATTATGATCCCCACTTTACACTTGAAGAAACCACAGTAAAGAAAAGGTAAGTCACGCGCCCCAAAACGCACAGCTAGGAAGTAAGAGGCTTAACTAGAATTTGAAACCAAATAGTCTGAGTGCAAAGACTATGACTTCCAGCTAACTAAGAGAAAACCAAGGCATCAAATGCGTGCTGTGGGGCTTCCCTGGTGGCTCAACGGTACGCCTACCGATGCAGGAGACCAGGTAGGATGCCTGGCGCAGGAAGAGCCCACATGCGGTGGAGCAACTAAATCCATCCGCCGCGACTATCGAGCCTGCGCGCTAGAGCCCGGGAACCGGAACTTCTGCAGCCAATGTTCCCTAGAGCCGTGCTCTGCAACAGCGATGGCACCTCAGTGAGAGGCCCGCGCCCCGCAGCGAGAGAGTAGACCCCGGTTCGCCACAACTAGAGAAAAGCCCACGAGCAGCAACGAAGACCCAGCACAGCCTAAATTAAATAAATAAAATAATTTTTTAAAAATGTTTAAGTATGCCTTGGCTCTAGATTTACAGCAAAATGCTATTAATATAAATAAGCAAACAAACATAAAAACCAAGGTTTCATCTCAGTTGAGTTGGGGACTATGCCACCGGCTCCCAGGAAGCCCTTCAGGCAAGGGGCAAAGTCAAGGACAGGACAGGATCTGCCAGTCTTCATCACTATGCTTCTCACCCTCCCACGGTCCTCGGCAGAAGCGTGAAAATGGAAAATTTCTCATTATGGATTACACTGTCTTGTCAATAAAGCAAAAATTACTCCCCAAAATAGATCTTCCCAAATGAGTAAACGGATGAACAAAGAGAACATGTTTCCAGACTATTATATAGAGCGAATGAATTTGCTCTTAAAATGTGGAAAGCAAAATTGATCAAGCCACAGACGCTGATGTAATTTCTCCCTCCTATCCTTAGCAGTCAGGCTTCCCTGGTGGCTCAGCAGTAAAAATCCACCTGCAATACAGGAGACTCTGGCTTGATACCTGGGTCGGGGCGATGCCCTGGAGAAGGGAATAGCAACCCACTCCAGTATTTGTGCCTGGAGAATCTCACAGACTGAGGAGCCTGGCGAGCTACAGTCCCTGGGGTCACAAAAGAGTCGGACACAACAGAAGGGGCTGAGCAGACATGCACACATCCTTAGCAGTCAAGTCACCCACATGAAACAGCAGTGCCTACACCCTCAGGATGGCACCCCACCCCAGTACTCTTGCCTGGAAAATCCCATGGACGGAGTAGCCTGGTGGGCTGCAGTCCATGGGCTCGCAGAGGGTCGGACACGACTGAACGACGTCACTTTCACTTTTCTCTTTCACGCACTGGAGAAGAAAATGGCAACCCACTCCAGTATTCTTGCCTGGAGAATCTGGTGGGCTGCCGTCTATGGGGTCACACAGAGTCGGACACGACTGAAGTGACTTAGCAGCAGCAGCACACCCTCAGGAAGAGTTTTCTGGCAGACGGCAAAAGATGAACTCCAATCCTACCCCACAAAAGAAAACCAAGCCTGGACTAATTTGGTGCAAGCCATCCTGTGTCTGTGATCCAAGCCATCCCACAAGAATGGTTTTCTGCCATAGTGAATGAAGCTACTCTTAGAGCAGAGATGAAATCCATCGCTTGTCTTCGCCTTTGTGGGATACTTGGCTTTCCTGATCTCCTCCAGTAGAGGAAAAGGCAGGAGGTGCTCCAAACCAAAACAGTAATCACAGCCCTTCAGAGGTGGCAGTGATGGGAGATTAAGCAAAGTAGACAGGTTTTGAGAGAAACTCTTCAAGATGTAAAAGTCATAGACAGGTTTTGAGAGAAACTCCTTAACAGGTGAGAGTCGCTGGGTCATGTCCGACTCTTTGTAACCCCATGGACTTCTCCAGGCCAGAATACTGAGGTAGATAGCCTACTCCTTTTCCAGAGGATCTCCCCGACCCAGGAATCAATTGGGGTCTCCTGCATTGCAGGCAGACTCTTTAACAACTGAGCTATCAGGGAAGCCCAAGAATACTGGAGTGGGTAGCCTTTCCCTTCTCCAGGGGATCTTCCCGACTCAGGAACCCTGNGCCTACTCCTTTTCCAGAGGATCTCCCCGACCCAGGAATCAATTGGGGTCTCCTGCATTGCAGGCAGACTCTTTAACAACTGAGCTATCAGGGAAGCCCAAGAATACTGGAGTGGGTAGCCTTTCCCTTCTCCAGGGGATCTTCCCGACTCAGGAACCCTGAGAGAAAGGGGAATGTTAAGGATGATATTGAGGTGTTCCCCCTATAAACTGAGGTCAGTCACTGATTTGGGAAACCTGGAAATTGACAGACTGAAGCAAGACAGATCACAAGTGTGGTTTTGGACATTCTGATCTTGAGATGCCTTTGAGAGCTCTGAGAGGGGGTTGGCAATTGCTCAGTAGTTCTGCACAGATAACCTACAAATGTCTGGGCTATACTCAGATAAGTGGTACCAGACGTACATGACTTCAGACTTAAGGCTTACAACTGGGGTGATGAGACCTCCCAAAAATAAAGAAGAGGAGAGTGAGCCTAGGACTCAATTCTTAGGGAGTTCGGACATTTAATGCCAATAAAAAAGGGCAATCCTGCAAAACCGGGAAAGTGGAACGTCAGGACAGTGAGAGGAAGAGACTGTTTCAAGAAGGAGGGAGGGATCATCATCCTTCAACCCTGATGAGAGGTCAAGAAAGAGGACAGAGAAATATCCGGTGTTCGCAGTGACAGAGGTAATGAATGCTCTTAGCAAGAGCTGTTTCTGTGGTATATAAGGCTGAGGGGGTAGTATGAAGAGAGGCGGTAAGAAAATAAAGATGCATGTGCTACAAAGAGCCCCAGACATATCTTCTCCAGCATTTAGATGAATTAAGTACACCGCAAGTTTCCTGTGCACACACACTTGGGTACAGGCAGGGTGTGGTCAGGCTCTGTTCCCTGCAGCCATGCACCACTGCCCAGGGAAAGACCAGCACCCACCCCGGTATCCACCACCCTCCATCCGCTTCCTCCAGGGGTAGAGGAGAGGACAAGACAATATCACATTCGGGGATGCACAAATGACAGGTAGTGGGAGCCACTTTTGGGCCACCAAGCTGAGCCCAGCTGACAGGCAGCAGACACTACAGGGTTTTGCTTTCCAAACTGAAATTCATTGTGTTTTAATGAAAAGCTTCACTGTGTTTCTCATATGCCCACTGGTTTTAGTATCAATAATGCTACTAATAATCCATCCTTGGAGGCACTGCTACTTAGACTGGGGTTTCCAAGCAGCAGCCCTGAATGACCAAGGAACTGGCTAGGGATGAAACCACAGACCCCCACCCAGACCTGCTGAATGAGAATGTATAGTTCAGCAAGACAGCCACGTGGTTCATGGGCACTTTCAAGGGTGAAAGCATCAGTTTGGAGAATTATTAAAGTGAAAGTGTTAGGTCCTCAGTCGTATCCGACTCTTTGTGACCCCATGGACTGCAGCCCACCAGGCTCTTCAATCTATGGGATTTCCCAGGCAAGAATACTGAGAATGAGTTGCCATTCTCTCCTCCAGGGGGTCTTCCTGACCCAGGGATTGAACCTGGGTCTCCTGCACCGCAGGCATATTCTTTACCCTCTGAGCCACCATATGCATTTACTCTTTATTCCTCGAGACAACCCTGCAATCCGGTGGATTGTCCCTGAGGATGAAGAACGCTGCCTGTCAGGTTAATATACAAAGGATGCTGGAGCCATCAGCTGCTATAGATGCCCACGGTGAGCCCTGAGGGAGCTCAGGTTGTAAACAGAATGCCCACCAAGTCTCCAGTCACTGCAGCCAACAGCCCCCCAAGAGAGCGCCCTGAGGAGACTCGGAATGTGAAAAAACGGGACGCTGGCCCCAGCAAGCCGAGGTACATATCAAAGGAGTGATTTCAGGAGCACAGACTCTGGCATATTCCCATACATAGAAGAGTGCTAAATTCCTTAACTTGAGCTGCCTGGTTTTCTCTAATTAGAATCTTTTCACGTTCCAACTACCTAGCCTCCATTGCAAAAACTCCTTTATGTCCCGGTTCCTCCCTGACCTCTTTGGAGCAGGCTCTCAGAGCTACCGAAAGCTGTGTCCCAGGCTTAAGTCCTCAGTTGTGGCCATCAAATAAAACATAACTCTCAGGTTTTAGGCTGTGTATTTTTTTTTTTCAGTCCACATCCTCACTTATACTTGGGCAAACACGTTCCTAGTGGTTGCGTGCACAGTGCTACAGAGCCAGAGTGTGGAGGGGCCAGGATTGAACCTTTTCTCTTAGTCACTGTACACTGCCGTTCTTGCCTCACTCAGCCGGGAGCAGGGGCCAGCAGGCAGTGAGCCATCTGGGGACTGGGCTGTGCAGAGGAGCTGGCCTGCAGGGACTCCTGTTCCAGAGGGCACAGCTGTATCAACAGAGCTCTGCACTGATTCATACCCAGTCATCTCTGAGTCTGCCTGCATGCTCAGTCGTGTCCGACTCTTTGCAGCCCGGTGGACCAGGCTTCTCTGTCCATGGGATTTACCAGACAAGAAAACTGGAGTGGGCTGCCATTTTCTCCTCTGGGGAGTCTTCCCATCCCAGGGATCAAGCCCAGGTCTCCTGCATTGCAGGCAGATTCTTTACCGTCGGAGCCACCAGGGAAGCCCCCATTTTAAGCTATAATCCCGGGTAAATTCTATGTAGGCGGTCCCCAGAAGGAGTCCTAAGAAACAGAACTAACTGGGCGCACTTAGTGGCTGGCCTGCTGGGAAGAGGAAGGAGGAAGTTGTAGGAAATGAGAATGGAAATAAATGAGGCCTTTATTCCTGGGGGCTTAGAGATCAGGAGAGGGAAGGTCCAAAGAGTCTGAGTTTGGGCTGTGTCCCAGAAAAAGCAGGCTGATCACTGGCTGCCTCCCCGACCGAGACAGAAGCCCTGGGATCTGTTTTTGCTGCCACTGTATTGCTACCAGAGTGTTTAGCACACAGTAGGTGCAAAGTAAGTATTTCTGGAAGAGAGGGAGGTGGGAAGGAAGGAAAAGGTAGATGGAGAGGGAAGGGAGGGAGGGAGGGGAGGAGGAAGGAGGGAGAGGAGGAGGAAGGAGGAAGGAAGGAAGAGAGACTGCTGAACAATGGCAGGGTAGAGAATGGTCTGGAAGGAGTCTGGGGGCTGAAATCTCCGACTGTGGTCCAAGCCAGGGATAAGGGCCTGTCTATGGCTGGGAGGGGGAGTGGGGAGAAGGGGCAGAACTCACAATCACTCTGGCATTTTCGAGGCCATCGAGGCCTCACAGGGCCTCTTGGAAGCATTTCTGTATTTCTGGCATATTCGGGAATGTCTATGAAACTGAAAGATTTATGAGTCGTAATCAGGACTGAAGTGTGCTGCGAAGCCGGTCCTTCTCCCCACCCCGACCCTGGGAAAGCTGCTTCTTCATGCACAGACAGCTGGGCAGGGCGCGGGGCTCCCACTCCATCCAGACCGGAGCACACCCAGGCCAGGCGGTCGCCCTCCCAGCCCCTTCCAGCCAGAGGCTCCATTCTGGGTTTGGCAGGCATTTGGGGGTTTTTGTGTCCTGGAGACATTTAACTCTGTACTTAATTTATGTTTAATAGGCAGCTATTACGTTAAATAGAGACCAGCTGAACTGATTATTTAAGACATAGTTATGGTTGCTTAACAACTGTGTGGTTTGACTGCTACATCTCAATAAAGGTTTCCCAGTATTCGGCTATTATTACGGCTTTGCATCGGATAACTCCCCTCACTCGGCCACTGAGCTCTCTTTAAATATTGCCTGGGGGCCTGGAAGCTCCCAGCTCTGCTTCTTCCCCTGGTCCCCAGACTGCTGAGCCTCTGGGAATCCAGGAGAATCCACAGAGGCCCTGTGTGGTTGTGCAGGAGGGCCTGGCCCTGCAGACAGTGAATGGGATCATGGCCGCCAGCCAGCTCCAGTTCCAGCTCCTGTCAGCAGCATTCGGGGCTTGCCTCTGATGGCAACATGGCTTTGTGGGGAAACTCGGAGGCCATAGCTGAGCCCAGGAGGTGACTAAGACCTAGGAGAAAAGAATTTGCGTGTTAAAAAAAAAAAAAAAAGGCGAACCAGGAAGAAAACTATAGGGGTACTAACTTTTCTAGAAGTTTCCTCTAGTGTAGTGTTACTTAAAACGTGACTCACAGACCAGTGTCTCTCTGAAACCTGTTCTTAGTGGTCCACAAATTGAGAATGAGCCCTTTGGAACTTGTGTGGCCATTTGAAATTGCCACGATATCCAAGCAGGAGATCAATGGGTCTGGCTGATGAATCCACGCGTAGACTTGTTTGGGCATCACTTAACTCACATACAGAGGTGCCCATGGTTCATGCCACGACGAGCCATATGTCCTGGGACCACGTATCAGTCTACCAAGGGTTGGACATGTGAAAACTGGCCTTTCAGCTCAGGATCTTTGAAAACCACAGGCTTAGATCTGTGTCTGTCAGCTCTAGCTCCTTCACCCTGTCCGCAGGTTTGGGGGCACGAAGCAGGACTTTTAAAATTTTCCTTATGTACATTTAGAACATCAAGAAAGACTATAAATATAGTAAAAATCACTGGGCTGCACACTTTAAAAGGGACCCCAAGTCCATCACCGACATTCACTCCCAAGCTCATGATTCGTATTTCCAACCTGCCCACTGAACACTGGAGATCCCATAAGTGCCTGAGAACGCCCCATACACAAGACTGAGGCCAGGAACCTGGACGCTCACCCACCCCGCCTTCCTTCATCTCCAAAGGCAGCCAGTGATCCAACCTCCCTTACCTTAAATCCCATCCAATTTTAAGATTGGATTTTAATTCACTTGTCTTAAGTTCCATCCAATCTGAGGATCCAGATTTCATGGGGATTTGAATACACTGTTCATGCTTGGACAGTGGACCACCAATGGGAATATGGAACACACAAAGAGATTTAAGTACTGGACAATTTTTTATCTTCTCTGTTCACTGCCAATTTTTTTTCCATTTCAAGTACATTTTTAATTGTCTCATTTTAAAACTTGACGCCGTGTAACAAACAGTGGTTAACACTAGTCCCCACCACCAGCAATTCATTAGGGAGGAAGTACATTGACCTAATTCCATCAGTTAATGAGATTTGAGAGAAAGTTTTCTGGGGACTTTTGGAGAAGTTTTCTTTGTCCGTAAGGAAAAGCAGATAATGAAGTGGTCCCTTTTTCTCCCACTAGAGGTGTATCTGGCACCAGTCGCTCCTGGCAGCCCTCTTACAAGCACCCGAGGAAACAACCTTAGCAGGAAGCCAGCTGCACTGGTTTTCTATTGCTGTGTAACAAAATACCACAAACTTACAGTTGGTTGTTCAGACAATAAAGAATCTGCCTGCATTGCGGGAGACCCAGGTTCGATCCCTGGGTCAGGAAGATGCCCTGGAGAAGAAAGTGGCAACCCACTCCAGTACTCCTGCCTGGAGAATTCCATGGACAGGGGAGCCTGGTGGGCTGCAGTCCGTGCGGTCACAAAGAGTCGGACACGACTGAGCAGCTAGCACTTTCACTTTTCATTTTTCAGAGTGTAAAACAGCACTTTTTGTCTGACTATAGTGTGGTTGGATTCTCTGTTTAGGGTCTTACTACGGGAAAATCAAGATGATTCTAAACAGGCAAGTTCTTTGTTGTTTTTTATAGTAATACTAATGACAATAATAATCACAGCTAACACTAGAATCAGCTCTTTGGAGCAACGGTAAAGTGAAGTAACTCAGTCGTGTCCGACTCTTTGTGACCCCGTGGACTGTAGCCCACCAGGCTCCTATGTCCATGGGATTCTCCAGGCAAGAATACTGGAGTGGGTTACCATTTCCTTCTCCAGGGGATCTTCCCAACCCAGGGATTGAACCTGGATCTCCCACATTGCAGGCAGACGCTTTAACCTCTGAGCTACCAGGGGAGCGACGGTAAAGAATCCTAATAACAGGTAACACTAAAATCAACTCTTTGGAGCAATGGTAAAGAATCTACCTGCCAATGCAGGAGATGTGGGTTCGATCCCCGGGTCGGAAGGATCCCCTGGAGAAGGAAATGGCAACCCACTCCAGTGTTCTTGCCTAGAAAAGTCCATGGACAGAGGAGCCTGGTGGGCTACAGTCCATGGGATCACAAAGAGCCAAATACGACTAAGCATGCATGCATAGGCAAAACCCTGGGTGCCTAGCCCTGTGCTGCCCTTTTTCCTATTTTACCTCATTTAATCCTATGAGGTGAGTATATTTCTACTCCGCTTCACAGATGATAGAACTGAAACAGAGAAAAGTTAGGTCACTTGCTGAAGGCAATACAGTTGTGTATGCTTGGACAGGGGGCCACCCCACCGTGGGTCTAATATATAAACCCAGCTAGTCTGGCTCCAGAAAATACACTCACTGCACCTCTTCACAGCAGGCAATATCCAATACCTTCCTTTTCCCCCTATATCAGCCAATGCCATCTCCTTATTGTTTAACCTGGCTCTCGATGAATTTTCTCTAATTGCAACCCAAAACATTTTAACTGATACAAGTGCTATCAATAAAGTACTCATTGTTTGAGGGATCCCCTGGTGGCACAGTGGATAAGAATCCACCTGCCAATGCAGGGGAGTGACACGCATGCTCCGTCCCGTCCGACTCTGTGCGACCCCATGGACTGCAGTCCGCCAGGCTCCACTATCCACGGGATTCTCCAGGCAGGAATACGGAGCAAGTTGCCAGTATTTCCTTCTCCAGGGAATCTTCCTGACCCAGGGATGGGACCTGCGATTCCTGTGCCTCCTGGTGGAGTCTTTACCACTGTGCCACCTGGGAAGCTGCCAGTGCAGGGGGCACAGGTTCGATCCCTGGTCTGGGAAGATTTCACATGCTGCGGGGCACCACAACTACTGAGCCTGCGTGCCTCGGAGCCTGAGCTCTGCAGCAGAAGTCACCGCAACAAGAAGCCCGCTCACTGCAGCCAAGAGTGGCCCCACTTGCTGCAACTAGACACAGCCCGCACCTGAAGAAAGCCCTTACAAAGCAGTGAAGACCCAGTGCGGACAAAAATAAATTTTTCAGAGTATTCATTATTTGAAAGACAAATGCCATATGATTTCATTTACCTGTGGCATCTAAAAAACCAAACAAAACAAAGCAGAATCAGACTCAGAGATACAGAGAACAAACAGGTGGTTGCCGGGGGGGGGTGCGGGTGGTGAGTGAAGTAGGTGGCAGAGATTAAGAAGCAGAGATATCCAGTCGCAAGATAAATGCAAATGTTCTCAACCAGGGCAGAAACTCATAAGAGGGGATTTGCAAGAAATCTGGGGAGGTTTTCACAGTCATATGATGGCAGTGCCCCAGGGATAGCACTCAGTGGCCAGGAGTGAGGGACGCCAGGCGTCTCTGTGCAGAGACAGTTGTGCAGAATAAGGAATGACCCTATGTCCTGTACAGCTTTCTAATGTACTTAGAGACAGTCACATAGGTGAAAACTCTGCATACAGTATCAGAGCTTGAAACCTAACTCCACTTTAGATATAAAAACAAAGAATTTTTTTTAATATAGTTTTCCAGGAATGCAAGTACTATTTGAAAAAAAATGATTCTTTGCCTCATTTATATGCAATTGTGCCAAAAGTTGTTCACCATTTCGGAAAATCCTGTTCCCTACATTATCATAGATTCCTGGTTGCCAGTAAACACACCTGAATAGGTGCACATCCAGAGAAATTGTGTTCATGGTAATCCTACCAACGCGGATGAATATAAGAGCCTTGATTTTTAAAGGTCAAGTATTGTTAGAGTTTCACAATTATTCAGTTGACTATTATGTTACATCTTAAAAACTTGAACTCATTCACTGAGACTCTTCTACTTCATTATTCAACATAAAATATTTTCTTATAAGTATCTCTTGCTATTTCTCCCTTATACAGCATTGACAGCCTTATTTTTTTGGTTCGTGGGTAGGCAGGTTCTATAAACTGCAAGTTTCATTTCAGAAGAGTAGGCAGGGCACTCCTATATACTTGCCCTGGGAGGGGGGCAGGTCTGGTAGGTGCCAGCCACCACCACCTCATGCACACCACTGCAGGGCCCAGCTGGATAGTTTCCGTCTCTCTCTCTACCTTACAGGAATACTATAAAAAGAAACAAGATGGTCAGTGAGTTCTTGAGCGGATTCACTGTACAAGAATCTGGTGAAACCATCTTTCATTAGCTCTTTTTACAAACGAAGAAATGGAGGCTTTGAGAAGCCAGGCCAGGCATCACCTAGTGCACCCCTGGTAGCCCCCTCCTCTGTCCTGCTTGCACCTTGCAGCCTGGCCCAACTCCTGCCGGCCCACCCACGGCCGCACCAGTTTGGGATAAATCCCAAGTGAGGCAGACAGCATCACAACAACACAGCTCCCCAGGCTGGGGACAGATCACTCATTCTGTACTACGAGTCAGAATTCTCCAAAGAGGCAGAACCAATAGATGATCCCATGGACCGCAGCCCACCAGGCTCTTTTGTCCATGGAATTCTCCAGGCAAGAATACTAGAGTGGGTATTCTTCTACTATTTCCTTCTCCAGAGGGTCTTCCCGACCCAGGGATCAAACTGAGTTTTCCCTCATTCTGAGCAGATTCTTTACTGCCTGAGCCACCAAGGAAGCCCAGTAGATACATGGATAAATAGTAGAGACAGACAGATTAGATAGATGATAGACAGATAACAGGTAAGACAGAGAGAGAGAGAGATTATACAGATTTTTGTTGTTGTCATTCCGTTGCTGTCGTGTTCAACTCTGCCACCCCACGGCTGGAGCACACTCCACTATCTCCTGGTATTTGCTCAAATTCATGTCCACTGAGTCAGTGATGCTATCTAACCATCTCATCCTCTGCCACCCCCTTCTCCTTTTGCCTTCAGTCTTTCCCAGCATCAGGGTCTTTTCCAGTTCTTTGCATCAGGTGGCCAAAGTACTGGAGCATCAGCTTCAGCAATAGTCCTTCCAATGAAGAATTCTGGATTGATTTCCTTTAGGATTGACTGGTTTGATCTCCTTACAGTCCAAGGGGTTCTCAAGAGTCTTTTCCAATACCACAACTCGAATTATAGGGATTAGTTACAGATGCTGAGAAGCCCCAAAAGCTATCTGCAAGCTCGAGAAGCAGGAAAGCCTGCGGTGCAATCCAGCCCAAGTTCAAGGGACTGAGAGTCAAGCGCCAATGGTGAAAGATCCGGTCAGAATCCAAAGGCGGAAAAACCAAGAGTGTCAGCGTCTAAAGGCAGGAGAAGCTGGATGTCTTGGCTCCAGCAGAGAGCAAATTCACTCCTCTCCAACCTTTTCGTTCTATTCAGGTCCTCAGCAGATAGGAAGACGCCCACCAGCACGGGTGAGGGTCATCTTCTTACCCAGTCCACTAACTCTAGCCCTTCTCTTCTAGACACACCATCACAGACACACCCAGAGAAACCATTTTCCCAGCGAGCTGGGCATCCCTTAGCCCAGTCAAGTTGACAGAAAGTCACCCATCATGCACTCAGTCATTCAACAACCATCTGTCGATTCTGACTATTCCTCCCTCACCAGCCAGGAGCCTGAAGACTGGTCTAGAACACAGACCCTACCCTCTGGGGTCAGTACACACCGGCAAAAGAGAGAAACAGATGAGAAAAAAAAAAAATAGATAACCAACAAGGACCTACTTTCAGCACAGGGAATTATATTTAATATTTTGTTAACCAGTAAGGGGGAAAATCTGAAAAAGAATACATACATAAAACTGAATCACTTTGCTGTATGCTTGAAACTAATAGAAACCCATAAATCAACTGTACTTCAATTTAAAAAAGTGACTCTCCAGACTGAAAACTTAACCAGCCATATGAACAAAGAATACTGAAGAGGGAGTAATAAATGGTTACCTGGTTCACAGCAGGGACTCCGCATGATCTCAGACAAAGAGGGACCAGTCCTCCTCTTCCAGTTGACACAGAAACATCTGGACACAGCTTGGGGATACAACATTTTGACTTCAGGTGCTTTGTCTGACTCCATCCATGAGCCAGAGAGTTAGCAATACTCCAGCCCAGAACTCTGGGGCTCTGTTGATTTGGACTACAATGGGTTTGACATGCTAAAGCCCGAGACAAATTTAGGGGACAAAGTTCCCCTCTGCGAGCCCATCTCAGGCCAAGATACTGAACATTAGAAACAGACTTTTTTTAGATCTGAAGCTCTGCGAAGTCAAAAAAACTGAGGCAGCATAAATCTCAGGGAGAGCAACTTTTAAACAAGATAGCCCAGGAGAAGTTAGGGTAAGGATGCTACAGCAGGGTCCAAAAATAGATCCATGATCTCAACTGAATTGGATAGAACTGTGGACAAAATAGTTCAAAAGGTCTTCAGCAGAAGCTTCTCAGAATGAGGGCAATCAGACTTTGGGAAGCAAGTTCTAAAATGGTGTTTGTTCCCTTGACAGCAAGCAGGTAAAGCCTTGGGGGAAGTGTAGCTTTCCGAACCCCAGGGAACAAACTGGAGGTCACTTTGGAATTATTTACACTTCCCGGGTGGCTCTAGTAGTAAAGAACCCGCCTGCCAATGCAGGAGACCCAGCAGACCGCAGGTTCGATTCCTGGGTCAGGTATTCCTTGGAGGAGGGCATGGCAACCCACTCCAGTATTCTTGCCTGCAAAATCCCATGGACAGAGGAGCCTGGCGGGCTATCGCCCATACCGTCACAAAGGGTTGTGCACAACTGAAGGGCGGAGCACGCACGCACACTTATCAGGGCCAGTTTTAGCAAGGATGATTTAAACCTAGAGACAGCCCCAGCATCCATTAATCTCCATCTCCACCAGCCTTCCCCTGGCACTCTTCTCAGAAGACCCATTTACAGGCCACGAAGTGACCCAACGTCAGTTGCATCTTTGGTCCAGAAAAAAGCTCTCTGCCCAAAACCCTTATTTAAACTTTGTCCCAAATATCTCACTTTCTGTTTTTTGTGTTTTTTTTTTAAGTTGTTTTAGCTAAGACAACTTGTAACTGAAACCACTATTTCTAATCTTTGCTAGAGAGTTATTGACTAATTGGTGCATCCAAAAGCTGGTTTTAGCCAGTTCTGGCCTTAGGGGGATGTGCCCCACCCCCACCCCCACCCCCACCTCACTGTGTTCCAGGCACAGGACTGTTTCATCACCAACCCCAGGCTCTCGAAAGCCAAGCCTTCCCTATAAATTCTGAAAGAAAAGACTGGCCTGAGTGACTGCATCACCCCAGCCCGTGTTCCCAGACAACCCACAGGCATCTTGTTCTGCATATGTCTCCGCAAAGGCTCAACACTGAGGACCTGCCAACAGCTGAAAGTTATAAATAGGACAGTTAGGGAGGCTGGGGGTGGAGGAGCAAAATCTAATAAGCATTCAGATACAAGGGGCCAAGAAGGCTCTTTGGAGGGACAAAGAAGGAAAATACCATGGTATGCTTCTAAAACCAAACAGAACGGTTCAAGCAAACTTCATCCATCTAATCTGTTGGTCTCAGGGAATTGACTGTTAAAGAGGGATTTCTCTAATGCAGTGATGTCCCTTGGGGAATATGACTTCCTCAAGTAAGATCCTATTCAGCTACGTGGCTGCGGGTGGGGGTGAGGGGCACCAATAAGCCCTCTAGAATAGGAGTTCTAGAGGAAACTGGAACCGAAGCTTGAAGCAGGACCTTAAGGTGGGATGCCCATGGTAGGGCCAGTGATTAACATTGGGGTGACCGGCAAACATCTGTTACGATGCTAATCTCCCCCTCTAGATCCCAGCTCCATCTCCACCCTGCATGCTACCCCAACCCCAGTGCCAACGACAGTCCCTGGTGTATCGTTGGCACTCACCATTTTATGCACTTCCTTACTCCATCGCGTGTGTTTTCCTGCTGGTTCAGATGGTAAAGTCTGCCTGCAATGCAAGAGACGTGAGCTCAGTCCTGGGATTGGGAAGATCCCCTGGAGAAGGAAATGGCAACCCATTCCAGTATTCTTGCCTGGGAAATCCCATGGACAGAGGAGCCTGGCGGGCTAGAGTCCATGGGGTCACAAAGAGTCGGACACGACAGAGCGACCAGCACAGGCCCAGGCTCCAGCACGTGTCCTCGGCACTCAGAGCTCTCACTGTGCTGAGATGCTGTGTCCCCTTCTGTTCCTCCTGGGCGTTTGAAAGGCTCATCTTAGCTTCATAGCCCAGCTCCTCGCAGACCACCTGGCTCGATCACGGAACGCCTGAATTGCTCCCCAGAAAGACACGCATAATTTAAAGATCCCTGGTATGATGCTCTTCTATTATGTACGTTAACAATTGAGGATTTCTCTGTTTCTCCATGATGTCATATATTCCTTCCTTACCAGTATCTTCGGCTTGGGAAATATATGAGTCATCTGTTCCCTTTATAAAAGGACCCAGGAGAGCTGAACTGCAGGAATAATGAGCAACTGTGTGAAGGAGAAGCAATCCTCTTGTATCTTTCTCAAATCGCTTCCTTAGGCATTGTTTCCTGATATATCAGGGCTGGGGAGTTTTTCCTGCTTGTAAGCTTCTCCACTCTGGGACCACCCACCACTTCCTCTTACAAGAATGTGACTCTCTGGGATCTTAGGATCCACCTTGAGGCCCAGGAAGCAGATTCTTCCTTTTGTCCCCTGACAACAGTGAGGCTCTTCTCAGACCCAAGCTCTGAGCGATCCCTGATTCCAGGCTTGCCCGCAATCCAGGGAGCCAGTGCCCTGCATGTCAGCTCCCCTCGCTCCACGTGGCTGACCCCGTGCCCCTGGCGGATGCCGAAACATCCAACACAGGTAAAGTAACAGTGGCGTGCCAGCGCGCCCCCCAGGCCTGAAAAGACTAGAGGGTGTGGCCAAGGAAAGGGGAGCAGATCTGAACGCATCTGCCCCCCAAACAGAGGGCAGGAGGGCCCACGGATTCCACCTGTGCTCTTCACATTACAGTTTACGGTAAGGAATTCAGCTTTAATCACCACCCAGTACAGACTCACACTTATTCTGATAGTTTTATGTGTCAGCTTGGCCAAGCTACAGTCCCCAGGGATTCAAACACAAGCTAGGTGTCCCTGTGAGGGTTTTCTGGAAATGAGATTAAAGTCTACCATCAGTTGTTTTTTTTTTAACTTTTGTTCACTTTGTTTTTTTCTCATTTAACTGACTTACCTTAATTGGAGGCTAATTACTTTACAATATTGCGGTGGGTTTTGCCCTCCATTGACAGGAATCAGCCATGGGTATACATGTGTTCCCCATCCCAAACCCCTCTCCCTCACTTTATTTTTTAATTGAAGTATAGTTGATTTACAATGTTGTGTTAGTTTCAGGTGTACAGCACAGTGATTCTGCTTTATATATAGAGATTATATATATTCTTTGTCTGCGGAAGGAAATGGCAGCCTACTCCGGTATTCTTGCCAGGCAGATCCCATGGCAGGCTATAGTCCATGGCGTCACAAAGAGTCAGGCACAATTTAGTGACTAACCAACAAACAATACACTCTTTTGCAGCTTCCTTTCCCTTATAGGGTGTTACAGAATACACTTCCCTGGGATGCACAGTAGGTCTTTGCGGGTGATCTATTTTATATACAGCAGTGTGTGTCTGTTAATCCCAAGCTGCCAATTTCTCCCTCCTCCCTTTCCACTTTGGTAACCATAAGACTGTTTCTGTCTGTGGCTCTAGCTCTGTATATAAATTCATTTGTATCATTTTTTTTAGATACCACATATAAGTGACACCATGTGACATCTGTCTTTACATAAGGATAATCAGAGTGGTCTGGATCCATCACCTGAAAGGCCTTAAGGGCAGAGCTCAGACTTCCCTTCAAGAAACCCCTGCTGCGGGGAGGAGTCAGTTCCGGCTCCACGTTGAAACTGTTTCTTTGACTTATTTTCCGCTGCTCTTCTTAGTATAATCACACATAAAGGTCTGTCTCAGAGGGTCTCGCCCCTCTGCCTGACTGTTACACTGACGTGCCTTTGTTCAGAACCCTGTCCACCTGTAGACGGCAGGAAGGAAGAGACCAACACAGCCCCCTGCCTGAGGCTTGCCATCCTAGGAGATATTCGCGAGATTAACGGCCTTTTCTTCACTTTGTTTCCTCATCTCTGATCCATCAAAGAACTTGGCATCCAGATGGCAACAATGGTTATTTTGAGACCTCCTTAGCCTGCCATCTCCCTGGTCAGCTGGCTTTCTGAATAAAGTCTATTCCTTGCTTCAGCACCTCGTCCATGGGATTCATTGGCCTGTCCTGCGACAAGCAGAGTGAGCTTGGCCTTGGTAACACTGCCTGTGTACAGAAGCTTCAGCTTGTGCCTGAGAGGTCCAGCCTGTCCTGTGGATCTGAGAACTGCCTAGGCAGCCCCTACAGTTCTGTCAACCAGCTCTTCAAAATCAATCAGTCTGTAGATAAAGATGGGCTTTCCCAGTGGCTCAGTGGTATAGAATCTGCCCGCAATGCAGGAGACACAGGTTTGATCCCTGGCTCAGGAAGATCCCCTGGAGGAGGGCATGGCAACCCACCTAGTATTCTTGCCTGGAGAATCCCATGGATAGAGGAGCCTGGCGGGCTACAGTCCATAGGGTCACAAAAGAGTCAGACACGACTTAGCGACTAAACAACAAATATATAAAGATATATATATATACAGATACATATTTATATACAGATACCGTTATGAATGCTGTTTACAGATAGAAATCAATAGACACACACATCTACTGGTTCTGCTTCTCGCATGGACCGCTGATTGCTACCCATGGTTCTTGTGTGTGCCTAACATCATTTCCTTCTGCCTCGGATCATTTAATGTGTGCGTGTGTGCTAACTCGCTTCAGTCATGTCCAACTCTTTACAACCCTTTGGACTGTGGCCCACCAGGCTTTTCTGTCCATGGGTGTATACACCTACAAATAAGTGGATACTCAAGACACTACTCATTCTTCCTGTTTATAAGGAACTTCTATATATTCGATGCTGGTCCAGACCTCGAAATCAGTTTTATATATTATTAGAGGATCATAAGTTGCCATTTGAAAAGCTATACTATAGTGAAACTTCACACACGCCCCCTGGGAGGCCTGGGAATTAGAAAAGATAACTTCCTCAAAGGAGTTACCGGGGGAGAATGTATCCAGACTATAGCTATGGTCCCACCCACAGCACACGAGCACAGCTCTGCAGGGCAGCCTCTTCAAAAGGGGGATTCCTACCTCCAGGCGAGGGGTGCCAGGGTTGCCCCAGAGACAGAGAGAGAGGCAGGTGCACCGAGGGCTCCAGGCCATCCTTCCCAGGGGCAGAGACCAGGCCAACTGAGCCTCGACAGAGCCGTGGAGGCAGCGTGCTGCAGCCCGGGGACAAGGCGTTGGCGGTGGGGCAGTGCGCTGGCAGGCTTCCCACAGAGACAAGGCCTCCGAGGGCCTCACCGGCGGGGGGGCTGGGCCCAGTGCAGCTAAGTTCAGTTGTTCACATACATCCAGATGAAGGATGCCTAAGAACAGCACTGGGGAAAGAAATCTGAGGGTTTCGTTTTTCATGGGGTCAAAATCTGAACCAATTGTGTTAAAAAAAAAAAAAAACTCTCACAAGTTGCAAACAACGTGGACCACTCTACCTAGTTACACAGAAAGGGAACGAGGCCCTGACAAGCTGATGGTGGGGCTGGAGGAGCGCACCCTGAGCTGACCTTCCAGAATATACTCCGGACAAGCAGCCGCTGCCTCGGTCATGGCCAGATAACGAGGACACCACAGGCGTGGCCGCCTGTGCCGGAGCCACTTCCCCGCTGCTCCCGGGGCCTCGGGCGCAGCCGTCACAGCCCACGCCTCCCGCAATCACCCTCTCCTTCCAGATCTCACGGGCTGCGGCGTCCGGGGGCAGCCAGCGCCAAGCTGCAAGGACTGCGGGTGATGGAGCCCACAGCTGGGCTGCCTCTAGGATGGGCCACAGCCGCGCACACCCCACTTCCTGCGTGGGAACCGAGCCACACACAGCAAAGCAAGCTGACAAACAAAAACCCAGAAACTTTGGGCCTCATAGCCGACCTGCTGCGAAAATCTTAGAAGAAATGATGTCACACGTAAGATCTATACTGTGTATTTGAGGTACAGTCAGTGGAAGGTGGAAGGCAGAAGGCTTTGTGCTTTGTGAGAACTAAACATACAGATTAAAAGGAAATAAGATGATGCTTCTTGGGGACCAGAAAATAGTGCAACTATCTTGAACAGAGGGGTGCCATTTTCAAAGATAACCAGAATTCTTTTTATCTTCACCTCCTAAACCTTCCCTCCAGTGACCTGCAAATCATCAAGACAGATGATTTTAATGACCCAGGCTCTGGAGGGTAGAGCTGTGTGACCTTGGACAAATTCTTAACCTCTCTGTGCCTCTACTTCCTTTTCTGAGGGGGGAAAAAGAAATTAATAGAAAAGAAAAGATCATTGTATTTGTCTGCTGAAGTGAGTTAATATATATAAAGCTCTTAGCAGAGTGCCCAGCCTCTAGTAACAGTAATCATTAGTTGTTGCTGTGATAAATTATATGGGCGTCCCAAGTGGCGCTAATGGTAAAGAACCCACCTGCCAGTGCAGGAGACATCAGAGACACAGGTTGGGCCCCTGGGTCCAGCAGACCCCCTGGAGGAGGGCTTGGCACCCCACTCCAGTATTCTTGCCTGAGAATCCCATGGACAGGGGAGCCTGGTGGGCTAGGGTCCATAGGGTTGCAAAGAGTCGGACACGACTGAAGCTTCTTAGCACGTACACGTGATAGATTATATAACCACTCCAAACTGAAACTCACAGTCATGAAAGGGCAGGAACTCGAATCGGATGGGTCTGAGAAGGTGGCATCAGTTTTAACACATTTTTACTCATGCAAAGGATACACTCACCAGCACCACGTCAGGGAGACAGAAAACTGAGGTCCTCTGAGGACTTAGGAGCACATGTCGGTGTCCGTGGGATCCCACACCCTCTTGTCTCCAGCTTAGGCCAGGAATGGACGACAGCACGCCCCATCCCAGGGTGAAGGTCCTGGAGGAGAGAAGACAGACAGCCTCGCTTGTTGACGGGTTGCTCCCTTTTAGCTATGATTGCTTCCTGTGGGCAGGTATCTGGGTGACAAAGGCCAAATTCATGACCAGCTCTGGGACTCAGTACAGGCAAGTACTTCATGTGGGTATGACCTTAGTGATCCAGCTCTGGGTGTCTGGGGCCCTGACCATATAGTTATCAGCCACAGTACATGCATCTATGTAAAGGATTATTTCACTAAATTTGGGGTCAGTGTATTTTATGGCTAAGGTCCCAATCTGTAGTCAGTGCATTGGGCAGAATTTTTCTGCCATGGGTCATCAGCAATTTAGCTCCATTACAGTGGACTGCGTGGGACATCCCAGTGGATTTTCCCATCTCAGGGAGGGCTGTTTCACCCATGCTCTCTTGTCAGTGGCCAGTGTTACAGAAAGACCCTCCTCAAAGCATCGGTTTGGATCAAGCAGAAGGTAAGGCTGTGTTACAGGCTAATGTAGACAGCCACTCTTCAGGTGGCTGAAGTCTCTAGGCCAGGTTTGGCCTTTAATTGGATGCCATTTCCAATGGGATATTCTAGAATTTGTGCCACTTTATGGGAATTGAGTTCCACCAAGGATCCCAGGAGAAATCGGGAGAGTTAAAGGCATGCTCGTTGCAGGAGGAGCCTACTGGAGGTGTAAAGGAAGCAGACACACCTCAAGCACGCTCAAGGTCAGCTACCAAGTGCAGTAGCAGCCACTCCAAAATAAGCAGATGGGTTTGCTGCAGCAGAAATCACTACGGAGGGGCTGCTGATAGGGAAGAGAAGGTTTGAGCTCTTCTAACTACAGGAAAAATTTGCAAGATTTTGTGGCTGAGAGCTGGAAGACTAAAAGAAAGGGACCACGCTGTCATCTGAGAATTGTCATAGATTTAAATATTCGTATTATTTTAAAATACTAAATAAACGTCAACTCAAGAATTTTTAAGCCCAAGGACAGTAGATGAGAAGACATAATAAAACAGAACTCGGGGAAATTAACCACTGCAGAAATGAGCAGGAATTTCAAGACCAGGTTCTACAGACTTGCATCTGGGTAAAGAAACCTCTGAAAATCCTAATATCAAAAAAAGAGAGAGAGATGACAAAAAAATATGTAGGAGTGAGAAACAAGACAAAAGAACATATATGCAAGGGGTTTTCTTAACAAAATGTAAGAACAGATATACAAGGGTTGTTTTTTTTAACAAGACAGAAGAACAGATATGCAAGGGTTTTTTCTAACTATAAGAGAGTAAGGTGGTACAACTCTGTTAGTATATCTCAAAGTCTCAAAGAAGTAGATCATTTTCTGGGAAAACACACATTACTCAATTTGTCTCAAAGAGAAGTGAAAAAATTGCAATGACCAGCAAGCATGGGAGAAAGTAAGCAAGTTTCGAAAAACTGCCTCCCCAAAAAAGGCGTTGGGGCCAGACTGTTGTCACAGCGTGTTTTTTCAAATGTTCGTGGAACAGATAATTCTTCCATTATGTAAACTGTTCCAAAGTAGAGAAAAAGAAGGAATATGCTCTCATTTATTTTATAAATCTAACATAGCATTAAGGATAAAACCTATGAAAGGATATAGCAGAAAAGCGAATAAAGCCATTTCAATAATAAAGATGCAAAGCTTCTAATTAAATCCTAACTAGATACTATCGCACACACTGAGTTCAACAGCACAACGGAAGACAATGACAGGTGCTGGGGAGACACACAGATTGCACACACACTCCTGCCATGTGCTCCACTAAGGATGCTTTGGGGGGCAAACAACACCTGCTGGGAGGCGTGGGTGGGGGTGCCTTACCTAAGAGAGCAGCCCACTGAGAAAGGACCACCCAACCCGCCCCCAGCCAAAGGACAGAGCTGAGTTTGTGGGTGACTCGAGAAGGGTAAAAAGAGCCTCACACTCCTGCCATGCGCTCCACTAAGGATGCTTTGGGGGGCAAACAACACCTGCTGGGAGGCGTGGGTGGGGGTGCCTTACCTAAGAGAGCAGCCCACTGAGAAAGGACCACCCAACCCGCCCCCAGCCAAAGGACAGAGCTGAGTTTGTGGGTGACTCGAGAAGGGTAAAAAGAGCCGTGTTTCCAGCGTCTGGAAACAGTGTCAGGGAGCCCCACAGCCCCCCAGAATAACATCTCTATGTGCCCCACAAGGCCACCAGCACTCTCAGGCCTGACACAGACAAGCGCCCGCACCCAGTCAGGACCCGAGCCAGGGCAGTCCCAGAGACCGAAGCCCCTTCCGAGCGCCCACCCCAGGGCGCTGGAGAGGGAGGGCAGGACAAACAGGAAAACCAAGACCTCGGCGTGAGCCTGTGAAGAGGGAGGCAAAGGACGGGATTCATGCTGAACCTGACACCGAAGAGTTAATGTGGGCTGAACTGAGTCACGGGGAGGAACCTGAGTGCCCCAGAACCAGCAGAAGATGCAAGCCAGAGAACGTCTGGCTGAAAGAAGTGCCCAGCAAGCTACTTATAATTGTCTTAAAAAAAAAAAAAAAAAAAGTCACATCACACAATATACGGGATCTTAGTCCCCCAGCCAGGGATCAAACTCTCAACCCCTGCATTGGAAGCATGGAGTCTTAACCACGACCGGGGAAGTCCCTTGTCTTCTTTTCATCGTCTGTGTTTTCCTAATTTTCTACAGCAGGCATATTACACTTATAAACGGAAAAAAAAATTAAGATTGAAACTGACACTGTGGATTGTGTGGAAAGGAAAAGTATGCCATTTAGGGCATGTTTGAAGGAGGCTATGATATTGTGCCCCAAGAAGATTTAGAGGGTGTTTATCATCACATACCTACAGAGGTAGGCTTTGTAACTGTCAACTCCATAAAAATGCAAACTATAAATAACCATCATAAAACCTGAAGAAAATACAGGCTTACTCCGGGATCTTGCAGACGCCAGGACAATGGCCATTGATTTCGAAAGATCCCAGTTTCAAATAAGGAAATGCTCTCTGTCCACCGGGGCAGCCCAGCGTAGATCCGTCTCCAGGTTAGAGAATTACAACTCTATCCCCCCCGCGGGCAGGTGTGGGTGATGTGCGGACTCCTCGACAGGCAGAGACACCCCGCCCTGGCCCCTGCTACCTGCCCAGCCTCAGCACCCACACCGTTCCTCCAGCCGCTGCCCACATTCCCAGTCCTCCACCAGGTCCAGGATGGACCCAGGGCCCCCTCGCCTAGCTCCCTGCATCACCCCTCGAGAATCCCTTCCATTTTCCTGAATGCCTCCTGACTCGTCCAAGTCACATTTTGCTGTTCCCTCCCTGTCCTCTCCTAGTGACCTGGGCACGCCTCCCCACAACCCCGTGACATTTTCTCGCTATTGGCTACCACTAGGCTGTGAGTCCCCTGGGGGTAGCATCTCTGACCTTTCAACTCTGAAACCCTAGGACCACGCCTGGCACACAGCAGGCTCTCAGCAAGCACTGGCTAGCTGACTGAATAACCACATCATCCAAGGTTCTTTTTTTTCAATCCACACAGAGAACAGCATCCTGAATGTGTTTGGCAGCACCGAAAACCCTGCTTGCCCACTAACCCTCTTGCAATTCTCAATGCCCCATAAATCAATCGAGGTGGACGTGATTATTGTGCACTTTGGTTAATTGCAAACCCAATCATTTCCCATTAAAAAGAATGGCATTTTACATAAAGTTGAAACGAGCCACTGGTTTTGAAAGTGTATGCAGTGTGGTTTTCTGATGGGCAGAGGAACTTCAGGGAAATATTTCTTGTGCTCACGGATGACATTCTAGCTATTGTCCGCGTTCCTCTTTATGGCATCATAAAGATTACTTTTTACGGTCAGGATGGCTGACATCTTCATCAAATCCCCTAATGTGCACATTCACCGAGGATCATTTGTGCCAATGAGTAACATTCAGCAACATTCAACAAAGGTTTATTGAGTGCCTGCTATGAGCTGGGCCCTGAGTAACAGGATTTGTCTCCAAAGCTTTCAAATCTGCTAAAAATATTCTCCATCTCACCAGTAGGCAGGCCAAAAAAAAAAAAAAGTTTGCTCTCGTCTCCTCTCTGGGGCCCACTGGGTGAAAATGCACCTAAAGCTGCCCAGAGAAATAAAACCTCCCTTCAAGGACCGTCCAGATCTCCTGAAAGGCTGTTTGCAGCTGGCTGTGGGGAACACAAGCTCAGCCTCTAAGCACCTGAGCTGGGGCACACTGCAACCCTTCAACCCTGGCCACCTCCCAGAGACAGACTGCCACCAGTCCTGGTCTGGCCCTGGGTCCGGATCAAGGTCATCTTCAAGGCAGAAAGACAACACACTCCACGAGCACCTCTGAGGCGCATCTTCTTCATCAGCTGATGGGATAGTACGACCCTGTCTCTTATACACATCTAGATGTGTATAAGAGACAGCATCTATGTAAAGGATTATTTTTCATTAACCCTCTCATTGCTGGTTCACCGGGAGGTCCAGGGGTCCTAGGAAAGAGCTGGAGGGTGGACTTATCCTCAGAGGCAAGGAGATCAATATTTTCATAATAGAGCCATCCACTCTGGGTATGCTTGCAAAGATCAGCTTCATTGCAGCTGGAAACAGCCTATCCTGACTGTATTATTTTTCTCCTCTTGCAGATAAACTTACAGAGAAAGACTTCATCGAAGGGACCCTGGCCAATAAGGACATTCTGCGACTGATTCAATTCGAGCCTCAAAAAGTGAAGGAGAAACTGAAGGAAAAGAAACCCTGATGTCAACTGCTCAGGTCTCCTCCCTGCCCACCCCTCTCAAATAAACACGCATGTGCACACGTGTGCACGCACACACACACAAACACAAACACACACCGCCCCCGGGGCCCGGGAGGGCCTCCAACCCACAGCACATTAAACCCTCCTGCACACCTCCCTGCCAAACGGAAGTGTCGTTAAGCTATTCACCAAGTACCGCCCACTATACTGCCCGCCTCCCCTCCCCCTAGTCCGCCAGCCCAGGCCTCCGAAATAATTCCAGGATTAGGTCACAGGAGCCCTAAATATAGGTCACTGGAGCCCTAAATATCCCCGCCCCCATGAAAGCTCCTTTGTGGATTGTTGGGTAAGCAGGTTCCAATAAATGCAAGAGGAGCCAGGCACTCAGCTGACTGGTCATTCTCCAACTGGAAAAGGAAATGATTTCTGTCGGTTCAGCCTCACGGACAAGGCTGTGTCGCCGTCGCAGTCGCAGACCAGGGTGCGGGGACTGTGGTGCTGGAGGAAAGGCCCTGTTTTGGTACAGCTCAGGGTGCAGAGGGGACCCTAGACCTTGAAGAAGCCCGCAGGGGCGGTGGGGTTACCATGGAGACACGCAAAGCATTGTGGGCGGGGCCGACTTGTCCAGGGATGGGGAAAGTGTTCGGAAGAAGAAGCGTTTCAACTAAGACCCAGGGGATTGGAGTGGGGAAAATGTGGGGGTGGAAAAGTGATGTGTCTCAGAGACCCTGAGTCGGGAATGAGCAGTTCAAGTTCTAGGACCCTGAGAAGGCCACTGTAGCCCAAGAGCAGNCGGAAGAAGAAGCGTTTCAACTAAGACCCAGGGGATTGGAGTGGGGAAAATGTGGGGGTGGAAAAGTGATGTGTCTCAGAGACCCTGAGTCGGGAATGAGCAGTTCAAGTTCTAGGACCCTGAGAAGGCCACTGTAGCCCAAGAGCAGAGGGAGGAAGCGGGGAGAGCAAACAGTTGAACTTCCAAAGTAGGCGAGGGGTTGGGGGTGGGGGCAGACCATGCAAGGACTTCCCTGCAGGCCAGGGGAAGACCTAGGGTTCACCGTGGGGGTAGTGGGGGCTGTGTGGGGTTGGAAGTGGAAGGGATTTATGTTTGTAAGAGAACCCCACCCACCCCCCGCAGGGTAGAAATAAATTAGGCAAGACTGGGGCCTGGATGTCACACTCCTATAATCTCCTAAGTGGCCTGGGCCAGGGGAACAGCAGTGGGGTGGAGAGAACACGACCTGCTGGGAGATATTTAGAAAGCAGGGTCCACCTGACTGGTTCAGGGGAAGAGGGAGAGGCAAGGATGGTCAGTAGACAGGTTTGTGGCTTGGGTGCCCAGTGTAATCCGTTTGATCACACCAGATGCCTCAATGGTTTTCACCTGGTTTTCATTGGTGATGTCAATAGGTACCCCACTGGTGATAGCCACCAATGTGGGAAACAGCAGGGAGAGATGCTGGTTTCGGGGGAGGATGACAAGTTCAGTTCTGATCCACTCACTGCAAGGGGAACACAGATGTCCCTGCAGCCCCTACTTTTTAGGGGCAAGGAAAAGGAGCCACAGAGTCAGCAAGTGGCTTGGAGAGGGTCAGCTAATGAGTGGAAGCCAGCCCAGTGCTGCCTATTGGCTCACACTCCCTTTTCAGAGCTCCAGGGCCTGGGACACCTCGAGCTCCACCAGTGGGTTCTGAAGATCATTGTGTTCATTGTTTTGAAAGCTCTTCTATTCTTCAGCCTTAAGTTCCGAGAGGAGGTCAGAAAAATATTCAGATGTCCCAGACACCTGAGCAACCTGTATGCAACCCTTGGGGGCTGGGGAGTCTCTGTCTGCTGGTGTGGGGGGATTACCCTCACTTTAGCAACAGCAACGTCTCAATCACCGCCACCAGAGAGTGCTGCTCTCTGTGGAGGGCAACCTTGAGAGTCATTGTCATGCTTAAGGGTGCAGTGTTTCCCATGAGCCAGGCATTCTGCTGGATACTAGGCATTATTTCATTGGTGGAGGTGTTATTATTAATATCCCCAGAGTATGTATGAGGACACTGAGGCCACAAAGTCAGAGCTGGGTTAGTACTTGAACCAGAGTCCCTTTGATTACACCAGAATACCTCATTAGTTTTTACCTGGACCTGATAGCACAGAGAATTCTGGGATCACACAGCATCAGAGCTGGAAGTGGGAATGGCTATACAGCATCTAGTCCACCAGTTTTGGCAGGAGGAGAGAAGTTAGCTGCCCAAGATGCCCCTCCAGTATCAAACATAGAGGCCACCCAGGAGCCATCTCAGAGGGAGAAGAAAGGCCCAGAGTGGCCTAGAGAAAGAAGCAAAGGGTTCAAGGCTTCACTCCAGTATTCTTTCCCAAGCTGTGTGCTGGGCTGCTGGTGAGCCCAATGGCAACCCACTCCAGTACTCTTGACTGGAAAATCCCGTGGACGGAGGAGCCTGGTGGGCTGTAGTCCATGGGGTCACTGTGAGTTGGGGACGACTGAGAGACTTCACTTTCACTTTCACTTTTCACTTCCTTGCATTGGAGAAGGAAAAGGCAATCCACTCCAGTGTTCTTGCCTGGAGAATCCCAGGGACAGGGGATCCTGGTAGGCTGCCGTCTATGGGGTCGCACAGAGTCAGTCACAACTGAAGCGACTTAGCAGCAGCAGCAGCAGTGTTTCTAGAATTGCAATGTTCCAGTAATTGCAAAGCCAGAATAGAGACCCACTAGGTGGGATTTTTTTTTCACCTTAGGCTGTGCTGGGTCTTCTTGCTGTGGACAGGCTTTCTCGGGTTGCAGCAAGCAGGGGCCCCTCTTCATTGCTAGGGAGGGCTTCTCTTGTTGAGCACAGGCTCTAGGGCACCCTCGGTAGTTGTGGTGCCCAGGCCTAGTTTCCCCTCTGCATGTGGAATCTTCTGGGACCAGGGATCAAACCCGTGTCCCCTGCACTGGCAGGTGGATTCTTCACTGGACCACCAGGGAAGTCGCTAGGCAGCATCTTTAAAACAACAGCAAAGTGAATGATCTAGGGAGCAATCTAGAAGAAGGCAGACATCTGCCTTCTACTCTTTTGACATCTGACCTCTACTTCTCTCCCCTACCCATCTCTGTCCACTCCTCTTGGTCCCTGAGACAGCGGACCCCCCAGGCTTATTATCCCCAGGCTTATTACCACAGATCTTTTCCCCATTCCTGGCCAGGGGCAGTGCACCAGGTTCTCCAGGGGTGGAAACCTTCAACTCCAGTGAGAAACCAATGGAAAAGAAAACACAAATTCAATTTTAAAACTTATTTTAATCATTAGCAGAACAAAAGCAAGCAGTCTGTGTGTGTGGCACCCCATTTGTGGAGTGAGTGAGGAGGACTTATTTACAAACACTTTTTTAAAGTCCCTTTTATAAATGGCCGGGCCCTGAATAACTGACTCTCAATAGCATCCTGTGCTCCTGAGACTTTTTGTTTCCTTTGACAGATGTGTTCTGAACCTGTTCTCAACCAGTTTTGCTGGGAACCAGCTAGGAATTCACACAGCCCAGCTTTCTAGGTGCTAATAAGCCAGTGAGAAATGGAAGAGACTTTTACAGAATGAAAAAACTAGGGCATATATGTTAATGATTGAATTGTGGATAATCTGGACACAAAAAAGAAACCTTTGCTTTGCTATGTACTTGCCTAAGGTCATTGTTTCAGTTTCCCCTGGTGCAGAGCAGAGCCAGGCCTGGGGGGAGGGGAAGATGGGCACTTCAGGTGCAAAATTTAAGGTGGGTGACCAAAACCTCAGTAATCAAGATAAATAATAATTTGATGTAATCATTTAAAAATAAAAATTAATGTTAAAATGTCCATTATGAGCAAAATATTAAAAAATTTTTCTGGCTGCATTCTGCCTCATGTAGGATCTTAGTTCCCCAACCAGGATAGAATCCACACACCCTGCAGTGGAAGCATAGAGTCTTAACCACTGGGCCACTGGGGAAGTTCCTCAAAAATTTTAAAGTCAGGACCAGACCCTGCGTCTATATCTCATGGTCCCACTTACTCCACCCTCATCCTGGCCTGGTTCCAATAAAATATAATTTTTATGAACGGTCCATGGGCTGTATGTAGCTCACGGAATTGTTGCTTTTTTATCGCATTAAAATAGTACTTGATGGTTGTGGAGTTTTTGTTTTTATTTTTAGTACTCTCTTCAATTTTGCACCTGAACTGAGATCCTCACTTGCCTCACCCTGGTCCCTGTCCTGCTGCCGAGTGTGCTTGACAATGGAGTTGCCAGGTGACGTACCAGGTGTACAATTAGACTTGAACTGACATAAAATATACCCCATGGGATATACTTAGACAATACTATTATTCATTGATCCAAAATTCAAATTTAATTGAAGATTGTGTATTTTTAACTGCTGAATCTGGCAACCATACTTGATAAGCATCATACCTCCCGTCCCCCTAAAATAAGGCAGGATTTGGCCCCGCAGCAATATATCCCGCCCACCTACTCATGTACAGTTCACATATCATAAAAGCAACACTCCTGAACACCAAAACCCTGTTTCCACAGAGCACCCCTCCTTTGACCTTCCTCAGCCTCTCACCTTACAGTTTCAGTCACTGAACTTGTCCCTAAGCCCCAGGCCCGCCCTCCTCTGCCTCCAGAAACACCCTCCGCTCAGGGCCTGTAGCACAACTCATTCCCCATCGGCAGACTGGGTTCCCTAGCCCTGGCTCCCTCAGCACCCCCTTGACATGTCCGGATCACCCACAGTCCTCTCATTTCAGCAGGGTACCCTCCAGCTCTTAGCATCAATTTCCACAGGAGGAGTAGAATTCTTATCAGTGGGGACTTAGGTCAGGGAGAGCAGTGGGTAAACCCCCCAGGGAAGCAGGTACAGCCATTGATGGCAAACCAAACATGGCAGAGAACAGCAGGCAAGTAAGGCTTGAAGAAGTCAGACGCAGAAAGGCAGATGGAGCCAGAAAGGTGAGAAAACAACCAATGACAGCTTTCAGAGGGGCCCTGGGAGCTGGGGCCAATGCTCCAAGGAAGGATGGGCTTGCCTCGGGTCAAACAGAACTTCTATGGAGTGGGATCGCACTGTCAGAGAAGGAGGGCAGGCAGGTCACAGCCTAACCACTGAATGCAGAACGCCACAGGCCTCGCTGGACCAGCGGCCAGCTCAGAGGGGCTTCTAGTTCCAGCACACCCTGCCCTGGATTTTCAAAATGTAGGCTTGCCTCAGAATTGCCTGGGCTGCTTGTTATACAAGTCCCATCACCGGCCGTCTAAGTGCTCAGGTGCGCTCTCAGTATCTTTGCCATGAATGAGTCAGACTCTGCATGTGAAACACTTGGCAGGTGGTCCTGGGACACCCTGCTCCCGACTTCAGATGGACACCTGGTGAGCGCTGGCCTCTGTTTCAGAGTCGACATTTCTCTGGGTCCTCAGGCTCCAGTCACTTGAATTTAGGGCCAGCCCGGGAGGCTAGTGGTCATTCTGGAAAACACACCTCAGGGGTGATGAGGATGACAAGGGCAGGCAGATGTGGTGAGGGTGTGCAGCCTCTGTCTACGGGGCAGGGAAAGCCTGGAAAGAGTCGTGGCGCTGGAGAGAGCCGGGTGTGCCGGGACAATGCTCACCCTGCATCGTCCAGCTTGCCGCTGCCTCCTTCAAGTGCTCAGGAGTCCACGGGAACCGGTGCAGTGGGCTCCTGCCTAGATCTCACTCTCCTCAAAGATCTCCTCCATGGTGTGCACCAGGGTGAAGTCACCCTCACTGCTCTCCGACAGGCTGCTGCCGCGGGGCCAGGCTGCATGGCCTTGACGAGGCGGGGTGCCCGCCACCCCTAGGCTCTCCCTGGTCAAGTGCAGGAGCCGTGCACCAGCAGGTGAGGGCCGCGCCTTCTGCAGCGACCCGGAGTTGGTCCCTTCCGAGAGCTTCTTGGGACATTTCCCCAAGAATCGGAAGTTCTTCCCCAGGACCCAGGCTCTGCAGCCCGAGTGGTGGGCTAGCAAGAAGCGGGCCCACTGCTTTCGGAGCTCGGCTTTCACCTGCCAGGTGAGAAGAGAGCAAGGTTACTGCCCGGGGATCATTGAATCCTGCATCCACTCAGCAAATGCGTGTTGAGTGGCTACTCAGGACCACCCTTCTGAAACTTGCATTCTCACTAGGGGAAAGGAACCAGGGAAGCAAAAGACCCATCTGAGCACAGCAGAGGGTAGTAATACCTGAGGCTGTTAAGCAGGACCACGGGAGGAGGCAACAAAACTATGAGACACAGTGTTAGGAAAGGACTGTGTCAAGGTGGCATTTGAGACCTGCCTGATGAAGCAAGGGTCCCTGCGTGAAGATATAGAAAAGGCAGCAGTGAGCAAGATAGACAAGATTTTGCTGTCAAGCAGCTTACATTCTAGTGGAAGGTGGCAGAGATCAATATTTAAACCTGGGGTTGGGAGAGGGGAGGATGAAAGGGAGCTAGAAATCCCACCGGCTCCTAAGTCAGGAGCAAACTGCTCCAGCCTGGCCCCTTCCGCTTTCAAGCCTCTTTCCAAGTGAGCAGAGAGCTGACTGGAGCTCTGCAACCACAATAAATGTAACCACTGTTACGAGGCAGGGGACCTCTACCACGCACACCGCAGGGTAACACCGCAGGACAGGGGCTGTTGCTACTCCCATTTACAGACTGAGGTTCCAAGAGCCACAGTGACCTAAGGCGGAGCTCCTAAGTGGTGAGTCTTCATGGCTTGATGAGAATTTTTGGACTCTAGACTTGCAGCTGGTTCCCTCTGTCACACTTTGATCCTCCTGGCTGGCATAGCTCCAGCAGGACCATGGTTGGGTTCTGTAAAGAAAACTCACCCCAACACCTTGTCCCCAGAGTCTCAGCTGCCTCTTCTCTCCACTGGACGGACACCCAAGATGCCCATTTGTCCCAACACATGCTGGTCACTGCATGTCTCCCCATGGCACTGTCATATAAACTGAACCCTCCAGGGGGCAGCAGGATGCCAGCCCCAGCCTTGCAGGAAGCTAGAAGTCAGCACAGAAAACTTACCTCTCCATTAGCAAAGCAATACTGCGAGGCCACCAGTAGCCCCTGGAATGAAAGGAAGAGGTGGTGTGAAGCTCTACTCGGTAGAAGATGTGTCCGAGGGTCACTTGGAACGTCCGCAGGCCAGCCCTAGTCTCAGCAGCTTCTACAAGAGGCAGGCAGCTACTCGCTTGTGCTAACTAGACTTAGTCTAGTAGTACGTACTGGTGACGTTAACTCAGATTTCCATGGGGTCTCTTCTTACTTTGATACCCACCACCCATATCAGCCAAGGCATTTGCGTAGGTGGTTATAGGTCAGTGATGTGTGTGTGTGTGTGTTAGACTAAAGCCATTAGGGGGCTAGTTAATTGTCTAGTTCTACCAGAATGGAGTGCTGTTGATGGCGATGTTAACACAAGTTGGGACCCAAGTGTCTTCTTTCTAATACATAGTGACCATCCACAGAACACCTGTACAGTGTCTTCCCTTCTGCCATTGAGAAGGCAGCATTTTTATTCCTTCCTTGCCCACGCCTTGCCGTGTGACTTTGCAGACCCTCCCTTTAGAGCCCCGCCCAGCTGACTGAGCCCACCCATGTGATCTGCTTTGGGCAATCAGACATCAGCAGACTTCCGGCGCAGAGGCTGTACTCCTGCTTGGGCGGCTTGCGTTGGTTTGGGTTGGCCTGGAGGCTGCCTCTGCTTGCGTGAGAACTCGCCCTGCATAGCCACTGGCTTCAGGTCTGCTCCACGTCCCCATCTTCAGCAGACCTGAACCCAACCTGAAATCTAGGGTCCTAGCAGGGCTCAGCCAAGCTCAAGTTCATCTCATGATCCAGCAATATACTAAACAACCCAGGAGAGACTAGAATTATGACATGCATCAATTTCTATGATCTTTCCTTATATGTATTAGTCGCTCAGTCATGTCTGACTCTTTGCGACCCCATGGACTGTAGCCTGCCAAGCTCCCCTGTCCATGAGATTCTCCAGGCAAGAATACTGGAGCAGGTAGCCATTCCCCTTTCCAGGGGATCTTCCTGACCCAGGGATCGAACCCAGGTCTCCTGCATTGCAGGCAGATTCTTCACCATCTGAGCCACCAGGGAAGCCCATTTTTCCTTACATTACTGTTTAAATTGTTATTAACTTTTGTAGGCTTTAAAATAATATATTTTTAGTAAATATATCCCAAAAACTAAGGATCCTTTTTGATGCTTTTGAACTGTGGTGCTGGAGAAGACTCTTGAGAGTCCCTTGGACTGCAAGGAGATCAAACCAGTCCATTCTAAAAGAAATCAGTCTGGAATATTCATTGGAAGTACTGATGCTGAAGCTGAAACTCCAATACTTTGGCCACCTGATGTGAAGAACTGACTCACTGGAAAAGACCCTGATGCTGGGAAAGATTGAAAGCAGGAGGAGAAGGGGACGATAGAGGATGAGATAGTTGGATGGCATCACCGACTCAATGGACATGAGTTTGAGTAAACTTTGGGAGTTGGTGATGGACAGGGAGGCCTGGCGTGCTGCAGTCCATGGGATCGCAAAGAGTTGGACACGACTGAGAGACTGAACTGAAGTAAACTAAAAACTAAATAAAGATAAACAAAACTTAGACTTTTTTAATGTTTGAATTAACTATTGATCTATTTTCCTATCAGTTATTTGAAAGTCCCTCATAATTGGGTTGCACATGTAACAAAGAACATTCACAGTCCTCAATGATTGCAACAGCTTGTCCTGCAATACATATTGATATAGTTAGTAACAGTCCATTACATGGCACACATAGGAGATCTTCATTTCATATCCCACTCATATCCCTGCCTATGTCTGAAAAGTTTCTTTTGGTATCAACCACAAATCTCAGAGACCTCCTCCCACCCACTGGAAATATTCAGGCATCCTTCCTGCTATCCCAGACCCATCTGCTGCTGCTGCTGCTAAGTCGCTTCAGTCGTGTCCAACTCTGCAACCCCATAGACATCAGCCCACCAGGCTCCCCCGTCCCTGGGATTCTCCAGGCAAGAATACTGGAGTGGGTTGCCACTTCCTTCTCCAATGCATGAAAGAGAAAAGTGAAAGTGAAGTCGTTCAGTCTGTCCGACTGTTAGCGACCCCATGGACTGCAGCCCACCAGGCTACTCCGTCCATTGGATTTTCCAGGCAAGAGTACTGGGGTGGGGTGCCATTGCCTTCCCCCTACTTGTCCATAGTGGGCAATTAAACTATTTTTGTTTTTTGCCTGACGTGCATCCTTTCCTGACCCTTCCCCAGTCCCTGGGCTTCTGGCAGGGCTGTCAATCATGCGGTCCTCATGTTCTATGAAAGCTATCATCACCATTAACTGCTCAAATGGTCATGGGACCCTAGCATGGCCAATCACAATTCTTTTCACTAACAAAGAAAGCTTTGTCTCTTCCCCACATTGGCCAACTTCAGAGTTAAAGTCAGTCTGGAGACACTCAAGGGCATCTCTCCCAGACACAGAGTGAGCCCATCTGAGGATAAAGTCAACATAGAGAAAAGTTGAGGCTGGAGATTGTCAAGAGATGGGTTTCGCTGATACTGCTATGGCTTTCCCTGAGACACGAGGGTCTCTGGGACTTAGATTGTGTGTCGATACACTGGAGCTCCATATCTGTGCAGGACCCAAGGGCTTGAGTGTTTATGGGAAGAACATCAGAAAATGCCAGGACTCACAAGGAAAGGACACATTTCCAAACAGAGAGTGAAGGTCATGGCGTAGGCTGACTCCTCCATCCCTCTTGATAACATTTCTCTCATCTGCTGTTGCTAGGGTGGGAGGTTTGGTGCTGGGAACAGAGCTGGGATTGAAAAGGAATTATAAAATGTTGTTCTGGGGAGGGGTAGATTTTTATGCTCGTCCTCAGGGAAGCCAGAGATCGCCATGCGGGCTGACATGACATCAGTCACGTGTTTGGATTCTCCCCAGGGGCCGGGAATTTTCCTTCTCCTGGGCACCTTTATTCCATGGCTACAGAATGGCTCTGCTCTAGGGCTCCTAAAGGGGGCACAGTGCAACCAGTTTACCATTCTCACACACTCGGTCTCCTTGGAGGGTCAGAGCTGCTCCGTGCAGTTGGCAGGGCAGGTGTTATTTGCCTCTGGGTCTAGGATATTAGAACAGGGTGCTGAAACTCTCGTGAATCAGTTGGCTAAAATAGGACCCCACATCACAAGCATGTCTTTCACTTCTTCGTGTTCCTGAGTCATGGTTGGAGGAACATCCTGGAGTCTGGTTAATTCTTGTTCTAGATGAAGCAGGTGTGAAGGGCTCGGCCCCCCGAGCAGATGGCTCTCACCCCATATGTCACCACCATGTGGCAGTCTCTCCACAGATCCCTTGAGAGCAGCGGGAGGCTGATGAAATCCTCTAAACAATAAGACCTTGGGAGAGCGAAGGCTCCCCCACCAAAGCAGTTCAGTTCAGTGGCTCAGTCGTGTCCGACTCTTTGCAACCCCATGAATCACAGCACGCCAGGCCTCCCTGTCCATCACCAACTCCCAGAGTCCACCCAAACCCATGTCCATTGAGTCAGTGATGCCACTCAACCATCTCATCCTCTGTCGTCCCCTTCTCCTCCTGCTCTCAATCTTTCCCAGCATCAGGGTCTTTTCCAATGAGTCAACTCTTCCCATCAGGTGGCCAAAGTATTGGAGTTTCAGCTGCAACATCAGTCCTTCCAATGAACACCCACAACTGATCTACTTTAGGGTGGACTGGTTGGATCTCCTTGCAGTCCAAGGGACTCTCAAGAGTGTTCTCCAACACCACAGTTCAAAAGCATCAATTCTTCGGCGCTCAGCTTTCTTTATAGTCCAGCTCTCACATCCATACATGACCACTGGAAAAACAATAGCCTTGACTAGACAGACCATGTTGACAAAGTAATGTCTCTGCTTTTTAATATGCTGTCTAGGCTGGTCATAACTTTCTTTCCAAGGAATAAGCGTCTTTTAATTTCATGGCTGCAATCACCATCTGCAGTGATTTTGGAGCCCCGAAAAATAAAGTCTGTCACTGTTTCTGCTGTTTCCCCATCTATTTGCCATGAAGTGATGGGACCAGAGGCCATGGTCTTCGTTTTCTGAATGCCAAAGCACTAAGGAAAGGAAACTGTTGGGTCCAGTGCTGATTCCTATGGCAGAGCCACTAAGACACAGCCCCCTGATTATGCACCTGCTCACCTGAGCTCCCACCTCTGCCCGGTGGCCTGGAGGGAAGAGCACAGGGGTATTCAGGAGGGTAGCCTCTGCCCCGGCCCGAGGCTCTCAGTGTGCTTTTGGCTCTTTCCGGAGAGCCCATCTGATTCCTTACCCTCCTCGGCAGTGCTCTGGGGGAGCAGGGCTGCAGGACCAAGTGAGCAGTGTGGTGCTGGTCTCCAGAGACCGCCCCAAGGTTTTCTCCCCTTCCTTTATGTGACTCCAAACATTAAGAGATGGATCTTATCTTCCCTCGAGGGTGGGATGATCTTGTGACTCCTTCTATGAGCACAATGTGGTGGGAAGTGCCATTCTGGGAATTCTGACCCTCCGGAGGCTCTTAGAACACTTGCTCTGGGGATGTTCTGGGAGTCCAGCTGCCATGCTTCGAGGCACACAAGATACATGGAGAAGCCACGTGGAGGAGGACCTCCGACCCTCCGGTCTCTGATCCATATCCTCAGCGGAGCTCCCAGACGACAGTCCATGGCAACATCCAGCGTGTGAATGAGCCATTTTGGATGTTCCAGACCAATCCAGCCTTCAGATGTTTGCAGCTTTATTCAAAGATGACATGTATCAAAAAGATCACTCTGACAGCCCAGCTCACAGAATCATTCAGGATAATAACATAGTTACTGCTTCAAGCTACTTCTTTTGGGGCTAGTTTGTTACACAGTAATGGGTGACCCAAACATGCTTCCAGGCACCAGAGAGTTTGATAGGCTAGGATTCTTTCTCAGAAATCTGACCCACAAGACTCCGCATGAGTGTCTGACCTTCAGCTGGCTTTGGGTATGTGAGATCAGCTGACTGAGGGGTCACTTGACGGATCAAGCTCTCTGAGGAAAAACGGGCACCAGACACTTCTGACAGAACAGCTGTAGGCTTTTTTTGTTGTTGTCATTTCTCGTTTGGGATTACTGTTTAAAGAAGATTAAGACCAAGCAACATAGGAAACCCAAATGACTAAACTACATAGCCTTTGAAATCCCCCAAAAAGATTGAAATAAACATGGTTTCAAAATGAAATAAATTATCAGTGTGTGCTCTCTGTTCAAAACTATGTGCAATTCAGCTCTAACAGAAGGAAAAAGGGCCATTGTCCAGTGACCCCTACCACCCCTCAGGCTCTGTCTCCCTGGCCTCTGGTGAGTGTGCAGTGCTCAGGGGCGTTTTCTTCACTCTGCCCACAGAATCTCAGTACCTGACAGTGTCTGCTGGTAGTGGCTTCAGGACTCTGATATAGGGACTTCCGTGGTAGTCCAGGGGCTAAGACTCCATGCTCCCAATGCAGGGAATCCAGGTTCAATCCCTGGTTAGGGGACTAGGTCCCACATGCAGCAACTAGAGTTCGTATGGCACCACTAGAATATTCTACCTGCCTCAACTAAGACAAGGTGCAGCCAAATACATAAATAAAAATAAATATTTAAAAAGAGACTCTGCTATAGGAAACTTAGGTCTGACCTTCACAGAGCACCTGAAAGCCCTACCGCATAGTGGTTACAAGCAAGGCTTAATCTCTGTATGCGAATCTCATCTCTGCTACTTGTTAGCATATGCAAAAGTTCCTCTGAGCCATGGATTTTTCAACTATTAAAACGATAGAATAATCACTCCCTCACAGTGAGAATGTGAGGATTCAATGACATTTATTTTGACCCAAACAAAACCACTTCTGGTGGCAAAGAATTCACCTGCCAATGCAGGAGATGCAAGAGACGTGGGTTTGATCCCTGGGTCAGGAAGATCTACAGGAGAAGGAAATGGCAGTCCACTCCAGTACTCTTGCCTGGAGAATCCCATGGACAGAGGAACCTGGTGGGCTACAGTCCATGGGGTTGCAAAGAGTCAGANCCTGCCAATGCAGGAGATGCAAGAGACGTGGGTTTGATCCCTGGGTCAGGAAGATCTACAGGAGAAGGAAATGGCAGTCCACTCCAGTACTCTTGCCTGGAGAATCCCATGGACAGAGGAACCTGGTGGGCTACAGTCCATGGGGTTGCAAAGAGTCAGACAGCTGAGCACAGCACAAAAAATCATTTCAGCCGGCCTCAGCCATCCGGGTCTGCAAAGCTTAGGCTCTAGACGAGTGGGGAAGTCATCTAGAAAGTTCAGCCCATGAACCCCGTGAAAGAGAGGTGAGACAGACCTACTATGTCCTACCTGGATTCCTGCTCCCCAGAATCATGAGAAATAATAAAGATGCCTGTCATTTTAATCCGCTCAGTAATGGATGACGGTTTAAGCGAGGGATGAGCAAAACGCCTAGGTACCTCAACCACAACTGCCCTCTTGTTTCTAGTTTCAGCTCCCACACAACTGTCAAGGTTCAAGAGCCTCCTGGTCTCTACTCACTGTTCATTTTGCACAAGCTCTGCGGAGAACCCAGCAAAAATAGGCACTTAATAAAAGACTCCACGCTGACACTCGCAGAGAAAATGATTGTGAGTCACGCCAACTATTACAGAGCAGGAAACAAACCACTTTCCCTTTTGTAGTCACCAAGTCATGCTGGCAAGATTAAAGCAACATTTCCTTCTCCACACCCTCCTAATTTGAAAGGCTCTCGCTGATCAATCCTGCCGTTACTTGAACTCTTTTTCCACCTGCAGGCTCTCGAAATTCTGAGTCTGTATGGATCAAAGGCATTAGGCTTTCCACAAAGGCAAGAAGTCCTTGTTCAGACATCTACTTACATGGAAGGAGCTCAGAGTCAATTGAATGAAGAGTCGTATAAGTCTTGGAAATCCTTCAACTTGATCATCAGTGATGAAAGAGAAGAGAATCTCATGAACGCCCAATAAAGGGATGAGGACCAGTGTGGACTTGGCCAATCTGCAAATAACAACCGAACAGGTGTCGTGAAAGCCACCCTGGGAACAGGCAACATTTTCTGCTCTTCTGGGTACCGATTGTGCTTAGTCGTTCAGTCATGTCTGACTCTTTGTGACCCCATGGACTGTAGCCTGCCAAGCTCCTCTGTCCATAGGGATTCTCCAGGCCAGAGTACTGCAGTGGGGTTGCCATGCCCTCCTCCAGAGGGTCTTCCCAACCCAGGGATTGAACCCAGGTCTCTCGCATTGTAGGCGGATTCTTTACCAGCTGAGCTACCAGGGAAGCCCTTTAGGGTAGCCCTAATCGTATTGATAAATAGTTGGTTTTTCTGTTTGTCTCCTTGGGTACATACACATTGAATGCCCTAAGAGCCAGTATGGTCTTGTTCACAGATGCATCCCCACACTTGACTCGTGGAAAATGCTCAGAAAACATGAATTAGATAGATGAATGGATCCCCCATACAGATTATGATATACCTACAGATCTTAACGTTTTGTTTGACGGATATATTTACACATACATGGGTGTCCCCCCTGGGACATTACACAAGAAGTTTCCTACTACCTGGCCACCAAGTGTCTCTACTTCTTTCTCGATTCAGGACTTCCAACGTCAATGCCTTTCAGAGCCAGAGAAGGGAAAGAAAATGACTTGCCCAGGGTCACACAGCCACTAAGTGGTACCTCCCAGCCCGGAAGCAGGGCTTCTGACCTCCCACTCAGGCCTTGCACACTACAAGCAGGATTTCATCATCTGTCCCCATGCTGCTCCCAACCCGACAGTGAGGGCAACAGGAAATGAGAAACTGATCCTTCTCATAAAAAGCACCGTGTGGACACCGCTGTTGTATACACTCTACACAAAAAAGCCAAACATTCCTTTGTACCACCCACATGCAAATGCACAGCTGGGACCCAGACATTCGTACCGCATACCGTTGGTTCCCAAATGGGCTATTAGAATTCCTACAAAGCTTTGGAAAAAAAATATTTATATATATATATATATATTATTGGTTGGCTCTCAATACAGCTTCCTGGGCCCCGTGTCAACCCTCTGAATCAAAATCTCTGGAGGTTGGGTCCAGGGAATGAGGATTTGTAAAGGACTCCCCATGGGATATCAAGCAGCCACATTTGGAAACAACTTCTCTTCACTGTTGAGCAGCTTCTTAATTTCAAACTGACTACATGAGCAAAGGTGACTCACATTTGGATCTTTGGAAAAAAAATATTTATATATATATATATATATTATTGGTTGGCTCTCAATACAGCTTCCTGGGCCCCGTGTCAACCCTCTGAATCAAAATCTCTGGAGGTTGGGTCCAGGGAATGAGGATTTGTAAAGGACTCCCCATGGGATATCAAGCAGCCACATTTGGAAACAACTTCTCTTCACTGTTGAGCAGCTTCTTAATTTCAAACTGACTACATGAGCAAAGGTGACTCACATTTGGAGCATAAACAAAGCTACTGTCTGATACACATTTGGGGAGAAAAGAGCTTAAATGTAATGATTTTTTTTTTTGCCCAAGTCACTTGTCTTAAAGGGCCAGACCAGGAGAAGGTTCCTTCCTCCTCACTGAATAAAAGCCGCATGGAGTTAAAGATGTGGAGGGACTTCCCTGGCAGTCCAGCGGTTAAGACTCTGCACTTCCGCTGCAGGGGTTCAGTCCCTGGTCAAGGAACTAAGATTCCACATGCTGCATCTTGAAGTCAAAAAAAATTTTTTTTAAGGTGTGGTAACAGAGAGGGTCAGCAGCCCCCATGTGCAATATCTTCAGGGAGGTTTAATTTTATCCAAGAGAAAGCATCTACTATGAATCTTGTGTTTGAATGTTTTCAGTGAAATGAAAACCCTCACCTTTGCACCCTAAAAGGAACTACAGCCAATAAGAGTTGAGCAGGAGTCACCAAGGAGGGGGACGCCCCTCACCCCCAGCACGTGGGCTGAGCATCCCAGGACAGAGCCCTGGGACCGAGGAGTGGAGAATCTAAGATGCAGCCGGTGACCCTCCTGGGCCGAGCTCACGCCTACTAGAGCCCCCACACCCACCTGTGCACACTCACTTAGCTGAGCCACACTAAGGTGTCCCCAAGCAGAGACTCTGTCAAGAGTTTCGGGTTTTGCTTGTTTGTGTCTCTAATTTCCAGGAGTGTCTTAAATCAGAAGTGGCAAATTGGCATCCATGGGTTATATTTGACCTGCTGACAGCTTTTGCTTATGCTAAGTAGTGATCTTTGCTATTGGAGCCGCCCTTAAATAATGAGATTTCAAGCAAAGAGGTCCAGATGTTCAGCTTCTTTTGAAAAGTGGGGAGATCTGGCCAGGCTGGGCCCCAGTTCCTTGTTGCCAATGGTCATCTAAAGCCTTTAGAGGGAACACAGTTTTTCCAACCCAAAGAGACTGTTTGGCCCTTGCAAGCATATGAGTCTTTGACCCTTACTCTGAGTTATTTAAAAAATATTTATTTATTTATAAAAATATTAAAATATGTATGTATTTATTTATGGGTTATTTTTTTTTTTAAGATTTATTTAGCTGTATTGAGTCTTAGTTGTGGCACATGGGATCTAGTTTCCAGACCAGGGATCAAACCCATACCTCCCTGCATGAGGAGCTCAGAGTCTTAGTCACTGGACTACCATGGCAGTCCCTATTTTGGATTTTAATAACACATACTTTCATGCATGTCTTACCATCAACTAATTCTCAGGGCCATGCTATGACATTATGTTTTTTTAAATAAACTGTTCATCTGAAACACTTTTAGATCTACAGAAAAGTAGCAAAGATCGCACAGAGAATTCCCACATACCCTTCCCTTCCCCTAATGTTTAAATCTTACATATCCATGGGACCTTTGGCAGCACTAAGAAACCAGTGTTGGCACATGGCCAGTAACTATCCTCCAGACTTTACCCAGATTTTCACCAGCTTTTCCAGTAACGTTCTTTACACATTCCAGAATCCAGTCCAAGGTCCCCACACTTAGCATGGAAGAACTGTTAAGGAATGACTGTCTTCTAATGACTCGGGGTCATTTTAGTGACTGCTGTCTCTCTGTGCGTATTCCAAAGGAATTTCCCGTTCCTTATATGATTCTGAGTTCTCTTTGGACAAAAGATTATTTACATCTCTGTTTGGATGAAAATCCATAAGTACCTATAGCAGCTCCTCTTATGAACTGTGTTTATGCCCCGTTTTCATCTACAGTCGTTTATTTATTTTAATGGTTTAGTTTACTGCAGTCAGTTAGCTCTTCAGCTGGAGAAGGAAAAGGCAACCCACTCCAGTATTCTTGCCTGGAGAATCCCGTGGATGGAGGAGCCTGATGGGCTGCTGTCCATGGAGTCCCACAGAGTTGAACACGACTGAAGTGACTTAGCACGCATGCATGCATTGCAGAAGGAAATGGCAACCCACTCCAGTATTCTTGCTTGGAGAATCCCACAGACAGAGGAGCCTGGTGGGCTGCCGTCTTTGGGGTCGCACAAAGTCAGACACGACTGAAGCGACTTAGCAGCAGCAGCAACTCTTCAACAAATATTTATTGGGCATCTGTTCTGGACATGTGAGTAAGTACAGAGAGGAGGAGGAGGAGCTGGGGCCAAAGGCAGTGGGACTTGAAGACAGCACCTCGGGTTGGGATTTGAGTCCCAGCACTGCCAATTACTAGCGATGTGGCCCTGGGCAAATTATTTAACCTCTCTACCTGTAAAAATAAGGATTATACTACTTATTAATAATAATTCCTAACATTGCCATTTTAAGGACTAAGTAACATGGGGCCAACCCTCAGACTAAACCACACCTGATATGTGAAGCAGCATCAATGGCATTTAGTTGTCACTATTTTTAAAGCAGCCATCTCTCCCTCAGGTTGCTCACAATCCCAGTGACGTGGATCAACTTGTCTTCCATTTGTGACATTTTTCTGAAAGTCCTTTATAAGTTCACTAACAAATGGTTCTGGGCTTCCCTGGTGGTCCTGTGGTTAAGAATTTGCCTTGCAATGCAAGGGACACCAGTTTGATCGCCGGTCCAGGAAGGTGCCACATGCAGCAGGGTAACTAAGGGCACCACAGCTACTGAGCCTGAACTGTGGAGCAACTACTGGAGCCTGTGTTCCACAACGAGAGAAGCCAGTGCAGTGAGAAGCCCATGCACCGCAACTAGAGGGTAATCCTCGCTCTCCACAACTAGAGAAAATCTGCAGGCACAGCAACGAAGACCCATCACAATCAAAGACAGACAAATATATTTTTTAAAGATATGTACTTTAAAAAATAAATTTTTTAAAAGACACGATTCTCCTTTATAAGTTCATTAAAAATCCTTCCCCACGCATCACACAGAAAGTTCAGATCATTTATCTAGGAGGAGTGTGTCACCTCCGTGCCGGGAAGCACAAGGAACAGAGAACTTCCTCCGGGCTGAGGGTCTGCTGGGGTCTGTCCACAATCCAGGGACACTGCTCTCTCTCCAGGTCTGCCTCAGCTGTCCTTTGCCAGACCATGCAGCTGGGCTGGTTACAGTTTACTGCTTGAATGATGGAAGCTGGGGAATGAGGGATAGGATTACAGAAGGTTCTGGAGTCCTAGCAACTTGCCTCTTTGGCGAGTCTCAAGTGTGTCTAATTTAAACTTTCCTAAAATATACTCCTGGAGGGGGTCCAAATCTTGAGAACTATATTCTGAAAGTTCTCAAAAACCTGGGAGAGCTGGAGGCCGGACTGTTCCTACTGCAGTTTGGATACAATACATTGGCTTCATCACCCCCTTCTCCTCATCCTTGCAGGGGCCCCAGTAGAGGGGAACGTGGAAGAGGAGGACCTTCCAACATGGGAGAGGGCAGTATGAGCTAAGTGTGCTTATGACCCCTTGGGGCGATGGGAAGCAGCCCTCCCAGCACTTAGAANTTTTTTTTTTGCCCAAGTCACTTGTCTTAAAGGGCCAGACCAGGAGAAGGTTCCTTCCTCCTCACTGAATAAAAGCCGCATGGAGTTAAAGATGTGGAGGGACTTCCCTGGCAGTCCAGCGGTTAAGACTCTGCACTTCCGCTGCAGGGGTTCAGTCCCTGGTCAAGGAACTAAGATTCCACATGCTGCATCTTGAAGTCAAAAAAAATTTTTTTAAAGGTGTGGTAACAGAGAGGGTCAGCAGCCCCCATGTGCAATATCTTCAGGGAGGTTTAATTTTATCCAAGAGAAAGCATCTACTATGAATCTTGTGTTTGAATGTTTTCAGTGAAATGAAAACCCTCACCTTTGCACCCTAAAAGGAACTACAGCCAATAAGAGTTGAGCAGGAGTCACCAAGGAGGGGGACGCCCCTCACCCCCAGCACGTGGGCTGAGCATCCCAGGACAGAGCCCTGGGACCGAGGAGTGGAGAATCTAAGATGCAGCCGGTGACCCTCCTGGGCCGAGCTCACGCCTACTAGAGCCCCCACACCCACCTGTGCACACTCACTTAGCTGAGCCACACTAAGGTGTCCCCAAGCAGAGACTCTGTCAAGAGTTTCGGGTTTTGCTTGTTTGTGTCTCTAATTTCCAGGAGTGTCTTAAATCAGAAGTGGCAAATTGGCATCCATGGGTTATATTTGACCTGCTGACAGCTTTTGCTTATGCTAAGTAGTGATCTTTGCTATTGGAGCCGCCCTTAAATAATGAGATTTCAAGCAAAGAGGTCCAGATGTTCAGCTTCTTTTGAAAAGTGGGGAGATCTGGCCAGGCTGGGCCCCAGTTCCTTGTTGCCAATGGTCATCTAAAGCCTTTAGAGGGAACACAGTTTTTCCAACCCAAAGAGACTGTTTGGCCCTTGCAAGCATATGAGTCTTTGACCCTTACTCTGAGTTATTTAAAAAATATTTATTTATTTATAAAAATATTAAAATATGTATGTATTTATTTATGGGTTATTTTTTTTTTTAAGATTTATTTAGCTGTATTGAGTCTTAGTTGTGGCACATGGGATCTAGTTTCCAGACCAGGGATCAAACCCATACCTCCCTGCATGAGGAGCTCAGAGTCTTAGTCACTGGACTACCATGGCAGTCCCTATTTTGGATTTTAATAACACATACTTTCATGCATGTCTTACCATCAACTAATTCTCAGGGCCATGCTATGACATTATGTTTTTTTAAATAAACTGTTCATCTGAAACACTTTTAGATCTACAGAAAAGTAGCAAAGATCGCACAGAGAATTCCCACATACCCTTCCCTTCCCCTAATGTTTAAATCTTACATATCCATGGGACCTTTGGCAGCACTAAGAAACCAGTGTTGGCACATGGCCAGTAACTATCCTCCAGACTTTACCCAGATTTTCACCAGCTTTTCCAGTAACGTTCTTTACACATTCCAGAATCCAGTCCAAGGTCCCCACACTTAGCATGGAAGAACTGTTAAGGAATGACTGTCTTCTAATGACTCGGGGTCATTTTAGTGACTGCTGTCTCTCTGTGCGTATTCCAAAGGAATTTCCCGTTCCTCATATGATTCTGAGTTCTCTTTGGACAAAAGATTATTTACATCTCTGTTTGGATGAAAATCCATAAGTACCTATAGCAGCTCCTCTTATGAACTGTGTTTATGCCCCGTTTTCATCTACAGTCGTTTATTTATTTTAATGGTTTAGTTTACTGCAGTCAGTTAGCTCTTCAGCTGGAGAAGGAAAAGGCAACCCACTCCAGTATTCTTGCCTGGAGAATCCCGTGGATGGAGGAGCCTGATGGGCTGCTGTCCATGGAGTCCCACAGAGTTGAACACGACTGAAGTGACTTAGCATGCATGCATGCATTGCAGAAGGAAATGGCAACCCACTCCAGTATTCTTGCTTGGAGAATCCCACAGACAGAGGAGCCTGGTGGGCTGCCGTCTTTGGGGTCGCACAAAGTCAGACACGACTGAAGCGACTTAGCAGCAGCAGCAACTCTTCAACAAATATTTATTGGGCATCTGTTCTGGACATGTGAGTAAGTACAAAGAGGAGGAGGAGGAGCTGGGGCCAAAGGCAGTGGGACTTGAAGACAGCACCTCGGGTTGGGATTTGAGTCCCAGCACTGCCAATTACTAGCGATGTGGCCCTGGGCAAATTATTTAACCTCTCTACCTGTAAAAATAAGGATTATACTACTTATTAATAATAATTCCTAACATTGCCATTTTAAGGACTAAGTAACATGGGGCCAACCCTCAGACTAAACCACACCTGATATGTGAAGCAGAATCAATGGCATTTAGTTGTCACTATTTTTAAAGCAGCCATCTCTCCCTCAGGTTGCTCACAATCCCAGTGACGTGGATCAACTTGTCTTCCATTTGTGACATTTTTCTGAAAGTCCTTTATAAGTTCACTAACAAATGGTTCTGGGCTTCCCTGGTGGTCCTGTGGTTAAGAATTTGCCTTGCAATGCAAGGGACACCAGTTTGATCGCCGGTCCAGGAAGGTGCCACATGCAGCAGGGTAACTAAGGGCACCACAGCTACTGAGCCTGAACTGTGGAGCAACTACTGGAGCCTGTGTTCCACAACGAGAGAAGCCAGTGCAGTGAGAAGCCCATGCACCGCAACTAGAGGGTAATCCTCGCTCTCCACAACTAGAGAAAATCTGCAGGCACAGCAACGAAGACCCATCACAATCAAAGACAGACAAATATATTTTTTAAAGATATGTACTTTAAAAAATAAATTTTTTAAAAGACACGATTCTCCTTTATAAGTTCATTAAAAATCCTTCCCCACGCATCACACAGAAAGTTCAGATCATTTATCTAGGAGGAGTGTGTCACCTCCGTGCCGGGAAGCACAAGGAACAGAGAACTTCCTCCGGGCTGAGGGTCTGCTGGGGTCTGTCCACAATCCAGGGACACTGCTCTCTCTCCAGGTCTGCCTCAGCTGTCCTTTGCCAGACCATGCAGCTGGGCTGGTTACAGTTTACTGCTTGAATGATGGAAGCTGGGGAATGAGGGATAGGATTACAGAAGGTTCTGGAGTCCTAGCAACTTGCCTCTTTGGCGAGTCTCAAGTGTGTCTAATTTAAACTTTCCTAAAATATACTCCTGGAGGGGGTCCAAATCTTGAGAACTATATTCTGAAAGTTCTCAAAAACCTGGGAGAGCTGGAGGCCGGACTGTTCCTACTGCAGTTTGGATACAATACATTGGCTTCATCACCCCCTTCTCCTCATCCTTGCAGGGGCCCCAGTAGAGGGGAACGTGGAAGAGGAGGACCTTCCAACATGGGAGAGGGCAGTATGAGCTGAGTGTGCTTATGACCCCTTGGGGCGATGGGAAGCAGCCCTCCCAGCACTTAGAAATGAGGCAGTTAGCACTGCTCAGACAGAAAGAAGAGCAAAGGCACGATTCCCTGGACCAGGTGGAAAAATAAGGTGGCCTAAGAGACAGATCCCTGGGGACTGCCCTGGTAGTCCAGTGGTTAAGAATCTGCCTTGCCATGCAGGGGCTGTGGGTTTGATCCCTGGTTAGGGAACCAAGACTCCGCATGTCACAGGGCAATTAAGCTCAAGCACAACTATGGAGCCTGCGTGCTCTAGAGCCCACAAGACACAACTGGAGAGTCCTCGGGCCGCAATGGAAGATCCCATAAGACGTAACAAAGATTCGTGTGCAGACCCAACACAAATAGATAAAAATAAGTAAATATTTTTTAAAAAAAGAAAAGAGAAGTTTGAGAGCCATTGTCTTGGATAACTTTAGAGAAGAGCCTGGAAAAGAGGATGTCAGGCTGCTTAGAAACATACTTTCCATGGTCCAACCAGAAAATTCCATGCATCTGGTCCCATGGTCTGTGTATTCTGTGTATATCAGAATCTTCTAGGAACTCTCCTGCAAGAAGTCCATGGGCAGGGAACACTGGTGGTCCAGTGGTTGCAGTCTAGAACCTGTGCTCACAACAAGAGAAGCCCCCTGAGTAAGAAGCCCCCAACGAGCGAAAGCCTGTACACCACAACAAAGACCCAGCAAAGGAACCCCCACCCAAAAGAAGTCCATGTGGTGGAGCTCCGTGCCTCGATATTGAATCTAATACCCAGTGGAGGGGCTCATGGGTCAGGGCTTTGGGGCTGGCTATCTGGTAATGCTTAACATAGCCAGGATGGAAAGCTATCATAGGGGCCACTGAGGGTCTGCAGCTCAGGGACAGCCCAGTGGTCCATGGTGGGCTTTGGCAGGGTTTAGGCACTCTCTCTGTGTGAAAGGTGATGCCTTGATGCTTGTCTGCCCCTGTTTCTGCCTCCTGGGAGTGCTGCCCTCTGATGGGTTTTCATGGTGACTGGGTTTCCCCAGTGCCTGGTTAGTGAGAGGATTCCCCAGTGAATGGACCCAGGCAGGGTAGGGGGGAGAAGCCCTGCTCTTGGCCTTGGATCTCCACCCTCAGAGAGGGGTGAGAGGCTTAGCCTTGGGAAAAGGGCCAGAGAGGCTCTCAGCCACTTGGAGGCTTGGCCAGAGGCGCCCAGAAAGACACATAGTTCTGTGTGGTCCAAGCCAGCCCAAATACCCCCGGGGAATGGGGGTTTGCATAATATCTGAGCCAACAACTGTATATATTTGCCTGGTCCTGAACTGTATGTGTTTATGCTTCTGGAACTCCCGAGGGTAGGGGGTTAGGCTGATAGGATTTGGGGTCTGGAAACCCCAGGCAAATACTATTCATTGCATCTAATTAGGACCTCCTTGAACCCTCATCACAAGTTGAGGATAGGTCTGGGGTGACTCTCCCAGGTGACACGCCAAAAAGCAGACCTGGGGAGGCCAAGCGACTTGCCCAAGGTCAATCCAGGGTGAAGGTCAGCATCGGCCCTCCTGATTCATTCTGCACCCACACCCCCATTCTTGGCAAGCTGGAATGTGTGCTCCTCACAGATGGGGTCCCCATCCTATTTTCCTTTTACTTGAAGAACAGTGACGGCACATCATAGACCCTCATTGAATGTCTGTCAGAAAAATGAAAAACTACCTTCCCAGCACACCTGGCTCAGGGTGGCTTCTGGCCATAGAGAGGGAGAAGTCCAGCTATATAGCCAATCTCTGCCCCTGGTCTGCCACGTGGACTAAAATCTCTTAAGTTTTGAGCAAAACTTTGGGTTAAAACACTGCATCCCAAGAAGCACACACATGCTATAGAAAGTAGAATAACTGGGAAAAGAGAAGAGGAGGGGGACCTTTGTCTCGCATTCATTCAGCATTTGATTGACAACAACACAGAGGTAAGTAATTACCTATGATCTGACACTGTGAGATGGGACCGTCATCACCATGGAAGCAGAACAAGGGATGCAGCGAAAGTAAGTCCCAGAGAAAGCATGACTGTGTTAAAAATGTACTTCTTTGGGCTCCAAAAGTTTGTGATCATATTACTCGAGGTCTTGCTGCTGCTGCTGCTAAGTTGCTTCAGTCATGTCCGACTCTGTGCGACCCCAGAGACGGCAGCCCGCCAGGCTCCCCCGTCCCTGGGATTCTCCCGGCAAGAACACCGGAGTGGGTTGCCATTTCCTTCTCCGATGCATAAAGTGAAAAGTGAAAGTGAAGTCGCTCAGTCGTGTCCGACTCTTCGCGATCTCATGGACTGCAGCCTACCAGGCTCCTCCATCCATGGGATTTTCCAGGTGAGAGTACTGGAGTGGGGTGCCATTGTCTTCTCCAGCTCAAGGTCTTAAAAATACCCAAATACTCTCTTCTGAGTTGTTGTTCAGCTGCTATGTCATGACCGACTCTTCTGTGACCCTATGGACTGTAGCCCACCAGGCTTCTCTGTCCATGGGATTCTCCAGGCACAGATACTGGGGTGGGTTCCCATTTCCTTGCTTTTGAGTTACGCTGTCTTTTATTCTGTTACCTCAAATAAGGCAACTGTCCAACTCCGCATCATGTGATTCACTCCTATCCCTGTAAACCACCCACTGTTAGGGGCATTTTTCACAGTTTCCTCCTGGGAATGTGTGTGCCCTTGATTACTCACCACTGACTTCATGTTCATGGGACCAGAAAGTCCTCGATCTTTAGCAAAAGCCTTACATGACACCCTGACACTTTTTTCTGAGGGGCTCTCACAGACACCATCGTCTCAGGAGAGAAACATACGAATGCCATTTTCCCCCTTCCTGGGACATTAGCCAGAATAGCCAGAAGGGGTCAAAATAAACTTTGACTGTTCAATACTGACCTCAGGCCACTCACCTGTATTTATAATCTCTGAAGCACATTTGATGAGCTTTGAGCTTAGAAATGAGAAGCTTGAGAATTTTCAGGAAGATGAAGAAATTGACCTTGAAAAAAAAAAGCAGATATAAATAAGTGATCGGCTCTATGTGGCTATGAATATCAAGGTCACCCTAGATCCGGCCATCAGATCCTCATCCATGGAAATGGAATGGGGCAGTTAATAGTCAGGGTAATCACCTCTCTCCCAAAGGGCATCTCAGCTGAGAGCCTGGAGAGGATTCTAAAGGGTCACTTATCCTTCTGGTTCTGGAAGACCTACCGCAATAGCCATCTGAGAAAGGCAAACAGACATGTACATTACTATTTTTAATTAAAATTATTGAGGGACTTTCCTGGTGGTCCAGTGGTTAAGAATCCACCTTGCAATGCATGGGACACAGGTTCGATCCCTGGTCGGGGAACTAAGATCCCCACATGCCACAAGGCAATGCCAAAAAATTTTTAAAATAAAAATAAGTAAAATAGAAAAGACTTTAAAATGCCTCTATGCAGTGGAGAAAGAGCCCATAGAGATGGTGTCGGGTTACAGTTAATGGAATAAAGTCTCTAGACATTGAGCCAACACAATACTGATGTCCTTGTCTCAAACCACAGATTGAAACACAAGCTGAAGAATCCAACATGTACCTGTTATTACTTGTCTTATTGGCCTGGGGAAAATCAATACTCAAAGCTAAGAGGACAGGGTTTCAGGCAAGAGGCTATGTATCCAGTCTGCAAGCCAACAGGGAGAAGGGAAATTCCCAGCCAAGGAATATTTAGTAACAGAACACTCAAAGGCAAACTAAGTGTAACCAAGTAATTTATCCCCTTTAATGGGATATCTGTTTTTCATCACAAAGAGAAAACGTCAGTGTCCTTCGCTTAGTGGCTTGTTGAACTTGGGCATTTTTCTTACAAAGTAAGCCTAACAGGGAAAGGCACGTATTTCAGGGAATTAATTTCAACCAGGACTGTCTCGTAGGAAATGAAGGTTTGTGATGAGCGTGTTGATTCATTGTTCTTTGCGTCTTGCAGAGACCAGACAAGAGAAAATGGGCATCGACCACTGACACGGAATGAAACACCAGCCTAGTGCACCACAGAACCTCCATCCATCCAGGTGCCCCAGAACTCAGGGCTCAGCAGTCACGGTGGGAGGGGGCGGTTTGTCATCTGTACAGCATGTGGAAAGGGGCTGAAGGGGGACAGTTGTTTTTTGGCTGCACTGGGTCTCCACTGCTGCGGGGGGTGCTTTCCCAAGTACTTTGTGTTGTGGTGTGCAGGCTTCTCGCTGCGGTGGCTCCCCTCCCTCGGCGCACAGGCCCGAGGGCATGAGGCTCAGTAGTTGCAGCTCCCAGGCTCTAGAGTGCGGGCTTCCATAGTTACGGCACACAGGCTTCATTGCTCTGTGGGATACGGACTCTTCCCAGATCAGGGACTGAACCTGTGTCCCCTGCATTTGTGGGCGCATTCTTATCCACTCTGCCACCAGGGTCCTGAAGGAGGGCATTTTTGAAGAACCAAGCCAACTCCTGCTGGATTCTGTGACAAGACGTGGGACACTTAGGATCCCAAACATAGAAGGCTCTTCTTCCAGCCCTAGACAATACAGAATGCATTCAATTCAGTTCAGTTCAATTGCTTAGTCGTGTCCGACTCTTTGCAACTCCATGGACTGCAGCACGCCAGGCTTCCCTGTCCATCACCAACTCCCAGAGCTTACTCAAACTCATGTCCATCGAGTCAGTGATGCGATCCAACCATCTCATCCTCTGTCATCCCCTTCTTCTCCTGCCTTCAATCTTTCCCAGCATCAGAGTCTTTTCCAATGAGTCAGTTCTTTTGCATCAGGTGGCCAAAGTATTGGAGTTTCAGCTTCAGCATCAATCCTTCCAGTGAATATTCAGGACTGACTTCCTTTAGGATGGACTGGTTGGATCTCCTTGCAGTGCAAGGGACTCTCAAGAGTCTCCTCCAACTCCACAGTTCAAATGCATCAATTCTTCAATGCTCAGCCTTCTTTATGGTCCAACTCTCATATCCATACATGGCTACTGGAAAAACCATAGCTTTGACTAGATGAACCTTTGTCGGTAAAGGTCATAAATAGACCTGATGTCACTGCTTTTTAATATTCTGTCTGGGTTGGCCGTAGCTTTTCTTTCAAGGAGCAAGCGTCTTTTAATTTCAGGGCTGTAGTCACCATCTGCAGTGATTTTTGGAGCCCAGGAAAATAAAGCCTCTCACAGAATGCATACAGTCAAATGTACTGTTCTTAGTGACATTTCTTTGGCACCATCCAGCTGCTGTGCTCAGATCTGGGTCTACAGGTTGGCAGGGGTGGTTGTAGCAAGGTGGGGGCTCAGAGTTTGCTGTCATGTAATCCAAAACTCATCTGCCTCCCGGCCATGCTGTCAGCCTCTTCAACCCCCTCTGCTCCTGCTGCATGGACTAAAATGCCTCCATTAGAACTACTCCTTTGGGTTAAAACACTCCATTCCTAAAAGCCCTGCTTAAGGAAGGGCACGCCAAAGGTGAAGGGCGGCTGGAGGGGGATTTCTCTTTATCTGCTCACCTGTTCATTTTTACAACAAGGAAGGACTCAATAAATACCTATGATCTGACTTGCTCTCATCGTGAGAAGGAGAAGATGAGAAACAGCAAAGGAAAACAGCCCACGTGCTGCAACCACTGAACCCCAAGCACCTAGATCCTGAGCCAAGAGGAGCCTCCGCAATGAGAAGCCCACGCACCGCAGCAGAGTAGCCCCACTCACTGCAACTAGAAAGTCCATGCTCAGCAGTGAATGCAGCCAAACCTAATAAGTAAATATACATGCTTTAAAGAAATAAAGGCCCTTTCTCTGCAAGGTCTCAGAGTAGCATCACCAACTGACTCTAACCCTCACCACAGTTTTGGGTTAATAGTGATTGATTGTATTTTTTTTTTTCCCCTCTAAAAGAAGCTCCCTTGGTTTCCCCTCTCTCCTGCTACTGGTATTGAAATCCAGGCCCATAACTTTGCCGTCCCTGGACTTGTCCATGATTGAAGACCCTGCGGCCCCAGGGTTTGTCCACATTGAAGACAGTTGATAGAGGGTCACTACGGGTTTCCTTACATAGTCTGAAAACCCAGAGGGTCACTGAGCTGACTACCGGTTTCCTTACATAGTCTGAAAACCCAGAGAGAAGGAGGTTTAGAGTGTGAGCCTGGATTTAGGTCCTGAACCCAAACAAGAAGTTTCTTTCTTGTGGGAGAGGGGATTATATGGCACACTTACTTCTGCCACGACGCAACACCCAAGAGGAGTTTCTTACTTGTTTCTTCTCATTCAACAGATCCAAACCACAGCTCAGCATCTTCATCTCGAGGGATCTGGCCCAGGTTCCTTCTGAGCCAGAGAATTTGATGGGAGGCAGGGAAGGGGGTGGGGTCCTCCACGGCTGCTGAGCTCAGAGAGGGAAAAGGGTGGGTGGGGTGGTCCTCACCATTATGCAAAGCAGCATGGGTCCTCGGATGATCCACCAGATACTCTTATTCCTATTGGTTCCCCAGCACCTAAGGCAAAGAGTGGGCCGTAGAAGACTTACAGATGAGACAGTAAAGACCTCGAGCTCCCTGGAAGAAGGCTCACTTGGTGTGGGGAGGGAGGGCTCAAACCCCTTCTTATTAGGTTTATACTGTCGACTTTTTTTTGGTGAACCAGGAAAGTGGTCTTCATGCTAACAGCTTGCAGTGTATCCTTCTACATATTTTTCCATGTTCATACAGAGTAAACTCTTCATTACATGGGCACACCGCATTTTCCTGTGCTTCATTTTGTTGCACTTTGCAGATACTGCATGCTTTACAAATTGAAGGTTTATGGCAAGCTTGCATCGGGCAAGTCTATTGGCGCCATTTTTTCCAACAGCATTTGCTCACTTCATGTGTGCCTCTGTGTCACATTTTGGTGATTCTCACAACATCTGAAGCTTTTTTGTTGTTGTTACACTTGTTATGGTGATCTGTGATCTGTGGTCTTTGATGTCACTATGGTCATCGTTTTGGGGTGCTGTGAGCTGTGCCCATATAAAACGTTGAACTTAATAAATGTGTGTTTCTGATTGCTCCACCAGCTGCCCGTTCTCCCATCTCTCTCCCTCTCCTCAGGCCTTACTATTCCCCAAGACACAAATAGTGAAATTAATCCAATTAGTAATCCTACAAAGGCCTCTAAGTGTTCAAGTGAAAGAAAGAGACGTATCTCTCAGTTCAGTTCAGTTCAGTGGCTCAGTCGTGTCTGACTCTTTGCGACCCCATGAATCGCGGCACGCCAAGCCTCCCTGTCCATCACCAACTCCCGAAGTTCACTCAGACTCGCGTTCATCGAGTCAGTGATGCCATCCAGCCATCTCATCCTCGGTCATCCCCTTCTTCTCCTGCCCCCAATCCCTCCCAGCATCAAAGTCTTTTCCAATGAGTCAATTCTCTCACTTGAAGTTAAATGCTAAAAACGATTATGGTTAGTGAGGAAGGCATGTCACAAGCTGAGACTGGCTAAAAGCAAGGGTTCTTGCCCCAGGCACTTAGCAAAGCTGTGAACACAAAGGAAAAGTTTTTGAAGGAAATTAGAAGTGCTACTCCAGTGAATACACAAATGATAAGAAAGCAAAACAGCTTTCTGGCTGATATGGAGACAGTCGGAGTCTGGAGAGAAAATCAAACCGGCCACAACATTCCCTTAAGCCGAAGCCTGATCCAAGCAAGGTCCTAACCCTCTTCAATTCTACGAAGGCTGAGAGAGCTGAGGAAGTTGCAGAAAAAAACAGTGTGAAATTAGCTGACATGGGTTAATGAGCTTTAGGAAAGAAGCCGTCTCTATGAGACGAGAAAGTGCAAGGGGAAGCAGCAAATGCTCGGGGCAGAAGCTTCAGTGAGTTGTCTGGAAGATCAAGCTAAGACCACAAATGAAGGTGGCTACACTGAACAACAGATTTTCAAGGTAGGCTAAGCAATCTTCTATTGGAAGAAGATTCCATCCAGGACTTTCATAACTAGAGAGGAGAAGTCAATGCCTGGTTTCAAAGCTTCAAGGGACAGGCTGACTCTCTAGTTAGGGGGCTAATGCAACTGGTGACTTTAAGTTCAAACCAGTGCTCATTTACATTCCAAAAATCCTAACTTGTACTAGAGCTACCCTGCCTGTGATCTATACATGGAACAGCAAACCAAGGATGGCAGCACATTCATTTACAATGTGGGCTACTGAAAAAGCTCACTGTTGGAAACTACTAAGAAAAAAAAAAATCCTTTCAAAAATATTACTGCTCATTAACACTCCACCTGGTCACGCAAGAGCAGTATATGAGGGTATCTGATCTTAGTTCCCGGACCAGGGATCAAGTCTGCATGTCCTGCATTGCAAGGTTGATTCTTAACCACTGAACCAGCAGGAAGTCCCTGTTTTTTTTGTTTTTTTTTTTAAAGGCTCATTGCAATATTTATTTTTATTTTTTATTTTTTGCTTTTTAACTTTACTTTTTATTTATTTATTTTTCTTTTTCTTTTTTTTTAAAATTTATTTATTTTTTTACACGAACTCCCAAACGTGAACCCCCCTCCCACCCCACATCATCCCTCCAGATCATCCCCATACACCAGCCCCAAGCATCCTGCATCCTGCATTGAACATAGACTGGCGATTCATTTCTTACATGATAGTATACATATTTCAATGCTATTCTCCCAAATCATCCCACCCTCTCCCTCTCCCTCTCCTTCTCCCTCAGAGTCCATAAGTCCGCTCTACACATCTGTATCTCTTTTGTTGTCTTGCATACAGGGTCCTCATTACCATCTTTCTAAATTCCATATATATGTGTTAGTATACTGTACTGGTGTTTTTCTTTCTGGCTTACTTCACTCTGTGAAGGTTCCAGTTTCATCCATCTTATTAGAACTGATTCAAATGTATTCTTTTTAATGGCTGAGTAATACTCCATTGTGTATATATACCACAGCTTTCTTATCCATTCATCCGCTGATGGACATCTAGGTTGTTTCCATGTCCTGGCTATTATAAACAGTGCTGCGATGAACATTGGGGTACATGTGTCTCTTTCTATTCTGGTTTCCTCNATTTCAATGCTATTCTCCCAAATCATCCCACCCTCTCCCTCTCCTTCTCCTTCTCCCTCAGAGTCCATAAGTCTGCTCTACACATCTGTATCTCTTTTGCTGTCTTGCATACAGGGTCCTCATTACCATCTTTCTAAATTCCATATATATGTGTTAGTATACTGTATTGGTGTTTTTCTTTCTGGCTTACTTCACTCTGTATAATTGGTTCCAGTTTCATCCATCTTATTAGAACTGATTCAAATGTATTCTTCTTAATGGCTTCACAATGGCTTAATACTCCATTGTGTATATATACCACAGCTGTCTTATCCATTCATCCGCTGATGGACATCTAGGTTGTTTCCATGTCCTGGCTATTATAAACAGTGCTGCAATGAACATTGGGGTACCATAGCTTTTAAATCTCACCAATGACACAGAAAAAAAATGACCTTTGATTTTAACTACAAAATACTTTTATTTATGTTTGTGATTATAAGTTCTTCTTTCTTTCAGAACTTGTGAGAGAAATAATTCTATTCTCACTTAAATCCTCAGAAGTTCCTTCACTAGTGGCTTCTTTTCCTGAGGATAAACTTGGGATTTCTTTTTCCTATTCCTTATCAGATTCATTTTTCCACATTTAGACCTCTCTACTTTTTTCCTCTGTTCAGTATATTAAAGATACCTTGAGTGCATATCTATGGCTTCCTCTGCATCATTTTTGTAACACTTGAATATTCTGCCCTCTCTGTGTCATACTATAAGCTTCCACAAGGCATACAGATAACTGAGTCCTTGGAAACATGAGCTGGCAGGGAAAGTTTCTCTAGCTGAGCTTTATTTACCAATGCAGAAAGAAAGTTTTACGTGAAATTATTCTTCAAGTTATGTAACAATTCATGTTGCTTCAAATTCTTCTTGACATTAGATTTAGTGATCCATACCAATCTGGAAGATCTGGCTTAAATTTGTATCTCACCGATTCTTTGTATATTTTGAACACTTCTTCAGATTTTTCTTAGCTGTGGATTAACTCATTCATAAAGCATTTCTTTGAGTCTCTTGTTGGTAGTTCTTTGGAGCTTTTTCTTATCAATTTTCAGAGTCTATTAAGTCTATATATAATAACTTTGCTAGTTTTATAGATGGAAAGTATCTTTTCCTGCTTTGTGGCTTGCATTTTCGGTCCTTCAATAGAATCTTTAGAATTCTGTATGAGGGTCAGGAAGCAACATTTAGAACTGGACATGGAACAACAGACTGGTTCCGAATAGGGAAAGGAGTATGTTAAGGCTGTATATGGTCACCCTGCTAATTTAACTTATATGTAGAGTACATCATCAGAACCGCTGGGCTGGATGAAGCACAAGCTAGGAATCAAGATTTCCAGGAGAAATATCAATAACCTGAGATATGCAGATAACACCACCCTTATGGCAGAAAGAGAAAAAGAACTAAAGAGCTTCTTGAGGAAAGTGAAAGAGGAGAGTGAAAAAGTTGGTTTAAAACTCAATTTTAAGAAAACTAAGATTATGGCATCTGGTCTCATCTTTGCATGGCAAATAGTTGGGGATATAGACTTTATTTTAGACTTTATTTTCTTGGGCTCCAGACTCACTGCAGATGGTGACTGGAGTCAGGAAATTAAAAGACACTTGCTCCTTGGAGGACTTCCCTGGTGGCTCAGACGGTAAAGTGTCTGTCTACAATGTTGGAGACCTGGGTTCTATCCCTGCATCGGGAAGATCCCCTGGAGAAGGAAATGGCAATCCATTCTAGTACTATTGCCTGGAAAATCCCATGGACAGAGGAGCTCCATGGAAGAAAATCTATGACCAAACTAGAAAGCATATAAAAAACAGAGACATTACTTTGCCAACAAAGGTCTGTCTAGTTATGGCTATGGTTTTTCCAGTAGTCAAGTACGGATGTGAGTGTTGGACTATAAAGAAAGCTGAGCACCAAAGAATTGATGTTTTTAAACTATGGTTTTGGAGAATACTCTTGAGAGTCCCTTGGACAGCAAGGAGATCCAACCAGTGCATCCTTAAGGAAATCAGTCCTGAATATTCATTGGAAGGACTGAAGCTGAAACTCCAATTCTTGGCCACCTGATGCGAAGAACTGACTCATTAGAAAAGACCCTGATGCTGGGAACGATTGAAGGCAGAAGGAGAAGGGGATGACAGAGGATGAGATTGTCAGATGGCATCACCAACTCAATGGACATGGGTTTGAGTCAACTCCAGGAGTTATTGATGGACAGGGAGGCCTGGAGTGCTGCACTCCATGGGATCACAAAGAGTCAGACATGACTGAACTGAACTGAATAGTATCTTTTGAAGAGCAAATGATCTAAATAATAATGTATCAAGCATATAAATCATTTCTGTAAAGGTAACTTTTTATTCCTTGTTTAAGAATAATTCTCTACCATAAGATTTTGAAGATATTTTATTTCCATTATATATTATTATAAATATACTTGTTGTTATAAATATGTATAATTATATTATCATGAACTCTTGAAGTATCAAAGTTTTAAAATTGAATACACATTTAAGCACCTTCTTTTCTCACTTTTCCTCTTTGTATCTTTAAGCTTCCATCTAAAGTCATTTTCCTTTGCCTGAAGAAATGCCTTCAGAATTAAACTTAAGACAAGTTATTAGGCATATATTTTCTTACTATTTTTTGAAAGCATATTTATTTTAATTTGTACGTGTGTGTATAAAATTCTAAGATTGATTTTACTTTGTTTCATCACTTATAAAATATAACCCTAATAGCTTCTTGTTCCTATTTGCACTCATGGTATCAGTTACCCAACTCTCCTTACTGCAAAGTCAATCTGTATTTTTTCATCTACATAATTTTTAGATTTGTCTTTTATTTTCTTCAGTGTCACTACTGTCTATGTGTGGATTATTCTAGTGCTACATTTGCTCTGCTTAACATTTGATGATCGTAAACCTATAGATTAGAGTCTCGATATTTAGAAAAATCTCTTAGCTACTATTTCTTCAAATACTGCTTCTGCCCAATTACCTTTGTTTCTTCCTTCTGGGTTTCACATAAACCTTTTTGTGTATATCCCAAATTTTAATTTTCTGCTTTTAATTCTGTAATGTTTCTTTTAGGCTCTTTCTCAGTTTATGACATATTTTTTTTTATTATGGGTATAATCTGTTCTTAATGACATCAATTTAATTCTTAAATTCAGGTTTTTTTATGAGGTTGGCCAAAAACTTCATTTTGTTTTTCCATAAGTTGGCTCTAGTAGCACTTTGTTGTCTTTTTAATTTCATTCAAAGCAGTTTTGTTTGATTGTATTGTGACAATTATCATATCAATGCACATTCAGTTCAGTTCAGTTGCTCACTTGTGTCTGACTCTTTGTGACCCTATGGACTGTAGCACGCCAGGCCTCCCTATCCATCGCCAGCTCCTGGAATTTACTCAAACTCACATCCATTGAGTCAGTGATGCCATCCAAATATCATCCTCTGCTGTCCCTGTCTCTTATACACATCTAGATGTGTATAAGAGACAGAATAATATCTATGAAAACTAAACCCATGTGATTTTATATAAGCAGTACCTTTCTCAAAGTAATCAAGATGTGTATAAGAGACAGGATATTAGGTGTAGGCTTTTCATATATGATCTATATTACGTTGAAGTATGTACCCTCTACACCCACTTTGTTGAGATTAAGTTTGAATTTTTGTCAAACACTTTTCCTGTATCTATTGAGGTGATTGTATGATTTTTACTCTTTATTTTGTTACTTTACTTAATAGTCTAGTCCTCTCTCCTCCCACCTTCAATATTTCCCATTATCAGGGTCTTTTCTAATGAGTCAGTTCTTCACATCAGGTGGACAAAGTATTGGAGTTTCAGCTTCAGTATCAGTCTTTTCAATGAATACTCAGGACTGATTTCCTTTAGAATCAACTGGTTGGATTTCCTTGCAGTCCAAGGGACTCTTAAGAGTCTTCTCCAACACCACAGTTCCAAAGCATCATTTCTTTGGGGCTCAGCTTTCTTTATAATCCAACTCTCACATCCATACTTGACTACTAGAAAAACCATAGCTTTGACTAGATGGACATTTGCTGCAAAGTAATGTCTCTGCTTTTTAATATGCTGTCTAATTTGGTCATAATTTTTCTCCCAAGGAGCAAGCATCTTTTAATTTCATGGCTGCAGTCACTATCTGCAGTGGTTTTGGAGCCCCAAAAAATAAAGTCTGTAACTGTACCTTAAAGTTTATCAAAACTGGTAATTTTTTATGTAGCCATTTTAATATTGAAGATGAAAGAAAAAATCAAACATTGTGGGCATATTATACTTTATTATTTCAAGAAAGGTAAAAATGCAATTGAAACGCTAAAAGGAAAATTATGCAGTGTATGAGAACGTGCTGTGACAGATCGGATATGTCAAAAGTGGTTTGAGAAGTTTCATGCTGGAGATTTATCTGTCGCTCCAAGGTTGGGTAGGTCAGAGGAAGTTGATAGTGATCAGATAAAGACATTAATTGAGAACAAATAGTACACCATGTGGGAGATAGCCAACATACTCAAAATACCCACATCAAGTGCTGAAAATATGTACCAGCTTGGTTACGTTTATCATTTTCATGTTTAGGTTCCACATACGTTAAGCAAAAGAGCCTTCTTGACCATATTTCTGCAGGTGATTCTCTACTTAAATGTAATGAAAACATCCTGTCTTTTAAACAAATTGTAATGGGCAATGAAAAGTGGATATAATGTGTATCATAATGTGGAATGGAATTGATCATGGGGCAAGCAAAATGAACCACCAAAAACCACACCAAAGGCCAGCTTCACTCAAATAAACCGATGCTGTGTATATGGTGAGATTGAAACGGAGTCCTCTGTTATAATCGCCTTCTGAAAAACAAAGTGATTAATTCCAACAAGGACTTGTCTCAGTTAGACCAACTAAAAGCAGCATTTGATGAAAAATACAGTCAACAGAAAACATAATCTTCCATCAGGATAATGCAAGGCCACCTATTTCTTTGTTTACCAGGCAAAAACTGTTACAGCTTCCCTGGAAGTTCTGATTCCTCCACCGTATTCACAAGACTTTGAACCTTTAGATTTCCATTTATTTTGGTCTTTACAAAGTTCTTTCAGAAAAAAAGGAATTCAGTTCTCTGGAATTCAATTCTTTTGTGACCAATGCAATATTTTCTACTTATATAATTTATATTTGGCTTTTTAATGAACTTATAATGTTTGTAGATTATATATTTAAGTTATTTTTTAGAATTTCTAAGCTGATTTTGCTTTTATAAACCTAAATTTTACAAACTTGATGTGTTTGTTACTGTTGTTATTTTATTTATCCTTTTCCTCATAACTTGTTCAGTAACTAAGTCATGTCTGACTCTTTGTGAACCCACTAACTGTAGCATGCCAGGCTTCCCCGTTCTTCACTATCTCCCAGAGTTTGCTCTGACTCATGTCCACTGAGTCAGTGATGCCATCTTACCATTTCGTCCTCTGTCATCCCTTTCTCCTCTTTCCCTCAATCTTTCCCAACATCAGGGTCTTTTCCAATGAATCAGATCTTCACTTCAGGTGGCCAAAGTACTGGAGTTTCAGCTTCAACATCAGTCTTTCCAATTAATATTTAGGATTGATTTCCTTTAGGATTGACTGGTTTGATCTTGCTCTTCATTTTCATAATTATTTTCATAATGCTATAGTCTTTTTGTGTGTGTGTTATATGATCCTTCATTGTTTACTAGATATTTTATTTAAAATTTTTATAACAATAGTTAGATAAACTAGAATGATGTTATCTTAATATGGAGAGGAAGACTGTTTTATGAAACACCTAGACAAAAGTAACCTGCAATTCACATGTTCGCTAGTAGAGTGAGACCCTTTAACCTCCTGTCGCAGAGGGAGATGATACCTATTCCATCTATTCCATGCCTCTACTATGAGAAACTACATTGGACATTTAGGCTGCTCTGTCATCTTCTTATGGTGGAAAAATTCCCAAAACACTGTGACACCATTCAGGACACAGGCTGGGAAATTTCTCAATGTTTTATTTCTTTCCTAGTTAAGAATGAGAAAAAAATTATCTCTTTCATATATTCTTTAAAATAAATTATGTGTGTTTAATTCAGGGTTATTTATTTGTTTGTTGCTGTTTTATTTCTTTAGTGGAAGAGTTTGTCCAAATTGTCTAATACATTGCTATTGAAGAAATTTCTAATTCTTATCTTAAATTCATTTTGCTTTGTTTTTATAATACACATTGTAATATAAGTATATAATAGTTTATAGATAATCAATTAGCATAAAAACAACATTTTTTCATAATAAGTTAATGTATATATTGGCATGTCTAACAGATCAGACAACATTTATTTGGAAATCACTTATTTCTTTTTTTTAATTTTTATTTTAACTTTATTTTACTTTACGGTACTGTATTGGTTTTGGCATACATTGACATGAATCCACTACGGGTGTACATAAACTCCCAAATATGAACCCCCCTCCCACCCCACATCATCCCTCCGTATCATCTCCATACACCAGCCCCAAGCATCCTGCATCCTGCATCGAACATAGACTGGCGATTCATTTCTTACATGATAGTATACATATTTCAATGCTATTCTCCCAAATCATCCCACTCTCTCCCTCTCCCTCTCCCTCAGAGTCCAAAAGTCCACTCTATACATCTGTGTCTCTTTTGCTGTCTTGCATACTAATAGACAATGCCACAATAATTTCCCAGTTAAAGAGCTTGTCATTGACTATGTTTTTCTTACTATGAAACTAATTAATTCATTCCTTCTATACTTCCTAAATGTCTTTTATTGTGATTTTTTAACATTATTATCTGCTTTTAATTAATTAATAATTTCTGTTAGTGGAATAGAGAAGGGAAAATATATGTTATTTGAAAATATCACTGATAAAATATCTTCTAGGTATCATTCTTACAGTATAAATTATAAGCATGATCAGCTCAACAAATTCAGTCAGTTCAGTTCAGTCGCTCAGTCATGTCCGACTCTTTGCGACCCCATGAATCGCAGCACGCCAAGCCTCCCTGTTCATCACCATCTCCCGGAGTTCCCTGAGACTCACCTCCATCGAGTCCGTGATGCCATCAGCCATCATCCTCGACTGTCCCCTTCTCCTCCTGCCCCCAATCCCTCCCAGCATCAGAGTCTTTTCCAATGAGTACGCTGGATCATGGAAAAAGCTCAACAAATTATGAGTCTAATATTTCAATCAATTAAATAAGATATTCAACATAAGTATATACTTACCTGAGACTCACCTCCATCGAGTCCGTGATGCCATCAGCCATCATCCTCGACTGTCCCCTTCTCCTCCTGCCCCCAATCCCTCCCAGCATCAGAGTCTTTTCCAATGAGTACGCTGGATCATGGAAAAAGCTCAACAAATTATGAGTCTAATATTTCAATCAATTAAATAAGATATTCAACATAAGTATATACTTAGGAACTTGAAAAGATGTAGGTGTTAAGGAGAACAAAATTCTGTTTATGACAAATTATGATATACAGAATTGATTTTCAGTTACTAAAATGATCTTCTTTTATAAACTGGTGTTTCACAAATATTCAAACCATTTTCTTCGTTTCTGTACTACTTGAAATTTACATAATATTTTTACCATAGTTCTTTTTGCTATTCCTATCAAGTAGTTGCTATTGGAATAAAGTGGTTCAAGTTGTATTCAACTACTCTTGTCTGTCGAACTTCAGGTTCTGCTAGAGGAGAATTCAATTTTTCATGCCTTTGAGAACAAACACTTTATACTCCTCTAAGTCAAATTGTGAAAGTATAAAAAGAGATCCATAGAAAAACTATTTTATTGCCTCTCAGCTTTTCCAAGTAAGAAAACAAAAGAGGCTGATCTGGAAATGGCATCAATAGTCTTCATAATACGAGATCAAAGGAAACACCACAACTAGACTCTGGTTTCTTCTTTGAATACTTGAGACAGCTTCCAATAAAAGGCCAAGCTTATAGGTCAAAAAAATATACTGACATGTTTCAAAAAGCTCAGTAGTATCTGTTATATCTAACCTATGTGCTTTTACCTTTGATCAGGACATTGAATGACTTGCTGTCATGTGATGCATGATTTTAAACAAGACTTTCAAATGAGCATTATCATTGCAGCTAAAGAGATGGAGAGCTAAAATGAAAGATGCTGCCCTGCACATAACAGTTGCTTACCTGTACATAACTAGCATAAGATATTTGTGGACAGAATGCAAAAAAAAAAAAGTTATCATTGATGTATATCTACAAAGTTGTATATTAATTGTAACTAATATAGAATTAAATTTTCAACATTTTTTCTTCGAAAATCTTATTTCTAAACTAATAACTATGATCACTAACATACACACAAACACTCAGATACAATCAATCTCACCTCTNTGGACAGAATGCAAAAAAAAAAAAGTTATCATTGATGTATATCTACAAAGTTGTATATTAATTGTAACTAATATAGAATTAAATTTTCAACATTTTTTCTTCGAAAATCTTATTTCTAAACTAATAACTATGATCACTAACATACACACAAACACTCAGATACAATCAATCTCACCTCTTTAAACTGACTCACATAATTAGTTTCATAACTATTGTTTGTGAATGTATTTTTAGGTATAAGCATCATTTCTCTATGAAATATATGAATGTGACATATTTTATAAACATTTTACTTACCATAAAAGCATGTTGAAAGACCTTAGAATACAAGAATAAAAATATTTAACATTTGTGATTTTTTCAGACTAAATCTTAGTCTGGTAATAACTAAGAGAAAGATGATTAATGATGAGCATGTCAATTTTGTAAATAAAATAAATCTTGCAGCTAAATTTTCTTAAGGAAAGCATCACTTGATTTTGAAGAATAACTTGTAAACATAATTATATTTGTGCATGTAGCTCTATATAATTATTAAGGAAAAGGTGAAATGTGTAGCATGAAACCTGGAGGAAAAAGGGCTAAAGATTTTTTAAAATACATATTAATTAATAGCACATATTACTGAGATAATTTTAAAAATCATTTAAAAACATAATCTCCAAATTAACATAAAAGTTTTTGCTGTGCATGTTAATATTCCCTGGGTGAATAGTAATTCTTAATTCTAATTAGGCAAGCTCTCAAAAAATTACATTTTAAAAGGATGTCCTACATAATGTTATGCCAAATCTCAGCATTTATTTTAAAATATTCATGTTATCTAATTAGCATTGTAATATATAACTACCAAAAGCACAACTATTTGAATGGCCTAAGACCTAATACTAGATGCAAAAGTTTAGTGAAGGTATTTCAAGGTGACTCAGTACCAACTCTATTATTAAATGTCAGAATAGCCAATGTTAACATGCTGTTTTCAGAATCAAATGTCTCATTATCTTGTACATGATTTTATGAGGAACCAGAAACTGAAATTCAGGAATGCTAATGAAAATTATTACTAATTCTTTTGTGGTACCCTACATTATGTTATTACTTTTATGGTTTTCTGTCTTCCCTTTAAGTCTGTAATATAAATAAAAAGACATAAAGATACCCTATCTGCAAATATCAAAAATGTCATGTGTCTAATTAGTTAAATATATTTTCCTTTAGAAATTTTATATAATTATATATCTATAGAGAAGTACAACAGAGTGAATATTAGAGAAAAGATAATTGAACATATTCCCTATGGTCTTATTACTCAGTGAACATTGAAATAAAATGTGAATATGGATACATGTCATTAAGGAACATTAAACTGTCAATACAAATGACTGGGCAAGACACTTGTTCCTCATTGCTTTCATTTCATTCAGTGATGTAATAAACAAAAGAATAAATTTGACTGAATCTCTTCTGATAGGGTTTTTCCATTTCAAAAGATTGCCTACCCCATTCTTTGACAACACAAAATAATGAGGGCTTAAATAACTATGACTTTTAGGTTTAAAGACAAGACTGTATATAACAGCACTTAACAAGTGTATGTAGGGGACAATATGTTAAATACTGGCCTTCTGAGATAAAGATATGTGCGATTTTTGATGTTACAATTTTTAATAGTACCAAAAATTCAAAGAACTGTTTGTAGAATGTACTCTGTGTGCTAAGTCGCTTCTGTCCTGTCTGACTCTTTGTGACCCCATGGACTGTAGCCCTCAAGGCCTCTCTCCATGGGATTCTCCAGGCGAGAGTACTGGAATGGATTGCCATTTCCTCCTCCAGGGAAGCTTCCTGACCCAGAGATAAAACCCACGTTTCTTGTGTCTCCTGCATTGGCAGGCAGGCTGTTTGTATAAAAGTCATTTGATTAGCATTTACCTTCCTCCTTAAGAGGTAGACAGGATTCAGAAAGAGAGAAAAAGTTCAAGTGGTGAAAAGGAAGGGAGCAGACAGCACTAATTGTACCTGATAATATTGATTGCAAATTAAAAGCCACCACTTTTGACAGTCAATTCCCCCATCATAAAAAAAANACATAATTATATTTGTGCATGTAGCTCTATATAATTATTAAGGAAAAGGTGAAATGTGTAGCATGAAACCTGGAGGAAAAAGGGCTAAAGATTTTTTAAAATACATATTAATTAATAGCACATATTACTGAGATAATTTTAAAAATCATTTAAAAACATAATCTCCAAATTAACATAAAAGTTTTTGCTGTGCATGTTAATATTCCCTGGGTGAATAGTAATTCTTAATTCTAATTAGGCAAGCTCTCAAAAAATTACATTTTAAAAGGATGTCCTACATAATGTTATGCCAAATCTCAGCATTTATTTTAAAATATTCATGTTATCTAATTAGCATTGTAATATATAACTACCAAAAGCACAACTATTTGAATGGCCTAAGACCTAATACTAGATGCAAAAGTTTAGTGAAGGTATTTCAAGGTGACTCAGTACCAACTCTATTATTAAATGTCAGAATAGCCAATGTTAACATGCTGTTTTCAGAATCAAATGTCTCATTATCTTGTACATGATTTTATGAGGAACCAGAAACTGAAATTCAGGAATGCTAATGAAAATTATTACTAATTCTTTTGTGGTACCCTACATTATGTTATTACTTTTATGGTTTTCTGTCTTCCCTTTAAGTCTGTAATATAAATAAAAAGACATAAAGATACCCTATCTGCAAATATAAAAAATGTCATGTGTCTAATTAGTTAAATATATTTTCCTTTAGAAATTTTATATAATTATATATCTATAGAGAAGTACAACAGAGTGAATATTAGAGAAAAGATAATTGAACATATTCCCTATGGTCTTATTACTCAGTGAACATTGAAATAAAATGTGAATATGGATACATGTCATTAAGGAACATTAAACTGTCAATACAAATGACTGGGCAAGACACTTGTTCCTCATTGCTTTCATTTCATTCAGTGATGTAATAAACAAAAGAATAAATTTGACTGAATCTCTTCTGATAGGGTTTTTCCATTTCAAAAGATTGCCTACCCCATTCTTTGACAACACAAAATAATGAGGGCTTAAATAACTATGACTTTTAGGTTTAAAGACAAGACTGTATATAACAGCACTTAACAAGTGTATGTAGGGGACAATATGTTAAATACTGGCCTTCTGAGATAAAGATATGTGCGATTTTTGATGTTACAATTTTTAATAGTACCAAAAATTCAAAGAACTGTTTGTAGAATGTACTCTGTGTGCTAAGTCGCTTCTGTCCTGTCTGACTCTTTGTGACCCCATGGACTGTAGCCCTCAAGGCCTCTCTCCATGGGATTCTCCAGGCGAGAGTACTGGAATGGATTGCCATTTCCTCCTCCAGGGAAGCTTCCTGACCCAGAGATAAAACCCACGTTTCTTGTGTCTCCTGCATTGGCAGGCAGGCTGTTTGTATAAAAGTCATTTGATTAGCATTTACCTTCCTCCTTAAGAGGTAGACAGGATTCAGAAAGAGAGAAAAAATTCAAGTGGTGAAAAGGAAGGGAGCAGACAGCACTAATTGTACCTGATAATATTGATTGCAAATTAAAAGCCACCACTTTTGACAGTCAATTCCCCCATCATAAAAAAAATATATATCATCAACAGCAACAAAGGAAAAAAAGACAATTATAGTCTCTCCACTTCCACAGAGATTTCAGTGAGAATAGTGATTTTTCTCTTTCTTTCCTGAAAGAGACTGAGCAAAATCAAAATGCACGACTCCATCATAGCATAGAAACGATAGCGTGCCAGTGAATGTCACTTGAAAACTAAAGGGCAATTGTCATATGGATGAAGACAGGTGGGATTATCCCAGGCATTTCTCCTGAATGACACAGTTCATTCCAAACATTGGTAAGGATTGTCTAGAATCAGGACAGGAAAGCAGATCCAGATTCAAATTATATTTCCTGCTATAGCATTATAATTAGAAATATGTTAATGGTTATTTAAAATACATGTAAATTTTATGAATAAGGAAATGGTTTTACTGTACTCACACTGTGTGACAGAGGCAGCTGACAGAATTTTAGGAAATTGTTTAGTTGCTGAACTTCAGTTTTTCCTCCTTCAACTTCCCAAATAAATCTTACTCCTTTAGAGTCGATTTATGTTTCCTAGCATCATGATGCATTTTACCCATTCAGCTATGCTAGTGTTCTGTGAAGCCAGCCAGCAATGATCTCACCTCACCCACAATATAAATCTATCAGTGAATAAACAACATCATTTTTATTTCAATACCGGTGACACACTACATGTCGATTTGGCAGTTAAATAATTTATCTCTCTTCTGGGTGCAATCTGCCGGGCTTATTATAACTCTACTCCTGATATTCATTTCATGTTTAATAGTTCTGTGCCTCATGAGGATGTCTGTCAATCAATGAAACTGAAATGTCATTCTGACCTTTTATTGGAAACAAGTTACTATTTTTCTCATTTCATCACAAGCTTTTCCCCATTTTATACACTTTAAAAGCTTTAATTAGTTGTATTCAGAAACTCTGTACTAATTAACTTTACAAAGCTACATGCTCCTCAACATGCCTGACACTTTATCTTTTCAGAGGTCATCCAGTTGAGTCTGCCCGAAGATCAGAAACTAAGCATCACAGCGGCAACGGTGGGGCAGAGTACCGTTCTGAGCTGCGCCATTCAGGGCGCACTGAGACCCCCCATCATTTGGAAGAGGAACAATATTATTCTCAACAACTTAGATTTGGAAGACATCAATGTGAGTACATCAACAGAGGTTGTGTATAATTTGTGTATCTCATGTGATATAGACTAGACCTTGTGAAGTCTGAGGAGCTTAATGAAATCAGATATTACAATTCAAGAGAATTATTACACTGTCATATCCATTCTACTATCTGGAAGGCATTTATGGAATATTTAAAATTATCCAAATCACTTGTTTAAGCACGGTAAGCACATTATATACCACTGTGTTGGTGACATTGCTCTAAGAATTTCTGTAATTACCAACAACTAATTAAATGACAACCCACTCCAGTACTCTTGCCTGGAAAATCCCATGGACGGAGGAGCCTGGCGAGCTACAGTCCATGGGGTCGCAAAGAGTCGGACATGGCTGAATGACTTCACTTTCACTTTTCTTTCTATCTCTATATACGAGCTATTAGAGTTGCAATAGCCTGTAGCTTACGAAGTGTTAAAGTGGGTAAAGGCAGTTTTAGCTTCAAATACTTCATAATGTGTTAGAACAACACATATTAATAAAATAAATAAATGGTTTATTTCCTGGAATGAAGGAATATATTTCATCACTGTTTATACCTAGAGATTCAAAATCTAAATTCAATAGGGCACAGCCCAAGTCATGAGACAAAACCTGAACAACTGCAGGAAATTAATTTCTTCTTTCCATGTCATCTATTGAAAATGAGCATGAAGAAGTGACCATCATCTTAGATGATGGAAAGAAGTGAAAATTGTATGTTATGGGATGCCCACAGAAAAGAGCTGAGACAATCCTTTTCCTTAGTGATGTATTTGTGTATAGATTTTAGTTATTTTTTTACTCTCGCTTAAGAGAGCCATCACCCATGCACTTATTCTTTGCTACTTTTTAAAGAATCCCTAAATCACAGGTCCAAGATATTCACTCATATTTGTTACATTTTACTAATATTCTTGTTTAATGTCTTTGAATGCTTCAAAAGAGAAATGCCTCCAAATTTATAATTTTTTATTTTGATAAAATTTTTCTAACTTTGCTTATATCTGGGAAATTTCCTCAGGTTATATGGAAAATAATGTTTAATTTGCCACGATGCTAAGACACTTTGTGCCATAATCTCAGGACAATTTAAAACTGTTTAAGAGGCATGGCCTTAAACAAAATCATCTCAGGTTTGTGTTATGGATTATTGTGTTTGCTTTTTTTTTTTTACTCGCTTAAGAGAGCCATCACCCATGCACTTATTCTTTGCTACTTTTTAAAGAATCCCTAAATCACAGGTCCAAGATATTCACTCATATTTGTTACATTTTACTAATATTCTTGTTTAATGTCTTTGAATGCTTCAAAAGAGAAATGCCTCCAAATTTATAATTTTTTATTTTGATAAAATTTTTCTAACTTTGCTTATATCTGGGAAATTTCCTCAGGTTATATGGAAAATAATGTTTAATTTGCCACGATGCTAAGACACTTTGTGCCATAATCTCAGGACAATTTAAAACTGTTTAAGAGGCATGGCCTTAAACAAAATCATCTCAGGTTTGTGTTATGGATTATTGTGTTTGCTTTTTTTTTTTTTAACTGAGGTAAAATGGTATATAATATTTTACTTGTTTCAGATGTAAACCATAAAGCAATCAATCTTTGTATGCATTTCAAAGCAATTACCATAATGAGTCTAGTTACCATCCATCATCATGCAGTTGACCCCCTTCACTCATTTCCCCAACTCTTTTACCCTTTCCAATCTGATAACTGCCCATCTGTCCTCTGTATATACAAGTTCTGTGTTGTATGTTTGTTTTGTTCTTTATACTCCATATATAAGTGAAATTGTCTGATTTATTTCATTTAGCATAACATCCTTTGGTCTGCTACAGAAAATGACACTTCCTTCTTTTTATTTGGCTGAGTAGTATCCACTGTGTGTATATTTGTGTATATGTGTGTGTACATATATATGTATGTGTGTATACATATATATGTATATGTGTGTACATATATATGTATGTGTGTGAGAGAGGGAGATAGAGAGAAAGAGAGCTCTCCTCAGTTGCATCCAGCTGTTTGTGACCTCATGGACCACAGCCCACCAGGCTCCTCTGACCATGGGATTCTCTGGCAAGAATGTTGGGGTCAGTTGCCATACCCTCCTCCAGTGGATCATACTGACTCAGGGATTGAACTCATGTCCCCTGCTTGTCAGGTGGATTTTTAAACTGCTGAGCCATTGGAGGGAAGCACTCAGCAGGTAAAGAATCTGACTGCAATGCAGGAGACACAGGAGATATGCATTCAATCCCTGGGTCAGGAAGATTGCCTAGTGGAGGAAACGGCAACTCACTCGAGTATTCTTGCCTAAAAGATCCCATGGAGAGAGGAGCCTGTAGGGCTACAGTCCATTGAGTCACAAATAGTTGAACATACCTGAGCAACTGAGCATACACACACACAAATATATGTGCATCACATCATTATCCATTCATCCATGGATAGGCAGTAATTTACTTCTATATCTTAAAGTTTGTAAATAATGCTGTATTAAACATAGAAACACATATATCTTTTTGAATTAGTGTGTTCATTTTCTTAGGTTAAGTACACAGAAGTGGAATACCTGGATTATATGGTAGTTTTAATTTTAATTTTATGAGTAATCTCCATACTCTTTTCCATAGTGGCTGCACCAATTGACATTTCTACTAAGAGTGTACAAGGTTTTCCTTTTTCCCACATCCGCTTTAGCACTTATTATTTCATGTAGCTTTGGTAACTGTCATTCTAACAGGTGTGAGGTGATATCTTACTGTGGTTTTGATTTGCATTTCTCTGATAGTGATGTTGAACATCTGTTTATGTGGCTGTTATCGATTTGAATTTCTTCTTAGGAAAAATATCTATTTGGATTCTTTGCCTATGTTTTTGATTGGATTGTTGGCTGCTTTGCTGTTGAGGTATTTGAGGTATTGATATGTTTTGGATATTAACTCCTTTACCAAGCATTTGGTTTGCAAATATTTTCTCCCATTCAGCAGGTTGTTTTTGTTTGGTTTTGTTTTGCAGATGGTATCCTTTGCTGTCCAGAAGCCTTTTACTTAATGCACTCTATTTTCTTGTTCTTGCTTTGGTTGCCGTTGCTTTTTGGCTAAGAGCCCGGAGTCCACAAGAAGTGTGATATCAAGGAGCTTGGCTGTTGTTGGTCAGTCACTCAGTTATGTCTGTGACCCCATGGACCACAGCATGCCAGGCTTACCTTTCATTCACTATCTCCAAGAGTTTACTTAAACTCTTGGAGCTCAGCACCTATGTTTCCTTCTAGAAGATTTTATGGTTTCAGGTATCACATACACATCTTTAATCCATTTTGTATTTATTTTTATGTAAGGTGTAAGATAGTGGTCCAATTTCAATCTTTTGCATATGACTGTTTAATCTTCCCAGCACAGTTTATTTAAGGGACTATTCTTCCCCATTGCATTTTCTTGGCTTCTTTATTATTAATGTTATTATCTGTGAGTTTATTTCTGGGCCCTTTATTCTTTTCCACTGATATATCTGTTTCCATGGAAGATTATTTTTATTACTATAGGTTGTAGTATTGTTTGTAATCAGGAGGCATGATGCCTCCAGCTTTGTTTTGTTATCTTAAGAGTGATTACACTATTCAAGGTCTTTATGATTTCAAATACATTTTATAAAAATTTGTTCTATTTTTTCAAAGAATTTATCCATTTCTTTTAGTTTGTCAACTTGTTAGTGTATAATTATATATAGTAGCATTTTCTGATCCTATGCATTTCTCTGGTATCAGTTGTAACAATCTCTCTTTTCATTTTTAAAATTTATTTATTTTTTAATTGAAGGATAATTGTTTTACATAACTTTATTGTTTTCTATCAAACCTCAACATGAATCAGTCATAGGTATACACATATCTCCTCCCTCTTGAAACTCCCTCCTGTCTCACTCTCCATCCCACCATGCTAGATTGATACAGAGCCCCTGTTTGAGTTTCCTGCAACATATAGCAAATTCCAGTTGGCAATCTATTTTACATATGGTAATTCAGGTATGACCTAGATCAAAGACCTTATGATTACACAGTGGAAGTGACAAATAGATTCAAGGGATTAGAACTGATACAGTGCCTGAAGAACTATGGATGGAGGTTCCTAACATTATATAGGACACAGTGATCAAGACCATTCCCAAGAGGCAAAATGGTTGTCTGAGGAGGACTTACAAATAGCTGAGAAAAGAAGAGAAGTGAAAGGCAAAGGAAAAAAAGGAAAGATATAGCCATTTGAATGCAGAGTTCCAAAGAAGAGCATGAGAGAGTTAAGAAAGCATTCCTCAGCAATCAATGCAAAGAAATAGAGGAATACAATAGAATGGGAAAGACTAGAGATCTCAAGAAAGTTAGTGATACCAAAGGAACATTTCATGCAAAGATGGGCACAATAAAGGGCAGAAATGGTATGGACCTAACAAAAGCAGAAGACATTAAGAAGAGGTGGCAAGAATAAACAAGAACTATAAAAAAAAAAGATCTTAATGACCCAGATAACCACAATGGTGTGATCATTCACCTAGAGCCAGACATCCTGGAATGTGAAGTCAAATGGGCCATAGGAAACTCACTACAAACAAAGCTAGAGGAGGTGACAGAATTCCAGTTGAGCTATTTCAAATCTTGAAAGATGATGCTGTGAAAGTGCTGCACTCAATATGCCAGATCACCTAGAGCCAGACATCCTGGAATGTGAAGTCAAGTGGGCCATAGGAAACTCACTACAAACAAAGCTAGAGGAGGTGACAGAATTCCAGTTCAGCTATTTCAAATCTTGAAAGATGATGCTGTGAAGGTGCTGCACTCAATATGCCAGCATATTTGGAAAACTCAGCATTGGCCACAGGACTGGAAAAAGTCAGTTTTCATTACAATCCCAAAGAAGGGCAATGCCAAAAAATGTTCAAACTACTGCAAAAGTGCACTCATCTCACACTAGCAAAGTAATGCTCACAATTCTGCAAGCCAGGCTTCAATAGTATGTGAACTGTGAACTTCCAGATGTTCAGGTTGGATTTAGAAAAGGCAGAGGAACCAGATATCAAATTCCCAACATCCGTTGGATCATAGAAAAAGCAAGAGAATTCCAAAAAATAACATCTACTTCTGCTTTCTTCATTATGCAAGCAAAGTAATGCTCACAATTCTGCAAGCCAGGCTTCAACAGTATGTGAACTGTGAACTTCCAGATGTTCAGGTTGGATTTAGAAAAGGCAGAGGAACCAGATATCAAATTCCCAACATCCGTTGGATCATAGAAAAAGCAAGAGAATTCCAAAAAATAACATCTACTTCTGCTTTCTTCATTATGCCAAAGCCTTTGACTGTGTGGATCACAGCAAACTGTGGAAAATTCTTCGAGAGATGTGAATACCAGGCTACCTTAACTGCCTCTTGAGAAATCTATATGCAGGTATCAGATATGAGTCAGTTTTTATACCCTGTTAGTGTATTGTCTGTTTTCTCAAAAGTGGGTCTAAATTCCATTAAACTGTGTAAAGTTAAATTTATCAGTGCTTTTTAAGTCAAAGGGAATCAGTAACAATTTGTACTATTTTCTGATTACTTAATATATATAATATTTACTATTTATTTACCTACTCAATACACTAATACCTTCTGATTGCAAAAGATTAAAATAATATAGACTTTTTTTAAAGCATGCTTACTCTTCACCTTTATATCCACTTACTGCTGTTCTCAGGTGCAGAAGTCCTGTGGATATACTTTGAATCCCCTTCCCATGAATTGCAGATACAGTTTTGTTTATTTAATGATATATTTATATTACATCTCATTACCTCATTACCTCACTAGCCTTAAAAACAACTACATGAAGCAAGAAATGTTCCTATTTACACACATGAGGATTTTTGTTTAACAGAGTTGTTCACCCCAAGTTGGCGAGCTTTTAAATGGTACACCTGGGATGTTTACATGGTCTAATTTACTCTAGATCATGAGCTTAACTATTGCATGGATGTGAGAAGCTCTGTAGTGTTCTGCTGCCCTTTGTAAAATGGATCACAAATAATTCTGGCTCCTATATATTACAAATAGGTGTGTTATATTCTGCTATTGGGTGCAGGATTGATTTATGTCAATTGATGTTTGAAGACCTTCACTTTGCCTGTTTTGTAGGCAAATGATTAAAAAGGGGACTGCTGAATTACTGGAGGAAAGATGATACAGAGGTTTGCAACATAGGCTGGGGATTCAGACTATCTAGAATCCAGTTAATAAAAGTCTCTTGGAAGTGACATGTCTTCTAGCAAGTGATGTAACCTCCTTGTGCCCCACTTCCTTTTCTGTGAATCGAATATACCAATAGAATTAATTCATATTTTTTGTGAGATATTTTCAGCTGGTAACACTCAGTAAGACATAAAGTAAATGTTCAATCAAACTAGCTACTTTGTATTTTCTTCTCTCTCATTTCTTCCTCCTACTCACTCTTCTTTTTTCTTCTCTTCTTCCTAATATTTGTTTCAAGGAGCACTGCCATTTACCTGAAATAATGTGACTAGAACATAGGATACATATAGTAATAATTGAGTTGGAGACTTGCAGAAAATGCCAGCACCAAATTGTATCCAGTCATAGCCACTGAAATTGGAAGATTTGTTTCTATTCATGCAGCTTTAAAATCATGCTGCTATATCTCTCTATTAGCAATCTTCTATTAATCTTTCCTCTAAAGATATGCCATTACATTCAGTTAGCTATTATGTATTCATCTATCTTTTTTGGTATGTCCTCAATCTTCTTTCTGCCCAAGATTCCAAAAGAGATAACTGGCTTATTTTGATCACCCAGTTTTGGATGAAGTGTGGCACCCAGGCTTCAAATGTGGTATGGTTGTGACTGAGCGTGAGTCCTAATTCTGACCTGATGGTGATAAGGGAGTGAAGATGAGGATGACAAGGTATAGAGTAAAAATCTTCTATTCAACTTACTTCTCTCCAGCTGCTTTCTGGTTTGCAATTTCCCTTTATTTAGGAAGGCTTCCCTGGTGGCTCAGATGATAAAGTGGCTGTCTGCAATGCAGAAGACCTGGGTTCAATCCCTGGGTTGGGGAGAAGATGAGGATGACAAGCTATAGAGTAAAAATCTTCTATTCAGCTTACTTCTCTCCAGCTGCTTTCTGGTTTGCAATTTCCCTTTATTTAAGAAGGCTTCCCTGGTGGCTCAGATGGTAAAGTGGCTGTCTGCAATGCAGAAGACCTGGGTTCAATCCCTGGGTTGGGGAGATCCCCTTTAGAAGGAAATGGCAGCCCACTCCAGTACTCTTGCCTGGAAAATCCCATGGAAGGAGGAGCCTGGTAGGCTACTGTCCATGGGGTGGCAAAGATTTGGACATGACTGAGTGACTTCACTTTCACTTTATTAAGGAGGTTTGATTAAGGAAGGCAAGGTGAGTATATAGACAAAGATATAGAATTGAGAGGAATGTGGATAGAAAACACAATTCACTGACAGGATTGGTGGTCAGAAGTGAAAAAAACAGAGGAGATGAAATGTAGCATTTTTTGAGTGTCTTGACTTAACCAAGAAAAGTTTCAGTATATCTCTGGAAAGAAAAATTTTTTTCTTGATTTTGGCTGGGAAAAATATAAGTTTAAACATTCTGTCTGTATTTCATTTTTAATATCTGTGTCTTTCACCATTCATTAAGATATATTACAATCTGGGGCATATACTTAACATTGAAATGAAATTATATAATACCAACCTAGATTCCAATCCTAGTTTTTCTATTTTTTAGCTGTGTGACCACAACAAATTGATTGAAGATTAAGCTTCTACATCTTTATCTACTAAGAAAGTATTATTGTAAAATTCAATGACATAAATGCTCAATAAAAAACATTATTTTATCACTGTTTGTAGATTGATTTTATATGGCATTGTACATCATGGTGAATAGCAGAGCCCCATGAAAATATTATTTTGAAAATTACCTAAGTAATAAGCATAACTATGACTTTCAACAACTTTATAAGTAGATCTGTTAGATAAATGCAGAACTTCTTGGTTAATTTCAATTTCAGATATATGATAAATCAATTATTGCCATAGGTATGTACCTACCAAACGTTGCATGTGATATGCTTATATAAAATATTTCTTGTCTATCTGAAATTCACCTTTAACTAGATGCCATATATTATTTCTTAAGTCTGACACTCAATTTACATGAAACTCAAATTAGTTTGAATACTGCATTATGCTACTCTTCTAAAAATGTCACTGAGGCTTATATCACTGATATGAAATGCTTGAAATGCTAAAAGTTCATCTGAAGAAAAATCCTGGGTTTTGTAAATTCTTTTTACTTTCTTATTCTCAACATTTATTCTGTGATTTTTGTTTTTTACATCTATCTAACCTGAGAAAGAGGAGAGTTAAAAAGTTGGCTTAAAGCTCAACATTCAGAAAACTAAGATCATGACATCTGGTCCCATCACTTCATGGGAAATAGATGGAGAAACAGCAGAAACAGTGGCAGACTTTATTTTGGGGGGTCTCCAAAATCAAGCAGATGGTGATTGCAGACATGAAATTAAAAGACACTTACTCCTTGGAAGGAAAGTTATGACCAACCTAGACAGCATATTAAAAAGCAGAGACATTACTTTGCCAACAAATGTCCATCTAGTCAAAGTTATGATTTTTCCAGAAGTTGTGTATGGATGTGAGAGTTGGACTGTGAAGAAAGCTGAGCACCGAAGAATTGATGCTTTTGAGCTGGGGTGTTGAGAAGACTCTTGAGAGTCTCTTGGACTGCAAGAAGATCCAACCAGTCCTTCATAAAGGAGATCAGTCCTAGGTGTTCATTGGAAAGACTGATGCTGAAGCTGAAACTCCAGTACTTTGGCCACCTCATGAGAAGAGTTGACTCATTGGAAAAAACCCTAATACTGGGAGGGATTGGGGACAGGAGGAGAAGGGGACGACAGAGGATGAGATGGCTGGATGGCATTACTGACTTGATGGACATGAGTTTAGGTAAACTCCAGGAGTTGGTGATGGACAGGGAGGAGGCCTGGTGTGCTGTGATTTATGGGGTCGCAAAGAGTCAGACAAGATGTGTATAAGAGACAGGCTACAGAAATNCTCCTTGGAAGGAAAGTTATGACCAACCTAGACAGCATATTAAAAAGCAGAGACATTACTTTGCCAACAAATGTCCATCTAGTCAAAGTTATGATTTTTCCAGAAGTTGTGTATGGATGTGAGAGTTGGACTGTGAAGAAAGCTGAGCACCGAAGAATTGATGCTTTTGAGCTGAGGTGTTGAGAAGACTCTTGAGAGTCTCTTGGACTGCAAGAAGATCCAACCAGTCCATCATAAAGGAGATCAGTCCTAGGTGTTCATTGGAAAGACTGATGCTGAAGCTGAAACTCCAGTACTTTGGCCACCTCATGAGAAGAGTTGACTCATTGGAAAAAACCCTAATGCTGGGAGGGATTGGGGACAGGAGGAGAAGGGGACGACAGAGGATGAGATGGCTGGATGGCATTACTGACTTGATGGACATGAGTTTAGGTAAACTCCAGGAGCTGGTGATGGACAGGGAGGAGGCCTGGCGTGCTGTGATTTATGGGGTTGCAAAGAGTCAGACACAACTGAGCGACTAAACTGAACTGAACTAAACCTGTGCTAGTAATTGTGTCCAACACCAAGTAGATGACTGAAAAAAAAAAAAAGTGGATTGAATGGACAGAAGTTTACAGTTTCATGGAATATACTGTCCACAACTGACATAATTGCTCAATGTGGCATCTGGAACTCAATTTCCCATCCTTTCTGGGATTCCAGGGGCATGGCTTTCATCTCCAAGATCATCTCAGGGTTCAGGAGGGCTATAGGACCTCCAGTCACCAATCTATTTCCATCAAGCTATAATCAAGGTTCATAGTATTACAAAGCAGGTGAAAGATGAATGGCACTTGTTCCTGGAAGTCCCACAGTTTATAGGTCACTGATGTGCCGTTATTGAAATAACTATACCAGGAAGACCTGTAAATACAGTTGTTTAGCTGGGCATAACTGCTCAGCTTTCAGTTACAAAGGAGGACAAGGAGAACAATCTCAAACTCTCTTTACAAGGCCATCTAAGAGAATATAAGATGTTTCAGTTATGCTTTGTCTTTCTGCATTGATCAAACATGATTATCCCTCTGAATTCAAATTTGAACAGCTCTACATACCATTTAAGTTCCGTCCGTAGTTCTATCTGTTTCAATTTATTTCTTTCATTGTTTTGCTTTTGCAGTCCTTTGGTGGCTCAGATGGTAAAGCATCTGCCCGCAATGTGGGAGACCCAGGTTCAATCCCTGGGTGGGGAACATCCCCTGTAGAAGGAAATGGCAACCCATTCCAGTACTCTTTCCTGGAAAACTTCATGGCCAGAGGAGCATGGGGTTAACATTTCATGGGGTCACAAACAGTCAGACACGACAGCGACTTCACTTTCACTTTTCAGTTTCCTTAATATTTTACTAACCACTTTTTCATTCAGTCTGATGATTTTTCTTTCTGATCATTGTCAAGATCGTTCTACCTCTGCAACTTATTTGGTGTAACTCTCACCATGTATACTTGATCTCCATTTAAAAAAAAGCAGTCTGTTGGAAAAAATCACAGATAATAAAACAACTAAAATAAACATTTTGTTTCAAATCAGGATCCAGTTGCTGGTAGCACTTGTCATATTACTAGCTTTTTTTTTTTTTTTTAATGCTAAATTTTCTAGTATATAGCTGGAAAAACTAGCACTGGATGATAGCATATAAAAGAATAATAAATAGAATGTTACTTATACGTCTGGATTATTAAAGCCATTAAATGCTTAATATAGAATATTCTATTCTATTCTGGTAAAAAAAAAAGTTTCAGGGTATATATTGTTCTTCAAATTTAAAAGCAAAATCCCTAAGCCATATTTAGTTCCTAGAAACAGAAGATATACTGTTACTTAATTTTAGCATTAAAACATTGTAGAAATATAACTTTTTCCTTTAAGTGTGTGGTTTTTAAAGTTATTTCAGCTGAGCCACAGGACTTCCCTTGTGGGGCATATTTATATTCATATATTTTATATATACATATGAAAGGGACAGTTTTACCTTTAGTCCATTCATTGGTAACAGCCCAAATTACATAAAGCCAGGTGGTGGTAGTGGTGAAGAACCTGCCTGCTAAGGCAGGAAATGGGAGAGACATGGGTTCTATCCCTGGGTGGGGAAGATCCCCTGGAGGAGGAGGCCATGGGAACCACTCAGTGTTCTTGCCTGGAGAATCCCATTGACAGAGGAGCCTGGCAGGCCACAATCGATGGGATTTTAAAGAGTCAGACACGACTGAAATGACTTAGCACAAACAATTAAAATTATTAAGTTTTCTTTTTAACTTTTTTAGAACCCTGCAGTGTTATGTTTTAATATGGGGCATATTGGAGCACACAATCAAACCTAGTTATTTAAAAAGAAAGCTATTGTCTTTTTTCTTCTCTAGACTATAAACAAGCCATCTCTTTTTCCCCTTCAACAAAAAAGTAGACACTTAATGTTTATAACACATCATTCATCATGTAATTTTTTATCATTGACTCATTTTTAATATAAGACTGAGGCCACTGTGGCTTTTAAAATCCAAGTGAAATCAGAGAATATTTATGATTTAAAATCTTCCAAGACAAATCAAGCAGGGAGCTTTGGCAGGGCTGAGGAAGTTGAATTTACTCCACAAATATACAACATAAAATAGATATTCATCTTTCTACTAAATATGTTATTCAGTTTCATAACATTTGATAACTTGGTGAAATTTCATTTAATTATAAATATTGCCTAAAAATATTTAATTTGCATTAAAATTAATATTATTCCTAAATTGCTTTTTCTTCCGCTGATATTGGAGAGCACTGCATTTTATAATTCAGTTCTCAAAGAATCTTAGTCATTAAAAAGGATATTTTAAAATGTCTTTGCCTAGATTATTTGGAAACATACTTTTGCAAAGTTTATCTAACCATAGGTAAAGATAAAATATCCATGTCTGAATGAGTCTTTCTGGAATAAATATTCACATATCAGTTTGTTGAGTATCTGGTATTTTTTTTTTAATTTTTAATTTATGTTCCTTTTTCAAACTTATGAAAGATCATGTCATTTAAATACATTTATGTGGAATAGTAGTAGGGAAATAGGACATCACTGACATTTCTTTTTTCTTTCAGCAACGACCAAGGCCAAATATCTATAGCAGTTCTTGAAGCGATCAGGCTTGTTTTCTCCTTTTCTTTCTTTCTTTTTTTTTTTTTCCATTATCATGGCTCTGAACCTAGGGCTCTAATTACTTTGTAAGCTGATATATTCCAAATCATAGTTCTACTTGAAATTTTTCTTCTGAGCACTAATATATCCATTTAAATCTGCAAAATTCAAGGCAATGATTTTACCCTTAAAACTATAATATTTGTGTCTTTCCCAGTTCATGTAAATGTAACCACAAACTAAGTATGGCTAGAATTATTTCTCAGTTTTGTCCTCAAATCTAATATGCCATGCTGCTAATGCTGCTGCTAAGTCGCTTCAGTTGTGTCAGACTGTGTGCGACCGCATAAACAGCAGCCCACCAGGCTCCCGCGTCCGTGGGATTTTCCAGGCAAGAACACTGGAGTGGGTTGCCATTTCCTTCTCCAATGCATGAAAGGAAAAGTGAAAGTGAAATCGATCAGTCGTGTCCGACTCAGCGACCGCATGGACTGCAGCCTACCAGGCTCCTCCATTCGTGGCATTTTCCAGGTAAGAGTACTGGAGTGTGTTGCCATTGCCTTCTCCAGCTGCATTAGTTTAACCTCTTATCAGTTCTTGCCTTCAAACTTCATCCTTGCCTACTGAGACTACCCTTTTACTCATAATACAGTCAGACATAGCTCCATAAAATTTACATCTGGAAATTTCACTTTCCTCTTTAAGAACCTTTAATGACTTGTTGGTTTCAGGAAAAAGGAAAGATTCAAATTATTTAATGTATTCTTAAAAGCCTGCTTCTTCCTACGTTTCACCCATGTTCATTCTTTACTACAAACTTTTCAAAACACCATGCATTCTCTGTTGCATGCATGCTAAGTCACTTCAATCATGTTCAATTCTGTGCATCCACATAGACTGTAGTCTACCAGGCTCCTCTGTCCATGAGATTCTTCAGGCAAGATTAGTAGAGTATTCTTGGGAATCTTTCCAACCCAGGGATCCCTTAGATTTCTTGCATCGGCGAGTGAGTTTTTTACCACTAGCACCACCTGGTGTATTACTATTACTTTTGTCAAAAACATTTTTTCTCATTTGGAAAACCTTCCCTTGCCCCTTCCATGTACCTAAATCCAGTTCTCCTTTAAAAATAGAAAAATACTTGCTATGCCTAAACCTGATTTGTTTTAAAATTCTTTGCCTAGTAACTACATTACATACTGTATCACAATAAAGCTATGAATATACTTCTTTCTTCTCTGGACTAGAAACTCTGAACAGAAGGACGTTTGTTCAATTTCATGTTATGATGTTAGCACTATATGGACAAAGAAAATAGTCAACAATTTTTAAATGCTCAAAGAGAAAATGACATAGTGACATGTTTTATATTTTCAAATTTGCATTACTTAGATTGTTCCTGGGCTTTTTTATAGTTAAAACATTGCTAGGGATTTTATTTATTTATTTCGCTACATCAAGGATTATCAATCAACTGATGTTTACTGGCAGTCAATCATTAAAGCCAAGCACAGCTCAATAATTTTTGGATTCAATTTCTTTAATAATATTTCTGATGAAACATTGATTTTTTACTACACTTTCAATTTAATCTTCTACCATATGCAATAAAGTAGATAAAAAAAGATGAGGAGAAACACATATTTGATCATTGTTTAATCTTTATGATCCCCAAATGTTGATTCAACTGCCACACTATTCCAGACACTCAGCCAGATGATAAGAGTACACCTACAAGAAATATCATTCCAGGCCTCAACATCTCACAGGTAGAAGGAATCAAGAAAGAAAATGACTGTGTTACATTCAATAATACATTATAAAACAACTTGATACATATATACATTTGTATACATCATATATTAATATATAAATAGAAACGGGTAGTTAATTTTAAGTTTTTAGAGACATAAAGACATTTAAGATTATATTGGTTTTGCAGTTGAGAGAATACTTAGATGAAGGAGTGGTGTATGGGCTTTGCAAAGGTATATGGGCTTCAAATGGCATGGTGCCTTAACAGACATGATGGTCCCTGTTATGTCTTAGAGTAAGTGAAGGCAATATGTTAATAAAAGACTTGAACATATCAAATAAAATCAGGGTATTCCATTTGATTTTAGAGCATACTTACATTTATAGCAAAAAGCAAGGAACCTAAATATTTACCAACCATTCTAAATTATCATTTTAAAAAATGTATCACCTCATTTACTTCTGAACACATGACATATGTAAATAAACAGCATACCTATGCCCGTACAAGATGAGGGTTATGTTGATTTTTAATGGTATAATTTCAGTTATTGCTTTGTAGTTAACTTTTGTCCCTTCATTTTGGTTCATATATGCAGACAGAACTATAATTTGAATGAACAATACATCCATACAATTTTAAGCCATTTTTACGTTCCTCAGCAAAGGAAACCAACACGCCCCATTCAAAGATGTATAGCTCATGCTAGTTGATCTTACAAACTATCTAAAATACATATAATTAATTTTACAGGAGACTTTTCATTGCTGTTCAATTGCAGCTAAGTTTATTCCAGACCTTTTAAATAATGCCCAGTTTGTGAGAGATCTTACTGCTACAAAATTGATGTTCAACCAAAAAAAAAAAAAAAGGAAAAATTATAGCAAGATAATTGTTTCACAAACACCAAAAAATCATAGGGTTTAAAATCGAAACTATCTTTTGGACTCTGAGGGAGAGGGAGAGGGAGAGGGTAGGATGATTTGGGAGAATAGCATTGAAATATGTGTACTATCATGTAAGAAACGAATCGCCAGTCTATGTTCGATGCAGGATGCAGGATGCTTGGGGCTGGTGTATGGGGATGATCCAGAGGGATGATGTGGGATGGGAGGTGGCAGGGGGGTTCATGTTTGGGAGTTTGTGTACACCCGTGGCAGATTCATGTCAATGTATGCCAAAACCAATAGAGTACTGTAAAGTAAAATAAAGTAAAATGGAAGCTCTAAAACAAAACAAAACAAAACAAAACTATATTGCACAGTTAAAGGCAAAAATGGAGAATTTTTGACCCCCAATCACTTTTCCAGTAATGGTTGATTCTAATTTTTCTTTTCTTTGTCCTTTTCTTCAAGAAGCAAAGCTTATAACTTGATTTAAAATAAGCAGTATGATAGATAGTCCTGTTATATGGATATAACAGTATCTATATAAGCTATCACAGTTATGTTTCTGAGTACTCAGTGTTTTAGACAGAGAAATTTAAGAAGGCTGTTGAGATGATTAAAGAGAAAAGCTGTAAAAAGTCATCTTATTTTGTTATTCCTTCAAGGATTTTTTTTTTATTTCTGTTCAATTTAGCAGAGTTTTGACAAAGATTGGAAACATATACTTTCTTCCTTAGAGTACACACTATTAAATATTAGACAAGGAAGTAAAAACACAAACATTTATTTTTTGCTCACTGGAGGAACTTCATGAAGAGATGTGGGAAATTCAAGTTATGTTTGAGGAACATGTATATTGGCAATTGCTTATAAATTACTGCTTTTCTTCCTGAAAATTATTTATGACATATAATTTAGTAAACATTATTAAATTTATATAACTGATGTTCAAGGATATTTATATTATCATGATTCATAAACCCTTCTTTCAACGGGAAAAGTGAATTGTAATTTTACAACTATTGTCAAAAAATAATGACTCAACTATTGTTCAGCAGGAAGATATTAATTCCTTTTCCATGAATCAAGGTAAATTGAAAGTGATCAAACAGGAGATGGCAAGAGTGAACATCGACATTGTAAGAATCAGCAAACTAAAATGGACTGGAATGGGTGAATTTAACTCAGATGACCATTATATCTACTACTGTCAGCAAGAATCCCTTAGAAGAAATGAAGTAGCCCTCATAGTCACCAAAAAGAATCTGAAAAGCAGTACTTGAATGCAGTCTCAAAAATGATGGAATGATCTCTAATCATTTCCAAGGCAAACCATTCAATATAAAAGTACTCCAAGTCTATGCCTCAACCACTAAAGCTGAAGAAGCTGAAGTTGAATGATTCTCTGAAGACCTACAAGACCATCTAGAAATAAAACCAAAAGAAAAAAAGACGTTCTTTTCATCATAGGGGACTGGAATGCAAATGTAGGATGTCAAGGGTGAAGGGTGAATTCGCTCAGTCGTGTCCGACTCTTTGCGACCCTGTGGACTGTAACCTACTAGGCTTCTCTGTCCACAGGATTCTCCAGGCAAGAATACTGGAGTGGATTGCCATTTCCTTCTCCAGGGGATCTTCCCGACCCAGGGATCGAACCCGGGTCTCCCGCATTGGAGGCACGCGCTTTAACCCCTGAGCCACCAGGGGCTCAGATGTCAAGAGACATCTAGAATAACAAGCAAGTTTGGTTTTGGAGTACAAAATGAAGCAGGGCAAAGGCTAACACAGTTTTGCCAAGAGAATGCACTGGTGATAGCAAACACCTTCTTCCAAAAACACAAGAGATGACTGTATACATGGACATAACCAGATGGTCAATACTGAAGTCAGATTGATTATATTCTTTGCAGCTGAAGATGGAGAAACTCTACACAATCAGCAAAAACAAGACCAGAAGCTGACTGTGGCTAAGATCATGAACTCTTTCACCAAATTCAGATTTAAATAGAAGAAAGTGGGGAAAACTGCTATACCAATGAGGTATGACTTAAATCAAATCCCTTATGACTATATGGTGGAAGTGACAAATAGATTCAAGGGATTAGAACTGATAGAGAGAGTGCCTGAAGAACTAAGAATGGAGGTTTGTGACATTGTACAGGAGGCGGTGATCAAAAATGTCAAGAAAAATAAAAGCATAAAGACAAAATGGCTGTCAGAGGAGGTCTTACAAATAGCTGAGAAAAGAAGTGAAAGGCAAAGGAGCAAAGGGAAGACATAACCATTCGAATGCAGAGTTCCAAAGAATAGCAAGGAGAGATAAGAAAGCCTTCCTAAGTGATCAGGGCAAAGAAATAGAGGAAAACAATAGAATGGGAAAGACTAGAGATCTCTTCAAAAAAATTAGAGATGCCAGGGAGCATTTAATGGAAAGATGGGCACAATAAAGGACAGAAATGGTATGGACCCAACAGAAGCAGAAAACATTAAGAAGAGATAGCAAGAATACACAGAAGAACTACACAAAAATGATCTTAATGATCTAGATAACCAAAATGGTGTGATCATTCTCCTAGAGCCAGGCATCCCAGAAAGTAAAGTTAAGTGGGCCTTAGGAACCATCACTGCAAACAAAGCTAGTTCAGTTGATGGAATTCCAGCTGAGCTATTTCAAATCCTAAAAGATGATGCTATGAAAGTGCTGCACTCAATATGCCAGCAAATTTGGAAAACTCAGCAGTGGCCACAGGACTGGAAAAGATTAGTATTCATTCCAATCCCAAGAAAGGCAGTGCCAAAGAATGTTCAAACTCATCTCACACGCTAGCAAACTAATGCTCAAAATTCTCCAGTCTCGGCTTAAAGAGTATGTGAACCGTGAACCTCCATATATTCAAGTTGGACTTTAAAAGGCAAAGGAACCAGAGATCAAATTGCCAACATCTGCTGGATCATAGAAAAAGCAAGAGAACTCCAGGAAAACATCTACTTTTCCTTTACTCATCATGCCAAAGAGTTTGACTAGGTGGGTCACAACAAACTGTGGAAAATTCTGCAAGAGATAGGAATATCAACCACCTTACCAGCCTTCTGAGAAATCTGTGTGCAGGTCAAGAAGCAGCAGTTAGAACCGAGCATGGAACAATGGACTGGTTCAAATGNCCTCAACCACTAAAGCTGAAGAAGCTGAAGTTGAATGATTCTCTGAAGACCTACAAGACCATCTAGAAATAAAACCAAAAGAAAAAAAGACGTTCTTTTCATCATAGGGGACTGGAATGCAAATGTAGGATGTCAAGGGTGAAGGGTGAATTCGCTCAGTCGTGTCCGACTCTTTGCGACCCTGTGGACTGTAACCTACTAGGCTTCTCTGTCCACAGGATTCTCCAGGCAAGAATACTGGAGTGGATTGCCATTTCCTTCTCCAGGGGATCTTCCCGACCCAGGGATCGAACCCGGGTCTCCCGCATTGGAGGCACGCGCTTTAACCCCTGAGCCACCAGGGGCTCAGATGTCAAGAGACATCTAGAATAACAAGCAAGTTTGGTTTTGGAGTACAAAATGAAGCAGGGCAAAGGCTAACACAGTTTTGCCAAGAGAATGCACTGGTGATAGCAAACACCTTCTTCCAAAAACACAAGAGATGACTGTATACATGGACATAACCAGATGGTCAATACTGAAGTCAGATTGATTATATTCTTTGCAGCTGAAGATGGAGAAACTCTACACAATCAGCAAAAACAAGACCAGAAGCTGACTGTGGCTAAGATCATGAACTCTTTCACCAAATTCAGATTTAAATAGAAGAAAGTGGGGAAAACTGCTATACCAATGAGGTATGACTTAAATCAAATCCCTTATGACTATATGGTGGAAGTGACAAATAGATTCAAGGGATTAGAACTGATAGAGAGAGTGCCTGAAGAACTAAGAATGGAGGTTTGTGACATTGTACAGGAGGCGGTGATCAAAAATGTCAAGAAAAATAAAAGCATAAAGACAAAATGGCTGTCAGAGGAGGTCTTACAAATAGCTGAGAAAAGAAGTGAAAGGCAAAGGAGCAAAGGGAAGACATAACCATTCGAATGCAGAGTTCCAAAGAATAGCAAGGAGAGATAAGAAAGCCTTCCTAAGTGATCAGGGCAAAGAAATAGAGGAAAACAATAGAATGGGAAAGACTAGAGATCTCTTCAAAAAAATTAGAGATGCCAGGGAGCATTTAATGGAAAGATGGGCACAATAAAGGACAGAAATGGTATGGACCCAACAGAAGCAGAAAACATTAAGAAGAGATAGCAAGAATACACAGAAGAACTACACAAAAATGATCTTAATGATCTAGATAACCAAAATGGTGTGATCATTCTCCTAGAGCCAGGCATCCCAGAAAGTAAAGTTAAGTGGGCCTTAGGAACCATCACTGCAAACAAAGCTAGTTCAGTTGATGGAATTCCAGCTGAGCTATTTCAAATCCTAAAAGATGATGCTATGAAAGTGCTGCACTCAATATGCCAGCAAATTTGGAAAACTCAGCAGTGGCCACAGGACTGGAAAAGATTAGTATTCATTCCAATCCCAAGAAAGGCAGTGCCAAAGAATGTTCAAACTCATCTCACACGCTAGCAAACTAATGCTCAAAATTCTCCAGTCTCGGCTTAAAGAGTATGTGAACCGTGAACCTCCATATATTCAAGTTGGACTTTAAAAGGCAAAGGAACCAGAGATCAAATTGCCAACATCTGCTGGATCATAGAAAAAGCAAGAGAACTCCAGGAAAACATCTACTTTTCCTTTACTCATCATGCCAAAGAGTTTGACTAGGTGGGTCACAACAAACTGTGGAAAATTCTGCAAGAGACAGGAATATCAACCACCTTACCAGCCTTCTGAGAAATCTGTGTGCAGGTCAAGAAGCAGCAGTTAGAACCGAGCATGGAACAATGGACTGGTTCAAATTGGGAAAGAATTATGACAGGGCTGTATATTTTTACTCTGCTTATTTAACTTATGCAGAGTATATCATAAGAAACACTGGGGTGGATGAAGCACAAGCTGGAATCAAGACTGCCAGGAGAAATATCAATAACCTCAGAAATGAAGATGATACCACCCTTATGTCAAAAAGTGAGGAGGAACTAAAGATCCTCTTCATGAAAATGAAAGAGGACTGAAAAAGATGGCTTTAAGCTCAACATTCGAAAAACGAAGATCATGGCATCCAGTCCCATCACTTCATGGCAAATAGATGGGGAAACAGTGGAAACAGTGGCTGACTATATTTTTCTGGGCTCCAAAATCACTGCAGATGGTGAATGCAGCTAGGAAATTAAGACTCTTGCTCCTTGGAAGAAAAGCTATGACAAATGTAGACAGCATATTAAAAAGCAGAGACATTATGTTGCCCTCAAATGTCCATCTAGTCAAAGCTATGGTTTTTCCAGTAGTCATGTATGGATTTGACAGCTGGAACATAAAAAAGGTTGAATGCCAAAAATTTTATGCTTTTGAACTGTGGTGTTGGAGAAGACTCTTGAGAGTACCTTTCAGTGCAAGGAGATCAAACAAGACAATCCTGATTGAAATCAGTCCTGAATATTCATTGGAAGGACTGATGCTGAACCTGAAGTATTTGGCCACCTGATGCAAAGAACTGATTCCTTATAAAAGACCCTGATGCTGGGAAAGATTGAAGGCAGGAGGAGAAGGGGATGACAGAGGATGAGATGTTTGGATGGCATCACTGACTCAGATGGACATGAGTTTGAGCCAGCTCCGGGAGCTAGTGATGGACAGGGAGGAACCTAGTGTGCTGCAATCCATGGGGTTGCAGAATCAGACACGACAGAGTGACTGAACTGAATTGAACTGAAGGACAATAAACAGTTTTGTGTTTAATTTAAGAAACCTTTTTCAACATGCCTGAACCAAATTATGCAAGTGTCTCCTCGGACTTTGAACTAGCTTTACCAACTTTCTGGTTTTCTCATTGTTTTTCAACTGCTCAGTCGTGTTCAATTCTTTGTGACCCCCTGGACTCAGGCTCGTGTCCTTCACTGTCTCCCAGAGTTTGCTCAAATTCATGTCCATTGAATTGGTGATGCCATCCAAGCGTTTCGTCTTTGTCATGCCCTTCTCCCACTTCATTCAATCTTTCTTAGCATCAGGGTCTTTTTCAAGGAGTTGGCTCTTTACGTCTCATGGCCAAAGTGTTGGACCTTCAGCCTCAGCACCTGTCCTTTCAATGAATATTCAGGGNGTCTTTGTCATGCCCTTCTCCCACTTCATTCAATCTTTCTTAGCATCAGGGTCTTTTTCAAGGAGTTGGCTCTTTACGTCTCATGGCCAAAGTGTTGGACCTTCAGCCTCAGCACCTGTCCTTTCAATGAATATTCAGGGTTGATTTCCTTTAGGATTGACTCATTCAATCTCCTTGCTCTGCAAGGGACTTTCAGTTCTCCAACACCACAGTTCAAAATCATCAATTCTTCAGTGCTCAGCCTTCTTTATAGTCCAATTCTCACATCCATACATGACTACTGGAAAAATCATAGGCTTGACTACATGGACATTTGTTGGCAAAATGGTGTCTCTGCTTTTTAATAGGCTGTCTAAGTTTCCCCTAGCTTTTCTTCTAAGGAGCAACTGTCTTTTAATCTCATGGCTTCAGTCTCCATTGCTGTGATTTTGGAGCCTTAAGAAATTAATATCTGTCACTGTTTCCATTGTTTTGGCATCTATTTACGATGAAGTGATGGGATCAGATGCTATGATATATATATATATATTTTAATGTTGAGTTTTAAGCCAGCTTTTCACTCTCCTTTTTCAATTCATCAACAATCTCTTTAGTTCCTCTTTGCTTTCTGACATTAGGATGGTGTTATTTGCATATCTGAGGTTATTGATATTTCTTTCGGCAATCTTGATTCCAGCTTTCACTTTATCCAACCCTACATTTCACATGATGTACTTTGCATGTAAGTTAAATTAACAGGGTCACAATATACAGCCTTGATGTACTCCTTTCTCAATTTGGAATCTCTCATTAATGAGATAAATAAAATTTGCCTCATGTTTTCCTTGCATTTGCCTGGGAATTGTGTTTTAGCACTTTTAAAATTATACCTCAACAACATTTTTAGCTCCATACACTTAAAGTTTCTTTAATATACTAGTTTGATATTTGAGAAGATGTTCCTTTTACTTTCTGTAATTGAACAAAAGAGGAAGCTATTATTTATAAAATTTAGTGATAAAATTAGGTATTAGGGATAGGATTTTTGTGTGGAATAAAGGTGTAAGCATCTTAAGTATTTTATTTTTAGGCATGTAGAGACTTTAACACAATCCCTGGCCTCATAGATTTGCACCCCTGAAACACTGCAGTCATCACTCTATTATTTCCCATGTAATAGGATGCTGGCAAGCCAAAGGGATAACTCTAATTAAAAACATTCTCTTTGAGATTTCTCTGGTGGTCCAGTGGTAAGAATTCTCCTTGCCATGTAAGTGTCACCAGTTCAATCCCTGGTCAGGGAATTAAGATCCCACATGCAACCTGGGCAACCAAGTCCAACTGCTACAACTACCGAGCCTGTACATGCCACCACCCATGTACTACAACTGGAAAGTAGCCAGTGTGCAACAACAAAGGTCCTGAGTGCCACAACTAAGACCCCTGCAGCCAAATGAGCAAATAAATATGTGAAATTTAAAAAAAAATTGGCTTTCTTTTTTAATAAGAAAAATAAAAGATATTTTAGCAACCTTCCTATCAGCTTTGTAGAAAAATTATTATTAAGAAGACCATACATCTTTAGGTTAACATCTAGTGGATAGTAACAAGTTAATAGGATTTAGTGTTACTTCCTTCTCAGGAACTTTCTTTTTTATCTTTATTTATTTATAAAATTTTATTTTGTATTGGATTATAGCTGATTAAAGATGTGTATAAGAGACAGNTAAAAAAAAATTGGCTTTCTTTTTTAATAAGAAAAATAAAAGATATTTTAGCAACCTTCCTATCAGCTTTGTAGAAAAATTATTATTAAGAAGACCATACATCTTTAGGTTAACATCTAGTGGATAGTAACAAGTTAATAGGATTTAGTGTTACTTCCTTCTCAGGAACTTTCTTTTTTATCTTTATTTATTTATAAAATTTTATTTTGTATTGGATTATAGCTGATTAACAGTGGTCTCATAATTTCAGGTGAACAGTACTCTTTTCCTTTTGACCTCACTCAAATTACTTTGTTCATTTGCTAATAAGATTGTATCTTATTATATTTGAATATTTTATTAATCAACTAACCGAACAAAGTAACTTTTCAATAAGTTAGAAAAAAGTATATATAACTCCACCGACTATGTCACGGGAATATGTGACAAAACAAAAAATTATTGATAGGGAAATATTTCTTTGTATCTCAGACTCTTAATATCACATAAAATATATTTTTCTTGACACAAATTTAAGGTAGAATATACAACCTGCAATATGCAGATGAATAGTCAAAATAATATAATATATGTACCATAAAAGGTATACATGATCATGTAGTTTACTTAGAAAAAATTATTAGTCTTTAAATGATGCAAATTTTTAAGACTTTGAAAATGTACATACAAATGTCTAAATATACCATTGCCACCATGTTTACTTGAATTTATTTCTCTCATGTTTTAAAAAGTACCCCTGTGCAGTATAATATCAAGAAGTTAAAGACGAGTTGTGTTTGTTGAAGTTACAGTGATCTTGCCATACACTAAAGTCTTATATGAACCAACTATAATTTTAATATATTTCTAAATTGGAGGTAATCTTAACTGAGAATCAGTAGGATAGAATAAAGTAAAAATCATAGGTAATGCCTTATCTGAATCTCCACTTGAATAAAATACACTGCAATGTCTTACACAATTTGATTTAATTACCAAAATTTTTCAGTCACCAGTTCAAATTTCAAACTATACTTATTAAATAAATAAGATATGCTTTGAAAGTTTTAATTTGTTATTAAAGCTGTCTAGTCAAAATGTTGTAGTAATTATGGATGCAAAAGGAGACTATATGGCTCTTTAAATACTAGCCATATTATTAAAAATAATAACAGCATCAAGCACCAAATTTTCGTGTTATGGGTCACTTACATTATTAATAGAAGAATAGAAGGTCCGCCTAGTCTAAATTATAGTTTCTCCAGTAGTTATATATGCATGTGAGAGTTGAACTATAAAGAAAACTGAGTGCCAAAGAATTGATGCTTTTGAACTGTTTTGTTCGAGAAGACTCTTGAGAGTCCCTTAGACTACAAGGAGATCCAACCAGTCCATCCTAAAGGAAATCAGTCCTGAATATTCATTGGACCGACTGATGTTGAAGCCGAAACTCCAGTACTTTGGCCACCTGATGCAAAGAAATGACTGGCTTGAAAAAACCCTAATGCTGGGAAAGATCAAAGGCAGGAGGAGAACGGAATGACCGAGGATGCGATGGATGGATGGCATCACCAACTCAGTGGACATAAGTTTGAGTAAGCTCTGGGAGTTGGTGATGGACAGGGAAGCCTGGTGTGCTGCAGTTCATGGAGTTGCCAAGAGTCAGACACAACTGAGTGACTGAACTGAAAAATATTTATGAGAAAAATTTAGGCTTGAAGCATGAGAAGAAACAAGATAATTTTAAAGAAATATATGGAAACTTTAATTGTAGAGATATTATTATGAAGGTAGAAATGGACAAATAATACTCAGGAGGCACAGAATCAACTACTGCATTGCTATTCTGCCTCTTAGTATAAACTGCCACGGAGAATGAAGTTTTCCTGGCTAAAGCAATAAAATGCTGGTGTATATATGATCAATTATTAATTTGTCCTGAAAGCAATGTATTTGTGTTGTTTGTTGGTTTGTTATTGAACAAATGTTTTATGAAAATGTTGAGAATAAAGCCAAATGGCATTTTGCCCTAAATTCCTATGGAGAGAACCGGTAGATAGCAAGTGAGAGTCTGTTTAGTTTGTTTTTTGTAGGTGTATATGGAACAACTCTATCAAGCAGATGAGGAAAAAAGCAGGAATGAAATATGACTCAAAATCTTAAGTCTTAGTGGCTTAAAAATGAGAGCACGATTGGTAAAAATGGAAGAATCTTGTGAATTGGATTCTTGCTCAAATTAGAATGTCGCTTGCACATGAATATGTTTACTTTCATTGAAGCATTCAAATGACATCCTATAGAAAATAAATGTGATTTGAAGACAAAATTTATTATCCATCTATAAAAACATCTACTCCAAGTGTAAAATGACTTATGCTGACTGTAAAATGGTTCATAAATGACTGTTATTTACTGTTTTGGAGATCCTTCAACTTTCCAGTTATAATTATGATTTTGAGATTGCAAATTCTATCAGTTTATCCTAAGAAATCCACTTATATCATCTCATACTTATGATGGGAGGGGTATTGGTATTCCCATTTGTCAGACAAGAAAGGCTCGAAGAAGGTAGATAATTTCAAGGGGTGAGCTGAGCCGTACTGTCAGAGTAGCTGACTGACACAAAAAGCCAAAATGAAAGTAACATATAAGCCTTTAGTCGCTCAGTGCTAAAGTGTAAGCAAGCAGCTGAATTAGAGAAAATGCTGCTGCTGCTGCTGCTGCTACTAAGTCGCTCCAGTCTTGCCCGATCCTGTGCAACCCCATAGATGGCAGTCCACCAGGCTGCCCCGTCCCTGGGATTCTCCAGGCAAGAACACTGGAGTGGGTTGCCGTTTCCTTCTCCAATGCGTGAAAGTGAAAAGTGAAAGGGAAGTCGCTCAGTCGTGTCCGACTCTTAGCGACTCGATGGACTGTAGCCCACCAGGCTCCTCCGTCCATGGGATTTTCCAGGCAGGGGTACTGGATTGGGGTGCCATTGCCTTCTCCGAAAAGGCTACCTTCTCTCATTGCTCCATTTCTCCCCAGTGAGGTGCTAGTTAAGGACTGGGTGATCATTCACTTCTAAGAGACGTTGAAAGAAAGGGTCCTGCATCTTATGGACCTGGAGGAGGAGAGGAAGGAAGGGTAAGGTCTAGGAGACCAAAGAACTAAATACTGAGAAGAGTGGAAACAAGTGTATCCACCATCCCCTGCTTCTATCCCCCTAAAAACGTCTCAGGCAAGAAGGCCTGTGCTGTAGATAGTGTCTGGTGAAGACGCCCCCTAGTGGACGTGCTTGGGCTCTGAATACTGATGACCCGGCCGGTACGGGCATCCCACAGGCCTTGACTGCTACTCCCTTCAGAGTGGTGGATGCAGTGTCTGTTCAGCCCGGCTGGTGTGAGGAAAGCCGCCTTCCCTATGAGTCCTGCCCAGTAAAGCCTCTGTAACTCCCTGTGGTCAGGCCTCAAAGATGACACATAGGTTTCTGACCAGGAGGCCAGACCCAACAATTTCGGCACAAACTGATTTAAGCAAAATGTGTATCTGTTAAGACTTGAAAAAAAAAAAAAATCAATATTTTCTTCAATTCAAAAGTCCTGGTGTCACTGAAAGCATTTTTAGTAAATTATCTATGACTTTATTGATATTTCTATAATCTCTTGTAATTTGACTGAAGTGAAGTGAAGTCGCTCAGTCGCTCTTTGCGACCCCATGGGCAGTAGCCTGCACCAAGCTCCTCTGTCCATGGGATTTTCTAGGCAAGAGTACTGGAGTGGGTTGCCGTTTCCTTCTCCAGGGAATCTTCCCGACCCAGGGATCGAACTCAGGTCTCCCGCATTGTAGACAGACGCTTTACCGTCTGAGCCACCAGGGAAGTCTATTCCTTACCAATAAAATATATGTTTGGAACTATTTATTGTAATGCGGGATAGAAAACAGAGGAGTTGACAGAGGTTCAGATCATGAGGCCCCTTAAAAGAGGAAGGAGGGAGCAACTTGTGCTGGCATTTCTGTTAGGGAGTTCTACTTGCCTGGATGTACCATACAATTCATCAGTCTTCAGAAATAAAACAAACAGGGTTAACTAATATTTCATTGATACATTAGTATCAATTTTTTTTCTACTTTATCTTTGTACACACAAGCTTTGTTCACTGGCAGTGTTTCTTAATTCTTGTTTTACAACCATGTAACAAATAGCAAAATTATATCTGGATAGGAAGCATCCAGTGATATTATTGAGTTGAATATGGTAAGCAGTCAATAAGGCATCGAGCTTTGTTATTCCTGGAGATTAGTGTCTTTTTCTTGTACATTCAGGCTACAGGAGAGTACAGATGTCAGTCTGAATCTTGATATTAGAAATGACAAATTGTGATTTCAGGCTTAAAACTGGAAAAACCAACCTGATAGGAAGTTAAATGGAATAAATTACTAATTAGAAAAGGAGGTTTCAGATTGAGATACATTATAAAATTCAAACTTAAATTTCATCGGGGTTTAATGTTACAATTAACGGAAAAAGTGATTTCAAATGTCCTTCTTGGCATCACTCTGCACATTAAAACTAATATGGCTGTCATTCATTTTTGGTGAATCTGAGGAAATAAAATAATGATATTCTGATATTATGTTATATATATTAACTTTCACTCAAGCATAATCTTAAACATACAATTTCTGGTCTTATGTTTCTTTTAAGCAGTTTAGCACTGTGGTCATATTTCTGCTTCCACTATGACATTTCCTTCATAAGAAAATCTTCAGATTCATCAGGACTCATTGATATTTTAAGTTCAATTTTTGAGTGTTTTGTTACAATTTCCCAAAATTACAATATTTCCATATTTCCATTTCAAATAAAATAGATATTTTAAATTAAATAAAAAAAATGTTAGGGAGATTAACATTTTTGAGTGCCAATCAGATAATGAACACAGTGTTAATGCATTATATTAAACTAACTTATTCAATTGTGATAAAAATCTTGTAAGGAAAGGTGCTTTTTTCTCTATTTATGTATGAGAAGATGAAGCTATGTGACTGATTAGCCAAAATCACCTAAAGAAAGCTGAAAGTAAAACCAGAAATGAAGCCAGATTTGTTGGTTCTAAAGTTTTACCATTATTTCTGTTAGAAAAATGTTAGGGAGATTAACATTTTTGAGTGCCAATCAGATAATGAACACAGTGTTAATGCATTATATTAAACTAACTTATTCAATTGTGATAAAAATCTTGTAAGGAAAGGTGCTTTTTTCTCTATTTATGTATGAGAAGATGAAGCTATGTGACTGATTAGCCAAAATCACCTAAAGAAAGCTGAAAGTAAAACCAGAAATGAAGCCAGATTTGTTGGTTCTAAAGTTTTACCATTATTTCTGTTAGAAATGTTTCCATTAATGTCTAAATCTTCCTTGTGAATTTGGTTTGAATTTAAAAAGAGTTATTTTGTCATGTCACCATTATAAAACTATTTCAAGGTCCATATCTATAGAATAATATCAAGATATATTTAATTTTTTCTCAATAGCAACTTGTATTTCAAATGTGAAGTCATGTGCTTTTTTTAAGCATTGAGTAAAAATGCTCTTATTTTAGTCAAATTCACTTTAATATTCCAAGAAAATATCATGTAATATCCATGGGAAATCATCTGGCTGTCCACTACTCATCACTATGGTAATAAAAATTAAAAATTGGTGAATATATAAAATGAATTTCATATAATTAAACATTACAGTCTTTGAGCTTTTGTATTTTCCACAAAGACACTTTGTGGGAATTCATATTGTAAACTTATTGTGAAATACAGTTGTTAAAAACTGGTTATCTTAGAAAATGGGCAATTTATGAAGGCTTTAAATTTACAACCCGGATAATCACAATGGTGTGATCATTCATCTAGAGCCAGACATCTTGGAATGTGAAGTCAAGTGGGCCTTTGAAAGCATCACTATGAACAAAGCTAGTGGAGGTGATGGAATTCCAGTTGAGCTGTTTCAAATCCTGAAAGATGATGCTGTGAAAGTGCTGCACTCAATATGCCAGCAAATTTGGAAAACTCAGCAGTGGCCACAGGACTGAAAAAGGTCAATTTTCATTCCAATTCCAAAGAAAGGCAATGCCAAAGAATGCTCAAACTACCGCACAATTGCACTCATCTTACATGCTAGTAAAGTAATGCTCAAAATTCTCTAAGCCAGGCTTCAGCAATATGTGAACCGTGAACTTCCTGATGTTCAAGCTGGTTT